>JAVJGG010000050.1:11902288-11927438 GCA_035590195.1 Aviceda cuculoides | reverse complement strand
TGTTTTAAGGTTGGTGGCATAGAGTAATAATATATGGGGGAGGGAGGCGGGGGGAGGAGGGAGGGCAGGAGTGGGAAGGGGCGGGAGGAGCCCTCGCCAGCAAATAAGTGGTGGCTCTCTCCACGGCTGGGGACGGCGAAAACATTTTTTTAAAGGCTCTCCGTACAGCGATGCCTTTATAGGTTTAAATAAAGCCATTGTTTGGGTAGCGGATTGAAGGCAGGCGGGGTTTCGCCGTCCCTTGTAGCCCTCTCCCCCCTCCCCGAGGAAAGGAGGGCGCTTCCCAAAAAACTGAGAGCCCGCTTCTCCTTCGTGCGGGTGTCACCGTGCTGGAGCAGAACCGAGAGGCACAAAATGTCAGGCGCTGGTAGAGGGAGGAATGGAAAAGGGGTTGAGAGAGAAGCGCCAAGGCCGGTCGCAAATGGGGCGGCTGGAAGGGAGGAAGGGAGCAGCGAGCGAGGAGACGTGCCGCATCGCCCCAGCTCGGAGCCGTGTAGCCCCATCAGAAATTTGCTGCCAAGATAAATCAGGGATGACAGCTGAGAGTTTATGAACTGAAAATAACCGTCCTTAGAAGAAAGAAACCAGCAGTGGGAAGTCCCCACCGTCTGTTTTGTTTACTCTACATATGCTTAGCGTGGATGTAACAGTGGTTTATTTTTATAGTGAAGAGATTATGCGCAAGAGTGATTTCACTGCTTCTTTTCTTTTTTTTTTTTTTTTAATTCATCTATCTTGTTTAAAAGCCACTTCTGTATTAAGTTCAGTTCCACAAGCAGATCCTAATTTTTTGTCTGTTTTAAAATGCAAGCTGGTTGTTTCAGAGCAGCTCTTTCAAAAATATAGAACTAACTGGTGTCAAATGAAAAAAAAAGAAAAGAGAGAACATCTTAAAGGCATCCCCTCTCATAATAATGTTTCTGAGGACATGATGAGCATTTGGTGACACTGGGTAGGAAAGAATTTTCTAGTTTCAGGCTTTGCTCTTGCCAGATTATTAAAACTGTTGATGCATAGAAAAGGAGGAATGGAGACGGAGAGCAGGAATATATTAAAGGTCCCATTTTTTTTCAGTCTTTCTTCTTCCCTTTTCCTTCTTGTGTCTTGCCTAGCCATTCTCATGTCAAGCTGAGGGGAAGAAAAAGCCCTGAGGGGTTTAAAGCTTTGGAGTTCCCCAGTTCGATGTGGAAAGGGGCAGGTTTGTCCCCTGGAACAGAAAAGAAACAGCCCTGACCCACATAAACCCGCTGGTCTTCTGGCTAGCTATCTTCTTCTTTCATGTGACCTCTGTGCCAAGGTTGAGAGTTTATAGACTGACTGTGTGTTTGGGCTGCCTCCAGCCGGAAACCTCAGCAGTGCAAGGAATGGTCTGAAACACCGCTGATTTCACAGCTACCTTATGCTACTATATTGCAAGAAAAAAGCTGTGGGTGAAATGCTGTTATTTTCATAGTCTCTGTTCTTTGCTCTACCATCTGTCAGCAGTGGGAGTGGATGCATGCTAAAGATTTCTTGCAGATCCATAGGTGAATCCAAGGTGCAAATTTCAAGTTTGTGTTGGAAGCCATAATCCTAAAGGTAATTAGGAAGGCATGGTAGCTTTTTTCCTGGACTTTAGCTTTCTTTCTTTACCTGCGTTGGGTGTAAGGTGACAGTGATCATAACGTGTGTAATGATAGCACTAGATCTGAGACATCCAAGCAAAACTGGACATATCAGACAAGAAGTGGTGGAAATAAAAAGGTTTGAACACCAAACACGACCAGCTCCCCTTTGTAGCTGCCTTTTAGCCGGGGCTTACGACTTCCACAGTTCTAATACAGTGACTACTACATTTCCATTTTGACCATTATTCTAGAGTTTATGTGAAATCCTAGGATTGTTTGCACTTGACTACAGAGGGAAATGGCAAGAAAGAAACTGTCTCTGAAGTACAACCCCTCTCTTTCAAACCGAACTTTTCTTCTCCTGATCTGACCTCAGAGCATATTTCCATAACAGATGACATTCGAAATGGAGATGAAGAAGTGATCTGGTCTTCTCTGTACTGTAGTGTGACTTGTACTTCATTCAGCATCTTTTTCCACCTACTTTAGAAGTTTGTCTGAAGCATTTATGCCCAGGAAAGCTATGGCTTTGAGAGAAGGGAGAGCTGCGTGGTCCGGTGCACCCATTTCCCTATCCTACTGATCCCAGAACGGCTCTTGCTTCCAAGGAATTGTAGAGTTTGAGCACAGAAACCTTCATCCCCATGGCACCAGAGACTGCTGATGGCACTAGCACCCACTGTAACGATACTCAGTGCTCTGATGGGTTTAGGTTGCAGAGCACAGATTTTCCTCCCTATAACAAATATTTATCTATATAACTGTAAGTGCGCTACTGATGATGACCTGTCAAAACATACCGCTGTCATCCTTACTGCTCCAGAGACTGATCTAAGCGTTGAAAAATGCCACTGAGCTTGAGCAGACTGACTTTGGACACCCTTACTCTTGCTGAGGAACAGATCACACCAAGTCGATCCCACTAATTTTAATGGAGCTATTCATAAAGCACTGTTTGGTCTGAGCCTGATAGAATCGGGCCTTTACTATGTTTTGTAATCGAGCCATTTTTATAATGGAGATGATCCCTATGATTTTTCGTCTTTTTATGTTCAAATGAGTCTTTAATCTGTTAGAGCTGTAACAGTGTATGGATAACCTAGAAACCCTATTCTGGCAGTCCTGGCTTTGATCTTTATTTTAATGCTTCAGTATCACTAGTATCAGCCCCTTAAACTATTTACCCTGTGTAAGAACTTATTAGCATCTTTTATATCGCCCCTGACAGGAAAAAAGCTAATGAAGTTTATTTATAAATTTATATAAAAAAAAGATAAGTCAGGTTGCGGTACAGCTCCTCAGTAAGGAGAGAGATTTGATTCATCTTTTTGCCTCTCTCATTTTATTGCTTATGCCTTCTCCTTCTGTTTGCTGGTGTTAGGAGGGTTTTGGGGGGTTGTTTTCCCATTCCTTTTTTGTACTTTTTTATATTTTATATTGCCCTCACACATTAACCCCTTTCCAATTAGTTTTCCCTCTTTCTTTTCTCATTTTTTTCCTTCAATAGCTGTCCACCAAGGTCACTTCACTTTCTTCAATTTTCTTCTTTTACCATTGCTGTTTCCCCATGGGGAACTTTTTGATTCGCTCCCGCTAACAGGCATCACTCCAAGCACACATCCTCTCATTTGAAGGGTCACAGAGGAAAAAAAAGGATCTTATCTCCACAGATGCTTATTCCATTGCAAAAAGGAGGACAGAGGAAGAGTTCACAAGAGAAAAAAACGCACTTGGGCCAATGCCAGCAGCTTGTGGGGCGGCATAAGGTGAAGAGTCTCACTGCCTCGTTATAAATGCTTGGTGCTCAACTACCAGCAGAGGATGCCCTCAGCAACCACTGTGGACGACGCAGCTGGAGCTGCTGGTCATCTCTGAATTTTAGGCCAGAGTACTAACCAGTGGCTGTGTGTTTTGATACACACCCCGCCACCACCTTGGCATTGCTCTTATGCATAACAAACAACACATCGCACTGTAATCTCTCCTCTCTGCTTGTTCTTCATCACGTTCTTTACCCAGATTCTTCTCCCCAACGTTACCAGCTCCAGCTGATGCTGCACTTTCTGTTTGAGGGGTGATGTGGCAAAGAGGCATGGGAGGACAGGCTTCTGCCATGGCTTAGAGGAAAAGCTGATGTATATAGTCTGTGGGGCAGGCCAGCTTTGGAAATGGTAGCTATGTGCTATCCTTTTCCGTTCTTTCCTTGGTTTTGTAGATTTGCATTAGGTACATTAGGTAGGTGTAACAGTTTTGAAATCGGTTTGGTTTGGGGCGGGGGTGGGGGTTGAGCATGCAGTCAAGTAGCTATTATGTTATTTAGGGTTTTCAAATGTTTGCACATTGATCTGTTCATGAAAGGAACGAAGGCAGAGCTTGGCAGGAGCCCTGAAGTACCACAGAAGCATGGCTGCTGATAAAAAGCTTATCTGTTGGCTAGCAGAAGACTGTATCTGTAATAGAAATGCAGCTATGTATTGAATTTTCTCTGTCAGAGGAGTAAATCTGCCATAAAAAATATAATTCACAACAGAGGACAATTCTATACAATGGAATTTTATTCAGACTGTCTGCTGAGTATATGCTTGTTGTGATGGTTAAATGGCAAAAAATGATGCTTGATCCTAAACATTGCTTGACAAATACTCACACTTCTAAATCTATTTCAGCAATCTATGAATGAAATTCAATACAGAGGAAAATACTGCTTTAAACATACATGCCAACAAAAAGTGGTAGGTTGGCACGGACAAATTTCAGTAAGAGGTCAGTTTCAACACTTCTTAACAAATTTGTGCTGAAAAGAAAGCACAAAAGGCACTAACCTACAGTCAGGACTCTTGAAAAATAAGATCTCATGTTTCTGTGATGTAAAAATACCTCAGCCTGCAAGGCTCTGGAATTACTCCAGGGACGTCTTGGCTTTTCTGCTGTGTGAGGAGCCCTCTCTGGTTTTGCTGTTCCTGCAGTGGAGTGAGACCCTTTCCTCCGCTGTTACAGTGGGACCTGCAGGCAGCATCCTCAGCGGGGTGCTCGCTCTTTTGAGCGGGGAGAGGATGATAGTGCTGGACCCTGAGCAGCTGCGTGGGAAGGAGAGCAGGAAATTGTGCCCTGCTTTGGACCCGTTTCAGAACACCACTGACAACGGGATCATAGTCAGCATCTTCACAGTACAATTATTGTCGGGAGCTCTTGTGGCATTTGCTGCCCTTTTTTTAAGTAAGCGTGTAAATTCGCACAGAGCTGATTCGGTTTCAGTGCTGTTATGGCAGAGGTTGGGTTACGGCTCCACATTTTGTTCCCCATGCCCACCTGAGGAGAGGGTCGTAGGAAGCTGTCCTGAGCACGGACTTGCAGTCTGTCTCAACTCTCTGCATCTGTCCTGCTGTGGTTCCCTGCTCTCCCCAGCTGTCCCCACAGTCATCTCATTCATGCCTGTAAGGAAAAGAAGCTTGTCTGACTTTTTTTTATATAAAATCCAAACCTGTCCCAATATTCTCTTACGGTAGGAAGACTGGAAGGAGGTAGGAAAAAGTAATGGCATCCTAAGTGTTGGGGGGTGGGAGGGAAGAGGGAAAAAAGAAGGACAAACGTCCCCAACAAAAACAAAGGAAGAGCAAGTAATCTTAACGTTGAAGTGCCAATGTTTCCTAAGAGCACAAGATGGGCCGAAAGAAAACAGACATTTGGAAAAGAAGCTGGACTGGGTTACACACTTGTATATACACTTGTAAAGTGGAGGTAATTGCCACCATGTGGCAATGTCTGCACATGTAAAGAAAATCCTTACATAAACTGGGTAGTGAATTTTTGTCCCTGAGCTGGGCTAGGGAGCTGATCCATTTGTGACTCACTGAGAAAGCTCTTTTATCAAGCAGGGAGGCCCAAGCAGCTTTTCAACAGCTTTACCATACATAAGAAAAGATAAAAAAGTGCTGTCGTTGTTTAGCAAAAGACAACTAGTGAGGAAATTTCCCTGAGTCAGGAAGGATCTATAAATACCCTAAGAGATGGGCTTTGCTTTTCTATTCTGCAAGCAGCTCAAGATCAGCCCCTCCCACAAGGTCTCCAGAAACCGTGCCCTGAACGCGTATTTGAAAGACCAGGAGACCTGTGAACCCTGCCTTGGCTGTAACTACTCGGACAAAATTTACATGGAGTTCTAGTGGGTTTGACCAAAGCCTTCTCTATTTATTACAATGTCACCCAGAGCATCGAAAATCAAGAGAATTGGAAGCTGCATGGAGAAACAAGGGGTCAGAGCCAAGAAAACAGGAACACTGGGGAGAAATGTTGGAGATAATTGCGAGTGAGGCCAGACTGACAGGTTGCAGAAACAGGGGCTGCCTTGGGCTTCCCCTTCTCTTTTCAGCTTGGTTTCTATTAAGTAAACAAGAACTCCTACATTGTTACGCACCAGAGAATCAAGACAGGAGAGGCCTCTTACGAGCGTGGGGACTCGTGTCCTGCCAGTTGATGATGAGACAAGCACTGTAATCCGGTATAAATCTGTGTCACTGCTCTAAGGGGAGGTCCTTTCTGCCACCGCCCCTAGCTGCCCAGCCTCATCGCCTCTCCCACGCTTACGGTAGCTTTCACACAGCCACAAGAATTAAGCCAGCCCAGGACAGTCAGTTTTCAGCATCAGCCTCTTGATTCAGAGATGCCCGTGCCTGCACAAGGATGGGAGTGGGCAGCACCACTGAGAATTTGTACCGGATCCAAAGAGCAACATCCATGGCCTGAGACATCAGCATCAATCAGGTGAGGAGGCACGTCCACAAGATGCCAAGCCTTATATACCTTTTTTTCATCAATGCAGCACCTCACCTATCTGGACTTATGCCCCCCTCTCTTCAGCAGCTTTGTGAGCTGCCTAGTAGGAGGGAGAAAATAGATGTCAGCCAAATCAATTGCACTCACACCGGCAATGTATTTTATTGCTTCGTTTAACATTACATTTTCTGATTTGAAAAACAACTTATTTCTGCCTTTGGTCTCTCTTTCCCTTTGCTATGTTTTCCTTTCTTCTATGACGGTATCTTTTAATATTCTTAAATAAGTACAGAAATTCTGCTTCCCTCTTGTGTTGCTTTCTCTTGCTACTCTTCACTCTCTCCTTGTTGCAGAGAAACTCCCTTGCTCCTTCACCCTCCCCTCCTGACACCCATGGCAGCCTCCAGCCCTTCTCCCACCTTTGTCTCCCCCATGGACAAGAGGGAAGCGAGCTGGAGAATGCAGTTCCTACAGAAAGCGGTGGGGTTTATCCCGTCAGTCCCCTGTACTGGCTATGGCGAGAAACCCTCATTCAAGAGACGGAAGATTTGCCTGCCTGTCCCTCAGGTGCTAAAGATGCTGACCACAAGTTTTTCATTTTCACATTGTTGTGATGCAAGAGGCAGAGGATCCTCCCTGGGGAGAACCCCTCCCGTAAGAGATTTTATTCGTCAGTGTGCATTGCCCGATGCCAGCCCCCAAGAGAAGCAGAGCAGAGGGGCTTGCATGAAGAAAGCAGCATCACCAGACTCCTGTGCACCTCCAGCAATGTAGGTCATTGAGGGACGTGGGAAGCTGCCACCATTTAGCCTCCTGGGAGACACTAACCTAGAAGAAATGCCAGGCCCTCTCTGGTCCAAAGTCAGAAGGTACAAAGACGACTGTGAGTCCCACAAAGCACACCGACAGTCTGGTCCGTTAGCTTCAAATTCTTACTTAAGTCGATTTTGCACCATTATAACCACTGATTTCAACAGCACAAGCTGCTTTTCACCGTAGTGTGTACATAACATGAAGTATGCATGGAATCGAGTATATTTGCTGACTGGTTCCTCTTTATGCTTCTGCTCTCATCCTATAGGAATGGCTAATCCACTTTCAGGCCTCCTACTCATTCCTCAAGCTTCATTATTTCCCAGTACCCACCACGTGGGAAACCAGAATTCCATAAATCCCACTTCTCAGAAAAACCCCCAACCATTACCAGTCTGATTTCAGTTTTCTTCTTATACTTGCTTTGATACCCACAAAGATAAATGAAACGGCAAGATCTGTGAAATACCCAATCTACTGCATGCATATTTAAAACTGAATCCATCAGCACATTACCCCAGCTGCACAGAGATTAGTCAGAACCTCCCCCCTCAACTTTTCCCTCCTAAGTCTCTTGCTGGGCTCTTGCCTCGGAGTTGATTCCACTTTTAATTTTATGTTTCTGTCAATAGCAGAGAAGTAAAACAGCTGAAAGGGACAGATAAGGGACTTAGCCCACTACAACCACCATCCAACTCCAAATTGGATTGACTGGCTGAGTGCCCCCAAATCCTCCATGGATATGCAATTTAATAGAAAGAAAAAGCTCCACACACAAAGGAAAATATGCAGAAAATAATAAGGCCACTTTATGAAACATAACAGTTTCAGCAATGTGTATAAGATTATAGTCTTAATTCAAACAAAATGTAACATACATGCTCTTATGTTACCTGAGGAAAAAAGAACCCCAGCTGATTATTTAATTTGTCCTTTTACTAAATGATTTAATTTTTAGCAAGCCATTACCCAAGGAAGAACATAAAAAAGGCCATATTGCATCAGCCTAATGATGAACCTGGTCCACCTTGTCTTTGACAGCAGCTAGTAATGGATACTGAGGGAAGACTCTAAAATAGGAGTGCAACAAAACAGAGGGGGAAAAAAAATGCGAAGGAGCACTTGAGGAAGAGGAAAAATAGGTTAAGGCATGTGGAGGAACTAAAGTAATTCCCTCAGTTTTGTAGACAGCTGTATATGCATCGTATGAGTGCACGTGAGGCTTTACTCCCATGGATGGGCGCACACGGATTTCTCAAGCGGCAGCTCCAAGCAGGAGCGGTGCTCGCAGGGAGCAGGGCTCTTGGCTGTGCGTGAGTGCTCCCTTACCTGACGGCAGCGATGGAGAACGGCTCTCCTGCCTGCAGAGGCAGAGCAGCGATGATTTGGCCAACCATTCATTTCTCTTTTTCTTCTTTTTTCTTTTAACTTGAGCTATTGCCCCTAAGGTTCACCCAGTTTTAACGGCAAGCAGAAATCATGTATCTTCAAAGTGTGCATTGGCATCTTCTCTCATTGCTTAGTTAATGGGAAGATTAAGATTCTAACAGTCCTCGCAAACTTCTTTGTCCCAAACCAGGCAGATCTCTGCCCTAGTAGCATGCTGCGCTGCCCTCATCTCTCCTTCTCACTAGCCTTCTTTTAAATTATTCCATTTGGCTTCACAACTTGCCTTCCCTTAATCTCCTAATGGGGGGTGACACCCTGATCCCTTTCCAGGAGCTCTGCCTGCAACCTAAACTTTCCCGACTGCCAAACTTCCGTCTGCTCCTCATTTCCCTCCCGCTGTGCCACCAGTGTCATCAGTCTTTTTCTACATCTTGAGCTTTCCATTTTCTTTCATTATTTTTCTGCTAGGAAAACTCAGTTTAGCCTATTCACTGCTGAACCACCACAGTAGTTGCTGAGTAACAAAAAATCAGTGGAACATTACAACGTTTGCAGCGGCTCATTTAGCAGCACCACAAATGTTTTGCACGAGGAGAGCGCAGTGATTTCTCTTTGCTCCTAATAATTGGAATATCTCCAGTATGAATGCTGCTGGGTTGGTTTGGGTGTTTTTTTTTTTTTATTCTGATTTGGTAAAACAGAGCCTCCATTTGTGATCTGCGCACAGCACAGGTCTGCAAGCAAGAGGTGGAGGGTGGGATTCATTTCACCCTGAGAGCAGGGCTCATCCCACCGCGGGACAGGCACCTCCGGCTGCGGGGACCCGCTGCCTGTTGCCCCACTTGTGCCGCTCCTGACACCCAGTGAGATTAGACCTGTCACCCACCCTTCATCTGGGTGAGGCTGGATGAGGGAAATGCCATCTCCGGGGCTTTGCCTGCTAAAGTGGCAGCAGCATCCCCGGTGAGGGGCTGGAGAGGTACAGCGGATGCGGGCACCAGACAAGACGGTGGGGGGCATCGTTCTTTTGGCAAAACATCTGTTTGTACAACAGATCCCCACTCTGCTCACCGTCCTGCCTGCTTCAGGGCGTCAGGTTATTTCTGGCCTTGCTGACAGCCCTTTCTGTTCATACAATGAGTGTGCGTTGCAATGCTAGCTCTGACATTCAGGCTTAATTGACCCTCATCCCTCAAGGACACAGCAAAACAAAGAAAGGCAATGCTATAAATACACTGAACTAGGCCACTCCTTGTCTGGAGAGCCCTTCATCTCTCCTGTCGTCAGTTGTCTTGCCCAAGGAGCCTGCAGGTTCTCTGTGGTCTCTGTCCCAGGCACACATGGCTGCCCAGCCTTCCTCCGGCCCCGGCCCCGCTGAGGGCACTCGTCCCCTCTATTACCTCTTGCATGCGGAAGGACGTTCTCCTGGTCCTCCTTGCCTTCTCGGAAATTGTCACTAATCCCGGATGGCTCGCTTCATGGCTTGTTGGGTAGGACAACGCGTTCAACCATTTCTTCAGCGGAAGCCGTAACTGTATTTCAGTCTAAGGTGCAACTGCCACCGACAAACATCTGCTCAGGCAAAAGACATTCTAAGCTAAAACTTGGGTGATACACAGGTTGGACACACATGTAGTGGCATCATTGGTGAAGTCATTATTTGAGACAGCGGAGGTCTCAAAATCGTAGCAGAATTTTTTTTCATGCATGTAAACCTGTTCTATGGGAGTATATGTACATCAGATGTTCCTGTTGATCAGCTCTGAGGAATTTCAGCCTGCTTTTCTGTAGCTCCACCACAGGAGAAGGTGGATGGGAATCGGGGGGTGGATGGGGTCTGCAGAAATTCTGGAAGAGGCTGCTGAGGTGACCCCCAGTGAGACCAGAAGGGCACCCACCTTCCACTTGCTTCTTCCTCTTTCATATTTAAAATTTCAAATATTTTTACTGAGCCATTTGTCAGTCCACTACTAATAATTACAATGATAATCACAAGATCCCTGTAAGTATTGAAGTGGGGTTTTGTGATGTTCTAGGACACTCAGTTGAATGGTATTATATAATAAGAAATTCAAACTATTTTTCCTGTGCATTTTTTTTTATTTTACATCTCTACTTAAAAAGTAAAGATAGTATGCCTTGAATCTGGAATATAAAAAACCAGCTGCCGTCACATTCCAGCAATACAAATACAGCATGACAAACTATATACATATATATGTACACACACACACACACACACAGCCTGCACAGCTGTTAATAAATATGTATTTTACATTTAGCCAGTAACTGCTGTTCAAGGTTTCTTTCCAGATGCTCAGGGATGAGTTAAACATCACTTTGATTCCAGAGTAATGCATTCCCCATATCAAAAGCTAGCAAAAGGAGCTCCTTTGATAGCAAAAGAGACAGCCAGTGGTGATTAAAACAAGCGAGAGTCCTGGAGAAGTGTTTGAAGCGAACTGCAGCCCCTGATCAAAGCACAGGTAATGTAAGCAACACAAGGCTAGTAGGAAGAAATCCTGTCTTTTATTAGACCAGCACACACTATTGGAGAGAATGGGCAACTTTTGATACACAGGCCTTTCTTCAGGTCTATCTTTTGGTCTAATAAGAAGTGTTGTGTCTCCCTACCTATGTTGCTTCTCTTGTGTTCGCAGACCACTGAGCCGACACTCCTGCTGCTCCAGCAGAGGTAAGTCTTTCTGACAGACATGATTGACGCCACACTGTCTAACAGTTTAGGGGAATAAGCTCCAATCTTAATTATTCCAGTACAGAAATGCAGCTCCCAAGGAGAATTTATGTGAATTATTGAAAGAGAGCTCTGTCAGAGGAAGAAGAAACAAGCAGTTGAAAGACGTGTTTGTCAAAGCCCAACACTTCTGTTACAACAATGGCAAAAACCTATTTTCCAACATGGTGAAGGTTACTGTAGAGCGAAGCTGTCTGAAGTCTCTTGTCTCTCACAGTCACTTTCTGGCTTTGTGCAACTTTATTTTTTATTTTTTTTATTCCAGTGACTTCAGCTATTTATTTATTTCTTCATCTGTAGCTATGCACCCCTCTGCCCTACCTGTCTGGTTACCTGCCAAATTGAGGCAAAAAAAAGGCCCTTCTGCCAGTTTCTCCCAAGAGCTGCCAGACTGAAAAGAAGCACATCTGAGAACAAGCAGAGAGCTGAGAAGAGCCCTCTCCAGCTCACATTTGCAAGGCCTTCACTGCTCCTTGGCTTTTCCTCCTCTCTCAGCAGCAGCTTCCTCCACCCCGAGGACTTGCGACCTCCATGGGGAATAAGGCTGAGCTGATGATAAGAGCCTCAGCCACGTGTGGTACTGCAGGGAGAAAACAGTGGGACAGGGAGGGAGAAGGGAAAGGTGATTAATTGGGATGAGAATTTCTGCAAAGGTAGCATTTGACATAGAGGTGAGCAACAATGTGGAGAAGAGCGAGCCTCGAGTTCGCGTTTGGGCTCTATAAGGACATAAAACAGATTTGGGGATTGGAATTGATTGGAGAACTGTGGGATGGGACTGAACTGGGGGGAGGCAGATACAAGTCCTGGGATGGGGAGTGTGGCTGTTTTGTGAGAAGCTTGTTTGAAATTGCATCCCTTTCACTGGGCTGTGTGTGGGGTTCTTCCAGGGGAAGGACAAGAGGGACAAAATGTTAAGATAAGCCTTTATTTTTTGTGCTACTAAAGTGAATCCTTTAGTGAAGGCTTTTGATTGAAGGTAATGGTGACACATGCTCCAGCTGTAGACCTACCACTTTGCTTCCAAACCGTCTGGGATCAGAGGAACATTTTCGGCAGCCCGCTCTGCTGCCAAACAGGCAGGCAAGCAGGAGTGAGACAGAACGGCTGACTAATTTCCAAATGTCAACGCTTGCCTTTAACTGTCTCTGCCCCCAGTTTTAGAGAGGCAGGCTGCCTATTTTTGGCGGCGGTGCCTTGGGCAAGAGGACTGTTACTGCTCTTGGGACACTGGCTGCCGATGCTGCACACCGCTCCTGAAGTCTGAGCACACAGTAATCCCTAAGGAATGCATCTTCATCCGTTTCTTCAGGGACTGTTTTTTCTCAGCCTGTGTAACATTGTGTGAGAAGCTGCCGCAAAGTCCTGCACAAATGCCACTTGCACTTTCCTTGTTAATGGAGAGCTGAGCTTGTGTTACAGATCCTGGCTTTGTACCAGCATGTACCTGTTTAGTCCTCTTACAGACAGATCTGGTACATTGTGTACAAGGCTCTCCAGGGAGCACGTACATAGTTTAACAATAACACATCACCAAATGTATTCCCTCTCAGAGACGGAAGAAGACACAGTATTTCCTGAAATAAACACATTCCCCATCTATCCAGTCCTTTCACATTCCTTCAGACAAAGACCTGGGGAAAGAGATGAAATTGTAACCTTTCCCTGAAAACCACTCCACAGTCCTTGCCCGAGGAAGACATGGCACAGAGGAGGTCTTGGCTGGGAATGTTCTGTGGCTGTGGCACATTAGACCTACGCACATGGCTTGTAAACCCCCAACAGCTCTTAATGAAAGAATTGACTCTTTAGCAGTCAGAAATCAAATCTTGAGGTATATTCAGAAGTAAACAAGAAACTCCTGCAATTGTTGAGAAATGGGGTGTCAGAAATGTCCATCAGTTACTGCCCACCAGATTGCTCATGCTGCAAACCATCAGACGATTTTGACAGCTGCATTCTGCTGAGGCTGTAACTTCTCCAAAAACTCTAGGAGTGATGCAAAATGGGGTGTACCCATCTGTAAGCAAGTCGCATATATATGGGTAAACATATGAAAGCTACGTGCAAAGGTGCAAACAGATGTGAATGGAAAAATAAGAGCTCTTTGCTACGTACATTAACAGAAATTTGAGAAGAAATGGGGGAATCAGAGCCCCCTCTCCCCTGCAGGCATTTCAGCATAGCCGTTCTTGTTTTTCTCCTTTTCCCCTCCTTATGGCTTCTCCTTTCTGTCTTACTGACCATTTTAATAACTGTTTTAAGGGTGCTATTTTTCTGAGCACTGTTTCCAGCAAACTTTTCTTCTGTTTGCCATGTCTCTTTTTCTTTCTTTCTTTCTTTATTGTCTCCCTGGTTACACACCTCACTCTACTGCTGGGGCGATACCCCCAAATGTGCACGTCAAATTTGCTTATTCCTCCCCATTATCTTTGCTCCAGCCAAAGCCCCAGTGATCTTTGAACCTGGGTCCTTATTCCCTGCAGAGGTCTTACCCTCACAAGTAGCTCTTCTTCTCTCTCTACCTTTTTCTTATTTCACTGCTTCTTTTCCAATTTCATTATCTCTCTTTTCCACCACCAACACAACCCCCTCAAAGCTGCCCCTATCTTTCTTGTCTTCCAACCTCTCCTGAGACTCTCCTCATT
Source organism: Aviceda cuculoides (assembly GCA_035590195.1). Lineage (NCBI taxonomy): Eukaryota > Metazoa > Chordata > Aves > Accipitriformes > Accipitridae > Aviceda > Aviceda cuculoides. The sequence continues at coordinate 11,913,453 of JAVJGG010000050.1, read as the reverse complement.
GAATTTCCCATAAGGATCCCTGCAAAGATCACAAGACCCATAGAAACCCCTGCCAAAGTGCTGAAATATGCATCAGCTCTACCTGCGCTGATAGCGATAGCCTTTGCGAGCCTCCCATGTCAATCATGAACTGTGGTGTTCACATGGTATCCTGCAAAGACAATAAACTAAGCACGGAGTCCTGCAGAGAAAACAGAAGCTGGAAGGGCTCCCCTGGTGCTTCACATTACACTGAAGCTTGAAAAAAGTAAGGATAAATATATTCAACCTTTGCAAGACAAGGAAGCACAGCAAAATGCTGCAGAATGACTCATTTAAGGAAGCTTCAGAAATGTGAAGGAAATACACAGTGCTGGGTTAAGATGCAAGGGTGATACAGAGCAGAGTGGTATTAAACTTTGGAAACTTCACAGGAAAAAAAGGAGATTGGGAGGAATTAGAGCCTGGAAATTCAAAGTTAGGTTAACCCAACTATTGCATATATAGGCAATCAGGACCAAGTTGGCTTAGAAAGGCTTAAATCTGGCTCAGCACCTTGCTGCCCCAGGCTCTCTAATAGTCAGTGTTTGTCCCTAGACTATAAAGTATTTGACACCCTAAACCCTCTGTAGCTTCATCAGTTCTTTGGCCCATATTGCCGTCATCCTAAACTAGGTCTAGCACACTTTAAGTTGCAGAGGACACACATAAGGGAATATTCGTGCACACAGGGCTGTAGTCTTTTTGAAAATCATAAAAGCTTAAAGTAGTTAGCAATTTCCCAACCACTGACATCAATAAATTATATGAGGAAAGAGGGTTGGAAATGAACTGAATCTTTGGAAGAAGTATGAGAAGAAAAAGAGGGCAGGCGCTGCTACTGTTTTACCAGAACAAGGACAGGAGAAAAGTCTGTGATCTTCTCACAGCCCTTCAGGCAGGTTCTTAGGTACAGCCACGGCTCACTCTGGGGCAAGGGTGCTAAAACAGTCTTGAGCTCTTCCCCCTTTCAGCACGAGGCAGCCTGAACAAGCAGCACCTCCAGCCAGATCATGGATGTGTCCCTCCTTCACTGACTGGCTGACCCAGGACTTTAAAACCTGTGACATCGCCACTGACGTTCATGTATGCAATTCATTTTGCATTAACAAATTCTGCAGGTGAAGCTTTTGCTCAAAACCAATGAAGTCTGTTTCAACCACCTTAAAATGTAGCTTGTTTTCTCTAAAGGTCCATTGCAACAGTCAGCTTTGATTTTTCCACTGTTTTTACACAACCATTTGCTTCCATACCAGCGAACAGATGATGCCAGATAAACACAAATTTATGCCAGTATGACTTTAATGACTTCAGTGGAGTTGAATTAAGTGACGTGTTTAGCCTCATTTGGTAGTGTTCCCTTCCGTTTTTGATAAATTAACCAGTTGTGATCATGGGTTTTTAATAAACTGACAAGGTCTAATTTCTTCTTACAGCTGTGGGTTCCCTACCTGATGAGTATAAAACAAGACTTACTAATACCACTATTCTTAGTCATCTTTTAACCTATGTTGCTCTTGTTTATATTTTACTTGAGTGTTTAATTTTTTATTTATGCATTATTTTATTTTTTGCCTAACTACCAGTAGAAATGAAGCAATGCGTGATGATTGAGGAAAAATTACCATACAAGCAATGTTTCAAGGTATGTAGTTGAACAATTCTGTAAACTGGGAGGAGAGGAAGAGCCAGAGGGGAATAATCCTTTGTTCAGGCAAGGCTGCCTCTGTCATCTGAGAGGACAAAACTAAGACAGTAGGGCATCACTGGGCTGCACTTCCACTGCCATCTGAAAAGTGCCCAAGGGCAGTTGCGCTTTGCTAGCTGAAGCTATTTTCCTTCCCATCTGCTCAAGTCGGTTTAGAGAAGTGCATTATGCAACCTAACAGCTCTGCTGCAGTCCTGCTATGCTGAGGTTCAAATGGATGTGGCAGCACACTTAACAATTCTAGGAGAAGTTTTGAGGAAAAGGAGTGATTATATCAAACCAGACTTTTCAGTCTGCAATGGTAAAGGTATTGCTATATGGCTATCAAAAAAAAAAAAAAAAGAAAGAAAGAAAAAAAGACCTGAGGAAAGGTGAAGATTAAAACTGAGAAAGGCTGAAGTACACTCAGTTGTATCAGCAAGAAGGAGTAATAGCGTGAAAACCAATCAGGACAAGACTAAAGACACATTACCTGCACAGCTTGGGCATTTGGCAGCAAAACAGGGATGTTACCGTACACCACTAGTCCAGGGCACGGTCACCTGCAGTCCTTCAGGTCGTCTCGTAACACTGCCAGTATGGGAAGTGGCATTTGTAAATCACACATGTTAAGTGCTTGCCCTCAGCTAAAAAAAAATAAACACTTCAGTGGCTATTTGTGAAAAGTAATAAAATATCCCTATTAATATTTAGTTTCATGAAATCCTTCTTCAAATTCCCTACATTTTCTGTGATAAAACTATCTGATGGTGTCCTTTACGCAGGCCAGTATTACAAATGACACCATCTTTCTTGATCCTTGTTTACGTGACCATTATGCACCTCCCATCTCTATTTGGTAAATCAGAGTTGCTCTAAGGACCTAGCTCCCCTAGGGAAGAGGGTGACGGCAAGTTTGTTTGTCAGCTCTTTTCTGAACCATGCAACATTCAGACACCACAGACATCCAGTCGTTTTTTAAGAGCAGGGAGAAGTGGCTGGTCACAATGATCTGTTTCCAGCTCAATCTACCCTTGTTTCACCCAGAGGTGAACAAGAAACCCCAAACACCATCGCTGCACTGACTGAGATGAACCCATCTCCAGCTGTTACAGCACAAGCATGCTCTAGTCCCAAGCGGCCCATTTTTCCCAAGAACAGTCCAAGTTGTAGTTCAGGAAGGTGTGGACGTACAGGTTGAAAAGCTAAAGGGGCCATACCTCCCTTGACAACTGGTGCTGGCTTCAGAAATCCCCCGTAGGTATTGATTTGGCTCTATGCTGTGCTGTGTTGGGTATTAGGAACAGCTGTAAGAGTCATCGCTGCTGCTAGGATGCATTTGACAACCAGGCTGCTGCCTCCACTAAAAACAGACATAAGCTCGTCTTTGAGCATGAGTATCACTTACTCAGTGAGCAGGACATGGACAGGCCTTCGATATGGAGCTTATTTCAGCCCTAGGTCCTAACCCAATTCCTTCTACAGCTGAAGTCGGTGGACAGACTGTCACTGACTTCCCTGAGATTTGGATCACGCCTTGTGGGGCTTCTCTTAGGAATGCTGGAGGTCTCCAGAACATATTAGGCAGCATCTTCCTACAAAAATCTTGGAAACTATCTTAAATTGCATGCTTCTTGCAGTTTTAACTAGCTAGGGCTTTGCTGGTATTTCATTATATGAATGAGAATTAAAAGTAATTAATTTTCAGAATCAAGTTTAGAGCAGAGACAACAAAGTATTTCAGTTCTGAAATGCTCAAAAAATCACAGTATTTATAAGATAGTACTTGTTTATCTTCTGATCTGTGACAATTCACTGAAGTGATATAAAATTATCATCTTCTCTCTCTCTCTCTCCCTGCCTCAAAGCAATACCATGGCAGAGAATGACTCAGCAAGAAGAAAGTTGGTAAATATAACTGGCTTCATCAAAAGAGTGACTGCCACAGGATGCAAGTAACCCGCTTTCAGAGCACTGACGGAATTATGTCGATTCCATTCTAAAAACTTTCATAATCTTTGAAACATAAAAGAGCTGGTTCTTGTTATTTTTTGCTTACAGTAGAAAATTGACAAGAATTGCGAGATACTTTAAAGTTATTTCAGGTCACTGATATTCCAAAAGTTCTGAAAGCTTATAATTAATTAAAAAGCAATTGTACTGCAAAAAGTGGCCATGTAAAAACGTGAAGTTGAACTCAAAGCATGTATACTTTGCACTCCAAATCTTATTTCTCACAGGGGAGGGGCTTTGTGGCCTTGCATGTTTGTACATCATGAAACAATGAACTTGTACAATGTCATGTTATCCAAAATCCATTTTCATGATTAAGTGTTGGACTTGTTAGCAATCATATTTCTGATGGTTCCTTTTCAGGCAGTCTCTGTAGGCTTCCCTCTTTCTCGGCCAGTTTAGCAAAGAAAGACAAAAAATCCTTTTGCATTTGTCCAGGCAGAATGATTCTTATTTTTCCACACTAGCCAAAAATACTTCAGAAATCCCTGTTCTTTCCTTCTAACTCATTTGTATACCTGTTTGTTCCTGTTGGTGACTGATTACAGCTGCAGTGATCGGCTTGATCTGATCTCCTTTCCAGCACAGATGTTTGGTTTTCACAGTTTCCTCTCTTTGCGGATATTTGTTACCACATTTCCCCCTGGAGTTCTACCAGTTCTTGGGTAGGAGTCAGAGAAGCAACCACTCAGTTTGCAGGACCTGAGAGGGACATTTCTAATGGAAAAGGAGGGAAAGAAGATGAGTAAATCGTTTTTGTGCTATTTGAAATGTGAACTGCTTTGATAGTATTTCTCTGACAGGTTCACGTCAGCTAAAAATCTGGTATCGTAAGTATTTACACCAAGAAGTTATTTTCAAGCGTTACATTTGCTATATGGAATATATTTTATTTTAAAATCCTAACAGTATTTTAAAGTTATTCCTTTGCCTATACATTATAAAAGTTGATTGCCTATTCTAAATAAGGCTCAGTCTTGTTGCTGTTCGGGTGCCACACACTAAAATGCTGCAAGAAACAATGATCGTAGTACAGCTAGCAGCACATCTGCCTCTGAGTCAGTAATTAGCGAATGCCCCCGCATTAAATTTAGGGGTCACTGGGCTGCTGAATGTGCTGTTCTTGTATGAAATATGAAACAAAAATTCTAATCACTTGTTGGCCACTAAATAACTGATGACAGCTTTCATCAGAGACTCACAATAGCTTTGCTCCTCTAACTGTGCCAGGTAATTACATTCTCTCTACCTAAATGAACTTTCAATTACAGAGAGTACTTTTCTCCTCTAAACTGTTTAGAAATAACGTTATGCACTGTTAAATTATTGCCCTTGCCCCACCTCAGAGGCGGCTCAGTTTCAGCACAAGACAAAGCAATCCAGGTCCATACCAGGATGCTCCACACAAGCTTTGGCCCAGCCTCGATTCGGCTCTCGGATGCCGTGCTCTCAGGTACTGTGCTCTCAGGTGCTGTGCTCTCGGGCATCGCTGTAGCCTCGTCCATCCCGTGCAACCTCAGCTGCCGGAAGGAAAAGGTCCTGCTGAAATCTGCTCATCATTCTCCCCTCCTGAGAGCTTGCACAGGAGCACAGGCTGTTTACAGCACCAGGTAGTACTCCAGCGCAGGTGGAAGGCAGTGTGGGATAATGGCATTTGGCCCAGCTGAACTGAAGGGTATGAACTGTTTTCTTTTATGGCCTCAATTTTGCATTTGATTATTCAGCAATTCAGTTGAGGCACAAACCTGTCTACCTGCATCATGGGAGAGGAAGGTCATTTTTCAAGAACACCGGTACGTCTGAATATAAAATTATGCCCCCCCCTTCCCCAGCAAGCATAATAGCCATTCACTGCTGAAGAGAAGTGCTTATCTCCTGAGCAGTGTAATCTACATCTACCTTGTGGAAATATGTTATCTAACAGATTTCTCTATTCAGCCTGGGAAAAAAAATATCTCATATATACATTTACTAAGGGAGAACACCAAAGAACGAACCAAGAAATATGATCTCTTTATTAACATTAGCTGAACATAATAGTATATAGGAACTTCCATGTTTGCTTACAACTGACCATTTTACAGAAAAATAAATAATTTTTTAAAAAAATGACTACTCCTCCTCACTCATAAATGCTTCAAGGCAGATATCAAATTGCTAGAGAATCTGCAATATTCTGCACTCGCAAAGCACAAATCCTTCTTGCCTCTTCTGCACACCCGCAGCCATACCTGTTCAGCAGAGCTTTCTCTCTGCCATGCAGTTTTGCCTGCAGATTTAGAACTCCCGTCATTTTTACCTCAAACGACCTTGGCCCAGCTTAGACAGCATCCTCCAGATTTGACCCCGATGCAGATCTCACTAAAAGAAAGGGTCTGTTCAGTGTCACTAGGATAATAAGACAAATACCCTTAAAGCCTGTAGCTCTGATCCCTCGGCTATCTGCTTTCGGTAATCAGATTCTGGAAAAGCCGTCCCTGTAAGTCGGTTCTGTTAAGAGTAAGAAGCACGGTGTTGTGAGGCTAAAAAACTGAACTAACAGCAGAGCGGCGGTAATAAATGTCCCCTCAAGCCTTCTTTTTGAAGAGGCAAATGCTTATCAGAACTAGATTGAACTCATAAGAAAGGGGGGGAAAAAACCATCAAAAGGCACTTTGAAGTCCTTCTTTTCTTTTGTATTTTTGACACAGTAAAAGGAGATGAAGGGAAGATGTTCAGAGCCATTAAAAGCTGTGGGCACAAGGCTAGTTTATTACATAATTATCTCACAAAACTCTGCTGGGTTCTGTTATGCCTGTGAATTTTCACATAATACTGAAATGATTAACTCCTACAACCTACCATTGTTTCTCATTTAATTTTGGTGGATTTGCTTTTACCAGCTGATGTGAAATACTAAAATGGCTTGCTTTGTTAATTACAACAGAAATCCTGAAGACAAGGACATTGCAGGAATATGAATGTGGTGTGGTCTAAACAGCAACTCTTTTTTTCTGTTAGACTTCACATACTGGTGAAGAATCTATGAGACTGGAGAGGTAGGAAAAAAAGACTTGATACTACTACATCTAATTTAATAAAGTGAGAGGACAGAGTGAGGAGATTTTAAAACCAGTGTTGCAGAGCACCAAGTGATGTACTGTGGAGAAGATTTATAGTTTGATCTAAGGTTAAACAGACATGTCAACAAGCCATATTTTGGCATCATCAGGAAAATAAATGGTTGGTTACCTTAACTGTAAGTCCCATCAACTTTACTATCAGATCAAGTCCTTATTTCTCCTTAGCATGATTCTTCCTATAATCCTGAACCAGGATTCTGATATGAAAGAACAGACTTTCATTCTTTTTTCCCTCCTTCACAACACAAACCAGCAGCACTTGGTAACTGCAATGTAAAAAAAAGAGCGAGAGAGAGGAATGAATCCCTCATCACTGCAGAAATGTTAACTGCCTATTTGCCACATTCACATGCTCTTTGGATTTCCATACTGCTTCTCACTGCTTTAAGCTGGGCATAAATTAGTTCAAAAATCCATACCATCCTCATGGTGAAAAGGAGAAAGGAAACAGAGCTCTGCTTTGAGTAGCTGCAAACCAAAAGGGGAAAAAAATAATCCTACATGCTCTTTATAGCTGTCTGGAAGATGCCTTCAGTGGTGAAACTGTTACTCACACACACTTACAGATCTCTACAGATCCCTCTGTGTCACCTCTGATTCCTGCTTCCTTCAGAATCTATTGCCCTTACTCTGCCCAGTCCTAATCACCTTTCTGCACCTAAACACCTACCCCCCATGCCCTAGTGACATTCTTTCTCTCCTGTTGTCAAAATTTTGCTTTTTTTTGGTTCTCCATGAAAAAGGAAGAATTAGCAGTCTGACTTCACTACAGAGGGCTAAGGGCAGCACTAGGTATCGAAGAGAAGCGAGGAAGGCAGCAGCAAGAGTGCACGCGTGGCAGCTGAAGCAAGAGGGACAAAAGCAAAAGGCAAGGATAGGAACTAAGGCATCAGAGACCATAGCTAAGGGACATTGCTTTGGAAGAGGGTCCATAAGAGGACAAGCACAGGAACTGGTGAAAAACCAGCAACAAGGGCAAGGGGAGCAGGCTGGGAGAGCAAGTGGCACACACAAGGGTTTATAACCACAAGAATAGATTTCAGCAGGAACTGAAGCCTGGATCCCTAAATCTCCATATTTCTGTGTTTCTAGCAGTTAGTTCTGAACCCTGCAGAAAAAGGCGGAGGTGTCCTTGTGTATCTCTGTGGTAGCAGACCTATAAAAAAGATAATGGCCCACTATTGCTCCCATTTAGTCAGGTAGCTTAAATAGGAGGGTATCTGCTCTAGATCAAAGGATACCGCTTTGCCAGGGACCTACCTGGAGGCCACTGTGATATTCTGTGTTAGCACATACTTGGGCTTTCACTTTTTAGGCATAGGTATGGAAATATACTTGGGGAAAAAAGTGTAAAAATTAGGACTCTTGACCATTTTTATTTCAAAACACATTTCTGATGAAAAATGATGCCTAAGAATTGAATGATCTTTGGCTGAAAAATCTAATTTCTGCTTGGATATGCCACTACATGGCGTCATGTATCGGGTGACAATTTTACCCAGCATCTTCTAAATTCTCCTTAGCCAAAGGACTGAATTTCACATCATTTCCAGAGCACCACAGAACAGTGTGATCTCTGTTCCTCTGCATCAGTGATAAAAACCATAGGCCTCATGAGAAACGAGAGTACGTTCAGGCACTCTGACTACAGGAGCAAATGGAAGAGTAAAGCAAGTGTCACTAGTTATTAATTTGTCTTGCATACACCCAGTTTGTGGTATCTGGATCCTGACCTGTCCTTGACAAGCAATCCTGACTGCAAGTTAACCCCATGGGAGACATCTTGCAAACACAAAAAGGACTTAAAAAGGCCAATGGCACTGACAGATGAGCTCTGGTGCATCTTGTTTGGCAGGTTTTAAGAGATCCCGGTTGCACAGTGCACAAAATGTGATATTAGCCACATCACTCCAAAATCCGGAGTCTTACTTTAAATCTCTAATGAAGGTGGCTTCAAGCAAAGGTGCTGCTCTGTGCAGAGTAGCTTGAAGCAGAGGCACGTGTCCTTCTGTCAGTTCTGTTGGGTAGAAAATCACTCCTAGGAATCCCAAACCAGGCACTTAAAATTAGTAGATGGTTTTTTACCATGACCTACCTTTAGCTCCCCGTGACCTGGTTCCACTGTGGATAACAATACCACCTTCTATCACAGGGTTGTCATAAAGAATGTCATTAACATTTGTAGCTAAGTCAGTTATTAGAGGGGAAAGCATCATAGTAAAGGCTGTAGGAAACAGTCCTAATATATCAATTCAAGATACACTATAATGCATATAGATCACCGCATTGGGAAAGAGGAGTGTTAGGAAATGAGGTACAAATGATACACGGGCATTGTGTATTCTAATGAACGAGAAAAGGAAAAAACATGACATATTCCTACGTAAATTAAAAATACAACATAATGCATTTGTGTAAAGAAATGGTATGGGACACCTCTCTTCTGGCACTTCCTAATTCTTTATGACATAAACTACATGTATTTTTAATGTGGGTTTTTTTAGGTTATCATCCTTAGCAAAGGACAGTTTAGATGAGTAACACATTTCTGTAGTTCAATTCTAGGAACCAACAAAGACTGAGAGGTTTGTACAGCTAACGAAAGCTTACTCCATAACCAAAAGGCATAACTGCAAAAGAGTCCAGCTTCCATTATCACCATGTTATAACTAGGTCAGACTAAATAAAGCAGTAGATTTAGATTTTAAAGGATAGTTACAAATTTAATATGAATGAAGGCTAGAGAAGGTTGCCAACTGAGAGAAGGGTCACCAAGAACACAAAAAGCAGGTTTTTTTACTTTTTCAGATGACAAAGTTGAGCAGTAAGCCAGCATAAAGATTTTTGCAATAGTAGATATGGCAACAAGGTGCCTAAAGGACCTGAGCGTGAGGAAAATGCACTTAGAATCTAATGAGATCAGGCAAGCCAAAAAAAATAATTAAGATAAGCTGGTCTAGATAAAATAAGAATATTCACAAGCTTTTCCAAATAGCTGTCATCTGGAAAAAAAGGCGGGGGGGGGGAGGTTTGGAAGGAGGACAAATGAATGTATTCGCTAATAAGCAGTAAGATAATACAGTGCCTACATCCTTAGCAAACTGAATATTTTTGCTGTTAGGCACCCTTGGTCTGAAAGGACGAGGGGTTTGTTGATGCTTTTAATCTACAGTAGGGACGGTTTTAAATGCCTTTAGCTATCACCACTATTTTATTTTTCACAATCGACCTGGGCAGAAGCAGCGTCATGACAAACAGGGGAAAGAAAGTATCTTCTTGATTCCAACGTACAAAGCATTAAAAAGCACATCAGGTCATCTGAAAAATCAATCTCTAAAGTAGCGTGTAAACATGAATGAAGATTGGCAAAAGCTTCCTCCACTAGAAGTGGTTTTAAAACAATTGTCACAGAGTCTGATGATGTTTAAACTGTGAAAAAGCCATCTGAGTCTAGGAACAAAACTGAAAATAAGGTAGAGGCTTAACTTAAAAATCACTGTATCTGGTTATTTCTTGAAGAGAAAACCCCACAAATGAAGCAGGGTTGTGGCAACAGGACTGCACCTTTAGACCACCTGGCTTTGCAACAGCAGCGCATTCCCAGAACTCCCAATTTTATACCCTGCTTCAGTTTGGATTTTGGATGATCCAAAATTGCTGTAATTTATTCAAGGGACTCTAGAGATACAAACACATCAAGGGAAAAGGGGGGAAAAAAATAAAAGGTGCAGAAATGCACCTAAGAGTTGGCCCACTGAGATAACAGGACTGTGCCCGCAGTGGCAGTTCCAGGGACCCCCGTGACGCATCCCCCCTGCCCCAAACCACCCTTCTCATGAAAAGCCCCAGGTATTTCTGTAAACCAGAGCACTAAACCGCCCTGTGACTAAACCTGGATTAAAAGCAGCGAGCCGTCTCTCAAAGGGCGAGATGTGAATCACAGAGCAGGTACACCGAAGCGTAGGCGCAACGCCTGGAGATAAGGACTCCCGACACGACGCTCGGCTGCGAGGGTGTGAAGGGAAGCACCTCGATGGAAGGGGAGAGCACCTTCGTGTCACCAGGTGACCGCCGCAACACCATCGCCTCAGAAGAACTGCCTACCCTCCGCCTGTAGCATTTAATCCGCTTTCCTGCTTGCTTTCACTGCATTTCATCCCGGCACCCCCGGCCCCAGCCCGCGGCCTTCCCCCTCTCCCAGCCCCAGGGCAGGCGGCTGCCGCGGGGGCTGTTTCTGAGGGAGGGGGGGCCCATGCCCGCCGGCCCCGGCCCTCAGGCCGAGGCGGGAGGGAGGCCGGCCGGCAGCGCCCTCCCCGCGGCTCCCG
>JAVJGG010000050.1:11876871-11901538 GCA_035590195.1 Aviceda cuculoides | reverse complement strand
CCCCCGCCTCGATTCTACCAGCTTGCTTCTGCAGTGGTGGGGCTCCTCTGTCTGCGGATTGAGAGCCGTTTAACGAGCATCCATTTGAACTTGACACCCATTTTAAAAAGCTGTCTGTCGGTTAAATTAAAAAAAAAAAAAATAAAAGGGTGTCAGCGTTGATTCATTCAGTTCGGGTGAAGTGCAATTAAACATAGTTTTCTTCAGGACTTTGTTTTGATTCTGTAGCACGGCGTTATTAGTGGAATTCCTCCGGGCGCACCTTTTGATGAAACAGTGCTTTGGGTGTTGGTGCTTTGCTGGTGCCAGCTGCGGTTGTAATGACTAATAATAACCTAAGCGTTGTGCACTGAAGTCTTCTGAAATACAGAAAATTCAATATTGCTGAAAATCCGCCTGTTTTAAGGCCTTTTTTTCTTGTGGTCAAACGGTGTTTGAGTACAAGAAACTCTGTTGAAAGAGCTTTCTGTGCTCAGGACAATGTAGTGTACTGAAATCTTAAGTCTGCCACCAGTGTTTCAACAAGTAGCTCAATCGCGGTTTGAGATATTCTTAAAACTGTGTGTTAGGATTGCCAGTTTGCTCTGAAGCACAAGAAGCACAAGTGGCTATCGACTGCTGGGCTTTTTTCTACAGCGCTCTAAGGGGATACAAAGGTATGATTTTGGTCGTCTCAATCCTTTCCAAAAAAGCAAAGATAACTCATTACAGAAGTCTAATATATTTTTTTCCTAATGAAAAATCAAATGACATGCTTGACAACTAGACTTGCCCTTTGATACTCTGTTATCCTTGATGATAATTTGATAAAACGCTTCTGAAGAAAGAAATACTTTACCTCTGAACACATCAAAGACTTTCAAGCAAGTCTCCTCGGTTCCAGGTGTACTTTTTGTGGCCCATACAAATTAGAGAGGCTCTTGCTTACTAATAGGCTGCCTTTCATCAAGTAGATAATAGCACTTTATTATTTATATTGAACACTCTTTCTTGCAGCAGTCAAAGATAGCATTTCTATTGAGTAATGAGCTTGCTTTGAGTTTTCAATAGTGAATGAGCAAGAAATGCATGGCAGCATCTTTCCCTGCATGATGAAGCAAGGTACTATGTATGTAAGTTTTTAAAGACGAGAAGGTGATTGATTTAGATGCTTTGGAGTGAGAGGAAGGAAAGGAGAGGTCACTTCAGAACTGTGATCCTGAGGAACAGAGTCGATTGCATGCAACTGTGCATTATAGGTTGTCTTGTAGGTGCTATGATAAAACTCTAGAGTAAAATGCAGATTGGCTGGGATTAAAAACTTTATGCTTGTGCATAAAGGCTCCGGCATTTATTCAGGCTTTTGCTACCTCGGGGATCATACTCGAAAGTCACAAAGAGCTAGAGGCTGCGTTTTTGTCAATAGACTTACTGTTCTTGTTTGATTGTTGACACTAGTGGCGGCTACGGAAAAATAAGATATTAAACGTAACTATTTGGTGTTAAGGCATGCTAAGTTAATTCTGCTGAGCAATTTCTGTCTTGGAGGTTGCACTTCGCATAGAACTGATCTTCACAGAAAGCACTGAAGTGCTTTATGGAGTTGAAACGGGAGAGCTGCTGGTGAAAATGCTCCTGCTTTCCTCAGGAGATAAAGAACCGGTCGTCTGTCTCCAGGTTGAATTTTCTGGCTCGACTCACTCCTAATCACTCTTTGAGCTGTTCTTCACCACAGTCTTGTCCTTCAAATGTTTTTTTGCTTATGCAAGTCTGCTTGGTGGGTCTCATGTTCGCATATGATAGTGTTAAGTGCAGCTTCACAGCATCCTTTCTTACCTGAGGCGAGCTGTTTGTTTAGGTGGGGCAAGCCAGACTTCATCACCTGCCACCTCCAAAGGTCGATGTTCAGACTTTATTCTTGGGCAGGTAAACAGTCATTAGCTTAACGAGTCTGAAGAAATTACATCAGCAGGGCTAGATGGAGGGGTCTGGATATGGTACAAATACCTCCATTTTATTTTCCCTCCTGCAGTCTTGGTTGATTGGTTGGGTTTTGTTTTACAAATTTTTTCAGAAGGAGATTAGCACAAGTGCTGGTTTCCTCTTACAGAATAGAGAGCAGGGAAGAGTAGCGTGTGCTTCCTGCGGAGTGCATGCTTAAACAACAAGGGGAGAGAAACTTGTTGTGTTGGTTTCAGAGGAAAATGGTAAGAAAAGCAGCATAGATCCAAGGTGGTGGAAAGGCTCATCTGTCACCTCCTGGCAGCTAGCGCAGCATTCTGCCTCTTGTTCCATGTCTTGTCCTAACGTCCTCATGTTTAGTCTGTACGGGACATCGTGTCTCGGCTTCGTGATCTCACAAAGTAATTTATGTTGGTCCTGAAAGGCGCCATATCCTATTTTTCTGAGTTGGAACGGTGTTGTGGTGTATGATACTTTTTCTTATTTCTCCTCCTTCCATCTTCAGAAGAAGGAGCTAGTAGGATAGTTCAGCAATGCCAAAGGAAGATCTTCATGCTAGCTTCTTGTGGTTTTCTTGTGTGCTCAGTGTATCTATCCTTAGAATTAGAGACGTAAGGAGAGGTTTTTGAGGTAAGAGTTCTCATTCTGGGTAAAATACAGCCTGGCATTCAGGCTGCAGTAAAGGCTACTAACATTATTATTTGTTTTTTTCCTCTGAACATGAGTTGTAGCGAAAACTTTAATTTGGCGAAACTGAGGCTCACTAGAAACAGCCTGTCAGCTTAACGCTTGCTTGAAAATTTAAGCAGAAATGGCTGCTTCTTGAAAATGTTAAATTGGGTAGTGGTTTTAATTTACTGCAAGACAAAACCTAGATTTAATTTGATCTGACTTGGATAGATGACAATATCAAACAAACTCTCTATTTTGTTGCCAGAGAGGGAAACTGCTTGGAGTTAAATGACTAGCTTTATTTTGCTTTGCGGTGCAACCTGCTGGTTTTGTACATGACATAAAGATGCAGGCTACAAGGTAACCTTTTTTTAATGTTGCTCCAAATCTTTAATTAGGTCTGGAACTAATATTTTAGAAGTTTGGGGACCAAACCATTAGGCACTTAATTATAAATCAAGCCTATGCTTGAGTAGCAGGTGAAAATATTCTGAAGGTTTGCAGGCTACAACGTGTGTCCTCATCTCACTTCTGCTTTAGTTTTGCTGCCTTCAAGTAGCACACTGTATTGTGCTAGACATACCTAGCCTTGTCAGATGCCTATGTCTGTTGATACAGAAAAGAAAGGATAGTAGAAATGCTTAGCTGGGAAGCGGAAAACCAAGCAGAACTCTATTTGCAACTTTTAATCCAGGCCATTTTAAACAAAAACAGAGAGCCTATGACACTGTGTGAGACAGATGTGTGAAAGAGTTACTAGAAAAGTATGTCTCTTGCATAATGAGGAATATAGAGTTTATGAATTTATCTGTAATGCTTCAGATAGGAGTGAACTGCTTGTTGGCAGTTAAGCAGGGCGTTGTAATACAACAAAATCTTGAAGAACACTTTGCTCATATCCTCTTGTATCGCATCACTTTGTTCTTTTGCCCAGTTCATCCCGTGGGGAGTCTGTCACCTTAGAAAATTAATTATACTTCCATATTTCATAACTGTTCAAGGTGGAAAGAAGTTGATCCTCTTGTTTAGCAATGAAAGATACATAGCATTATACTGCCAGTAAAATCACAATTGTAATACTGGTGTGTGTTTGTTTGAATTCTTCCCCCCTCAGGTTGGCCTTCGACAGCTAGATATGTCATTACTGTGTCAGCTGTACTCCCTGTATGAATCAATTCAAGAATACAAAGGTGCCTGCCAAGCTGACTCTAACGCAGACTGCACGTATGCTCTGGAAAATGGCTTTTTTGATGAAGAGGAGGAATACTTCTAGAAGCAGGAAGATTCACCTCCAGGCTGACAAAGGTTCTTTTGTCCTTCTCTCCCTGTAACACATGTCAGCAAGAACGACTGGAATCTGTACGGATCCCCCTTCCTGAGAAGGAACGCCCAGCTACCCCGAGTTGTGTTAAATTCACTTATTTTAACAGGCTGTCAGTACAAGTTATTCATGCAAATACCACTTGAGGAAAGTGCTGTACTCTAACTTTTGAAGAGTCCTCAGACATGCTTAACAAGAGTTTTCAATTTAATTTGCAAGGTGGGTGTTTTCAACTTGCAAACGTTGGTAGCTTATAACTGGAATTTTTATCGTAGAAGACAGCAGCGACTTCCTGAGTTGTAATAACTTTGTAAGGGGGGAGGGAAGCCTCTGCTGTGGTGTAAATAGCTATAGGTGATGTGGTTTTTTTGGTCAACAACTGATAAATGCAGTTTGAACAAGCATCTGGATGCATGCACATCCTCAGCTCTACTAAGCTACTTCTGCTCTTACCAGCTGCATCCAGTTTTGTACCGGGTGGATTGTTTACACAGTTTAAATTTTTTTTCTCCTTCAGCTAATTTTGACTTTTCCTTATTCCTAGCTTACAAAGCTGTACATGTGATAGTGAATGTTATCAGCAGTTTTTTTCTGTTGATCTAATTCACTTTCTTGGTACTGCCACTTGGCATTAACTTTTATACTGTTGTCTGTATTTCTCGCATCAACATAGCTCTTTGACCTGCTAAACTCTGTTCTGAAATGGTTTGCTTAGCTTTTACTGTCCTGCATAGTAAAAGCACAGATTCAAACATAGTCTGTCTGCCACTATGTGGCTTGGAATAACATGAACTCTTGTGCAAGTGTTCTCAATCATATGAA
This sequence comes from Aviceda cuculoides, assembly GCA_035590195.1. Lineage (NCBI taxonomy): Eukaryota > Metazoa > Chordata > Aves > Accipitriformes > Accipitridae > Aviceda > Aviceda cuculoides. The sequence goes on along the minus strand of JAVJGG010000050.1, from coordinate 11,896,782 downwards.
GAATAAGGAAACCTCTCATATGACACAATGGGACAAACTGCAATATTTTATACTGGGTGAACTTTGTTTCTGTGAGGTAGACTACAGCTCTTTTTAAAAATGCAGAATAAGTATTTTGAGCACATACTTTGCATATGTTAAAACTTTTTATACTAACTTGTTCTTTGAAGTATAACTTATTTTTGTTTTCAGAACTTACTACAGCACTCGGTTAAGTTTTTATTATTTCATAGTGTGTACATGTAATGCTTAATCAGCTTGGAAAATGAGAGTTGCCAACTATCTGAGTTTTCACCCTTCTCTGTTTTAAGTAAAATCAGCTCCCAACGCGATTTTCATTTCTTAACTTTAATTCTAAAGATTGCTGTGAAACATGGTGCCTAAATCTTGACACAAGCTAATAATTAAGGGCTTAAATCTCAAAGGGTTTTTGCATGGTTCACGCCTGGCATGCATACAGTTTACAGAAAGAATTGGAGATCACGTTCCGGGGTAGCTCCTCTCTTAGTTTTTTAGCAAAGGCTAGGATGTTGCAGTGATAAAAGCCAAGAGACTTCCAGGGTGGAGGTTTTGTGCGTTCCCTTTAAAACCGGCTTATTTTAGTGGAATTTAAAGGCCACAAGAGTAAAGACTGTGCTGTAACTGTGTATGTGTATAAGTTCTTAATCTAGTCTGTGGCAATGGTTGGATTTTTTTTTTTTAAAATGTTAATTCTGGTCTAATCACTTTGCTCACCCAAAACTAAAATGAATGATAAGGCAAACACAGGTAATCCGAATGGCTACATCTATATTTAAAAAGTTGTATATGTATGTGTGTATATATATATATGAGTATATATACACACACATCTGTACATACAACTTCATGCTTTGACTTAAGAATGTGTCAGCTTTGAATATAATTTGCTGTGCTCTTGGTATTTAGATGAGGCTTTTTCTAGACTGTTGAAGTACTGCTATTTTCTTGCTCTTTCCCCCAAAATAAAAAGCATGATGTTTAGCATAACATTTTAATGTTGTGTCTATTTTAATTTACCATTTCCTTTAATGAATCCAAACCATCCCCCCTTCCCAACCTCCCCTTAAATACCTGGATTGAAGGGAGCAATTTTTAAATTACAGTGGAAAAGATTATACCTGCCTGTATGTGGAATGGGAATTTCCTCCTTCTCTGTCTTAATTGGATTTTACTTGGTTTTAATTCAACAGAGAAAATCCTGTCTCTACTAGAATTAAAGATTGTTTCACAAATACTTACACAGTGCCATTCACTAATAGTCCCACTGGTGAGAATGGACTTTAGCAAAATTCACAGTACTTTCTCTTATATAAATGAAACTTAAAAAGCAAAATTATTTATGTTTCTAATTTCAATACAGCATGCTTGTGAGTTAGGGAATGTGGAATGTTTGGCTGGTATTTGCAGTACCAAGAGAAACTTAAAAGTCTCAAGGATGGAAAAAAGGATGGATTATTAGGACTTGCTATGTTTTCAGCACCTTGTCCCTTTTAATAACACCTTCTTGCATGGGAGAGTTTACGGTCTATATTCCTAAGGCAAATTCAGAAGCTGTGAAGGCTGGCTAGCTAGACAAAAGGTTTTTAAAAAGAGTAAATCTGTTATAAAATCAATAAGCAGTTGTTCCAGAGGCAGATTTCTGTGCCTGGTGTTTCAGTTGTGAGCTGTATCTCTTTTTACCACATTATAACAGCATTAAGTAGGGAAATTGCTTTGAAAGAGAGGTACTTGGTCAGAAAGTAAAGCTTCAATACTGAGTAACTGTTACATGCAGCTTCAAGAGTTTGGTTGTGTGCATGACAGAACAGGCTGTGTTACTACAAAAGCTTGGTACCCTTGGTCCAAACCACATACCAACAACAATCCCTTTCCCATTTTTACTCTGTAACCCCAATTTGAATTGCACATAACCTTTTAAGGATACCTTTTAAGGGTATAACAAAATAAACTCTTGAAAACTTCCCTACCCAGTGAATACCGCACAACTCTTTCAGTCCCCCACAGCGCAGCCAGCTTAGCCAGTATGGAGCAGGCGCAGGAAAAGACAGGTTTACAAGGAAACAAGGACAGCCAGGCTCCTGCGGCTCAGAGGTGGAAAACTGTCAGTACAGCAGTTCAGAAGGCAATCTGCCATGGGTAAGTCTTCACTGGCCTTTCTCCAAAGGGCCTACAAATGTGGTAAGACAGTTGGAAATAAGGAAGTATTAGGTCTGTGCTATCTATATTTGAAGATTTATTTTTTTTTTTAACAACATACCACCCTCATTTTATTGCTATGACAACTGCAAGAGACATACAATCATAATTACATTACAGTCTAGTCCCTTGGAAATGTTCTTAGTCTACAAAAAGAGAGGAGTCTGGAAGAAGTGCTGCACTCTGGAGAAAGCGAGTGTCATAAAAAATGGGTGGCTGATGCCCTGGCACCTACAACAGATGAGCATTTAGGTTCAGCTTCGGCTCCTGGTGAATTCACTGTCAGCCCTATTGATTTTAGTGTGGAGGGACATGGAAGCAGGGATCTTTTTCCTGAAATCAGAACTGCTGCTTGGTCTCTTGTATTTCCAAGACTGTGCAAGAGCTGCATAGTATCTATACTAAGATATGAGAGGTATTCAAATACACACTACAAATGTTTTCAAAGGTAATACTTTGTAATGCAGTGAAAGGCAGTGTGTGAACATTTGAATAACTTGTAAAAAAGAGTTTTCCAGTAAAGGTAGGGCAAAATTGCACTGTTTATGGGTAGCTTGGACTTGGATGCTCACTAAAGTTGAGTTTTTAATACAAAATTTAGTGTAGTCACATGAAACTGGAAGACTAAGGGAAGGATTAGGCAAAAATTACTATTATTACAGTATTCGTAATTGATTTAGTTCCTAATTATAGGTAACCAAATAATTTTGCATGACCCTCTAAAATAATTAAAAAAAAAAAAGTTTACATTTTCTTGTAAATAACAGTTTGCAAAATCTTAAATGCAACGAACACAGTAGCAAAGCCCCCAGCATCTCTATAAGAAAGTTGATCCACTTAGTACCTCTTTACAAACCTAAGGTTTTGCCTCATGTTTAGTCAAGTTCCTAAGGAAACAAAGCTTATGCAATGACTCCGTCCATGCATTTTCTGTCAGTCTGTTTGCTATAAACCATATCTGATAGAAGTTGGAAAGTTGCTCTGTGTTTACAAACTTTGTGAAAATTAGCAGCTGGAGGAGGAGAGGAGACTTTCTGCCGCTTCCACGGACAGGATCACGGGTAAAACTCAGGTTTTAATTTCTGTTTGGGCATCCTGCATCCAGAAAGCAAAAGCTGGGTGCTCACCTGGCTGCTGGCAGCTCTGCAGCAGCCACGGGACGTGCCGTATCTTCCATGGTGCTGGGTGCCAGTGAGTGGTGTGGGAAGGAGGTGGAGAGTCTTCAGCACATCTTTTAGCAAGTGAGGATGAAAACTGGGGATAGAGCAAGGGTCCCAGGGAAGACCCCAGGTGTTGCCTTTGAGACTAAATGGGATGCTGGAAGGGGTGAGTGTTGTGGTGAGGGATGTCACAGTTTCTGGAGGCTGGAGCTTCATGCAGTTTGGAAGGAGATGCTGAGGTCCTGGGATGCAAGTCATTTAAGATTCCATGTTTCATTAGTTCTGCTGCTGACAGCTTGGGGGATTTTTCATGTTCTTTCCCAACCTGTTCTAGAGTTTGAGTATATGCTACTTGTCATGTATTTTTAATGTTACAGTCATTTGTTGCAGGTACACAGTTTTGCTTAACTGGAAAGAACACGTTTTGTTTGCCTTGAGGCCTAGCTAAAGGCATTCATTTTGCTTGAGGAATTAGGTTGCTCTGAGGGCAAAGGGAACTAATTCCCCCACTCTGTCATTCAGCTGACCACTGGGGAGGAATGTGAAATGGGAGGAATAATCAGGTACATGCCAAAGGGAACCCTATCAACAGGTCTTTTCTTTTCCAACGTGCAGCTTTATGTCCTTCAGCCACTTCAGAAGAATTTACTCCTGTTTTCATGATGCCTGCCTGTAGAGGATACATTACGACAGCAGTTTGAGCTTCATATTCCTTTTCATACGCTACACGCATTTTCTCAGAAAACAACTCCTCAGAAGTACATTTTTCCATCCATTGTTATCTTTGGTTTATGTGAAGCTACTAAATTTAACTCTAGACAATGCTGCATGACCCAAGGAAATAGCTCGTTTGTTTTCTTAGCAAACTAGTTAAAAGCTCTGTTGTATTTGCAGAGTCATCTTATGTTGATTTTTAACATTTTCTGGGAGTTTCAAAGCTCCCTAAACTACATGCTAAAGCTTCCTAACTGGCTGTTCTATGATCCTGGCGACTCCAACTCCACAGCTAGCTTTGCAAATGTCCAGGGTCTGCTGCGAGGACCAGCTTCTGTGCTGGCTCAGAGAACCTGGGCGATCTGTGCGGACGCAGTGACAAACTCTCCTGAGCTGAGGTTGTCTGGAAGAGCGGCGGAGGCCCCACAGAACCCAGATGTGCTCCAGGACAGATGTGATGGATTAAACCTTAGGTGAGGCTCGACGTGTGCTGGACTGGTGCCTGCAGCTTGCGCTGCAATTACACCTTGTAAGGAAGCAGTAGGATTAGGAGGGAGTTCTTATTCCAGATGACCAGCAGTGAGTTTGGCCATTTGTTTTTAAATGACAGAGGAATTTTGGAGGGGATGAATATTCACTGCAGAAGTCTGTTTGCCTTACTTGTTTGGCTCCCTTTCAGACTTTCTGTTCAGGAAAATTCATTAGATGAATGTGGAAACAACCAGCCCTGAGTAATGAAGTCCACATCTGATTTCAGAGGAATGTGCTTTTAGCAGTAGAATTTACATTTTTCAGATAAGGTTGGTATGCAATTTAAAGAGACAAACCCATTTGCTATTGAAATACTCATGCTTGTGACTATTCCAACTCTGTACTGAACTTTTGCCATGAGTTTTAAATGCATTCATGCTAAGACATTATTAAGATAATGTCTTCAAGAGAATGTAATCTTTGAGAATTCCTCAATTTAAAATGAGAGGAGAAATCCCATGCAAATCGTGGATTATTAGAATTTAAAAAAATGTGACTGAACCAGACTGTTTAGAACTTTTAGTGCACAGAGGGTTCAATCCTCTGTCAAACCACTGCCTTAAATTCATGTTAGCAGAAGTAGTTCAATCCTCCCTGCAGTGCTATTCTCTTTCAGAAATCACAAGCATTTCTTCCATGGGTCAGAAACATCCCTGTGATTATCCGGCCAGATGCATGAGTAAGAGTTTGAGAGCTCATTTTGGCTCAGGATACCAGGCACTGTCACAAACAATAAAGTTGCCTGTCTGAGCCCTACCAGCTCTTGCTTAAACCCTTCTGACTGGTCAAACAGAAGAACCTTTTAAATCACTTACAAAAAGGCAACATAATAAGGTTGTTACTTCAGTTATAAAAGCACCTGGATGATAGGGACAGTACATTTAGTTATTTTTCCTCTCAACCCTTTATGATGTCTTCAGTTTAACTGAATCTGGAATTTAACAAAAACCTGTAGCACTTATTATTTGTATTGAAAGTCCTCACGGCCTACAATTCTGGTAGGGTTGCTTAAGATATTGGAAAGTTCAAGCAGGGCATGCAGAGGTGAATTAACAAAGAGCGATGCAAAGTTTTGAACAGGTAAAGTACAAGCTTAAACATGACCACATTTCTAACTTGTTCCATTACTACTAAGTAACATCATAGGCAGTTCCTATCATGGAATAAAATTATTTTTTATGTGCTACATCATTACACAAAAGGTAAACAACTGAAATATTAAAATAGTTTTTTGGTATAAGGGAAGGACATTTTATCAGAATCAGCTGAAAGAAAAATAATACATCGAATCAGAGTGAGAATTAATTTCTCATAGCACTAAAATATTGAAGTCCTGTTACCATTTTGTTTTTATCCTGTATGAACACAGCATGTCTGTATTCTCTCTAAGAGTCTCAATATTCCTGTTTCTTCTGTTTACTATTGTACAAATTATACACACTCTTGGCTTGTATCTTTGAATTACCCTTGCTCTTTCTGACTGATACTTAGTCATGTTGCTCAAATTGGAGAAGCACTTCCTTAAATACCTTGCATCATAGAATATAACCTGTAGAGAGAAATGGAATATATAGCACCTATTCACTATATAACTTATACCTTTCTCTGTGTGCATTTTTAGAAGAGGAAATACATTTATGAACAAAACTCTAGTGTATTTTGGGGGCCGTCACTGCACAGTCATTGCGCTTGCATAAAGGGTTAAAATTTAATGATAAATGAGAGAGGTAGAAATTTGTGGTAATCTCTGTGTGGAAGAAGGAATTCAGTTTCATGCATTTATCCCGTTTCATGTCCTTTTCTGTAGGATATGCTTGAGGTCCGAGTTTTCATATGTAAATAGATTTGTCTTGTCTCCAGTGCTTTATGTGGTTACACAATGGGACTTTTTTCCTCTATGTCACTTACCACTAGCCAGTCATTCAGAAAGTCCTTTCTGTTTCTGTTGCAAATGTAGCACTGTTCTCGGCTTTCAATGTCACTTCGTCTCACAGAGAATAAAAATCTTCTTTATGCTTTCAAATGCAGGTGTGTACAGACAGAATAAGTCAATCAGTATTACAGAAGCCAAGCATATCTCACTATTACTGCAGACATTAATTTGTAAGAGCATCTGCTTAAAAGTGTGCCGACTATGGAAATTTACACTACAATTTCTTTTGCAAATTAGAAGGGTGTTTGTACAGATGCATTTATTCTCCAGGAAGAGGGATCTCAATTCACCATGCCCATTCTCTCATTCTCTGAATTAAATGCTTTCACTTGTAGGCAATGATAATATTTTTGTTTCAACTTAATTGTGTGTAAGTCCTTACACGAAGCTTGTAGCAGATCTGAAGAGGTACAGGCTGCCATATTTATTTATAAGTCTTAAATGCTTTGCAGTCTGACAGCCAAGGAATCTGTCTGATGGATTTTCATGTTGCTGGCTTAGCAAGGCTGTTGCAGGGGGTAGCAGGGAATTGGAAGTGTGCAAACTGGAGAATAAAAGTACAGAACACAAACTTACTAAAAGATCTAGCCACCACCTTCACAACAGGTTCCTCAAATAAAATCTTGTATTTTCACAAAATCGTATTGCTTGAATAAATGGTCATAGTTGAAAACCAGCTGGGCATCCAACAGCCACTGCACGCGGTAAGAGCTGACAGGTCTCCTCACTTAGGAAAGGAGGCTTAGCTTTAGTCTCTCAGAGCCTGGATCTCACTCTGCCAGTGAGAACATGTGTCAGGAGCACCCATCCAGCCTGAGGGCTGGAGGACCAGATGACCTCTGAGTTCACTTCTAGCCCCATCTGATTCTGTGAAAACAGAACTCTTCCCTGGGCAGCGGCAGGGGCAGCTGCCAGCTCAGGCAGGACAAAGAGCTGAGCCCTCGGGAGCAGCTGCCGTGGGTTTAGAGGAGCCGGCACTTTCCCACATAATGGCCTGAAATGGCAGATGGCACCTTCTGCCCCACCGTTACAGCGAGGAAGGATCTGCACGTGAGGGGTTCCTGGTCTGCCGTCCTCTAGCAGGACGTATGGTAGAGGATTAAAAACACCTTGCTGAACTTTGTCAAAGCGCTCCGGCAGCTGAATTAGATTACCATCCCCAGGCTGGCATTTTCTAAATGAAAGCAGATGAGTAACAGTGAGGGAAGGGAGACATGATCTGTACATGTTTCTGATGCTGTTTTATCAGGTATGTGACTTTTTTTTTGGAAACTGATACAATCTGTCCTGTTGCACAATAGTCAAAACTATTGTGGGGATAAGGTGCCTTTCTCCCAGGTGGCCTTTTCTTTCAGTGTAGAGCCTTTATATGGTTAGAAGCTGCACAATCTCACACATAGATAAGGCAGAAAATGCACGGGCTCTAAGAATAGGATTGACCTTCCCTCTCTCTCCATCTACACACACACACATCATTTAGATACACTGCACAATTCAATTGAGCAGGAAAGTTTTTAAGGAAAAATCAACTTAAAATGAAAGAAGTGTAAAATAAAGTTGGAAAAGACACGAGTTTTAATACAAAACTAAGTCTTGTCATGTGGTTATGTGAACAAACAAATAGCTACCATTGTGTTCATGGACAGCAAAGTTAATTTGCTTTTCCAAAGGAAAGGTTTTCAATAATCTGTCTACTCTTGATGAAAAAATTCTTCACTAATCAGCACTGTCTTATGTTCATTTTGCTCTCTCCCAGGACGGAATGAGTAAGAGATGGATTGTGTTTTCCTTGCTGTGCAATCCACTTGCCATTTCCACACTATTAAGTAAGAGAAATGTCCTCACAGGGAAACAGAGATTCCTGTTGTTTAAAAAATTGATAAGCAGTATGCTCGAAGTGATGCATTCACTTTTGCTCCCCATCCTGCAAAATCCAAGCCATTTTTCCTGGTACTGGTATGTGGCACTTTATTATGCAGCGGATGCTCTTGATGGAGAGTGTTTTCTTCCTAGTTATTATTACACTTTTGTTAGCTTTTGATTTCTGGTGATCAGAAGAACGCTGTAGTCCTACTGAGAGAAAGAGATGCTATCTCTGCTGTAGCCAACCCATGATACATCAGTGGCTTTGAAGGTTAGAACCAAAGCTTTATACTGGAAGTGAAGTGAGAGACCAAAGAAGGGATCAAAGTTTAGGAGTGATGCATGTATGACAGCATTGGATGGGCTACAGCATACTTGGCAGGGAATCACTATGAAGGTAACATCCACAGATGCTTACAGAGTGAATTAGCAGTTCTGAGAAGAGAGTGCAAGGTGAGTAGAAGTGCTTCTGTGTTGTTGAGAGTTTGTTTTCTTGTTTAAGTTTGTGCAGTGTTAGTGGATTCATTTACTGAAAAGATGTCAATGGTTTGTAATGTTTTTTTAAAAAATAATTTTTATGCAAGACCTACCTGTGCTTTTTACCTCAAAGCCTCAAACTGTCAAGTAAGATACCTTAATTTTCCTTTCAGATAGCTGAAAGTAAGATCAGTTAATGTGCCAACTCCCTCCCTTCCAAGTTTTTTAGCTAATTTCAGATTTATTCTGGTACACAGCAGATGGAGTAACTTAAAATTAATGATAAGGGATTCATAATTTGCTGTATATACTCCTAGAAGTTTTCAGATACGTATGTTATAGAACTGTATGCCAGCAAGGGCCAGAATTAAAGCTTCCCATAACGTAATGAAGACTTTAAACATGTCACCTTCAATATTCACATTCTCTGGCTCCTGGCATGTGTTTCAACATCTGACATTCACGGCGTTGACCGACTCCCAACAATCTGCAGCTGAGAGGACTTAATACTTTTCATCTTTTTAAGTAGACATGAACAAATTAATCCTCCCCCAAATCCTGTAATGGTGGAGGTACAACCATTTTATGGAGCCACATATATGACTTGTTCAAGGTCAAAGCACTAGTCAGCCTTATAGCCAGGATTAGGATTCAGGTCTTAATTCAGGTCCTCACTCCTCTGCTCAAGTAGCTATGGCAGGCAGTTCTGTGCAGCTTATGGACAACAGTTCTTTTGCCCAAAAATGTACTCAGAATTACGGTTAAAGAGTATAAGAAATTATGGGGGTCATCTGGATTTATTTCTGCAGCAGCAAGCACATGTACAAACTGTATGAGTTCACACTCTTATGCTACTATGTAAAGGAATTTAAACCACATTTTTACCCAGGAAAAAACCCCCCACAGTATCTATTATCCTAATGAATAGCAATTAAAACATCATTGCCAGTATTTTCTAGATGCTTTGCAGACCTGCTGTTTATCTAGACAAGGCTCAAAACAGCTTTATAAATTTAGGAAAAAGATTTTACAAAGCCCCTCACGTTCAGATCTTCTTTCTAGCCACCTCAGTAATATAGTAAGCATTACTGGAAGACTAAGAAGGTCAGAACAGCATTATAAGAGGCAGGAGAGAAAACAGGAGTCTTGTTACATACACCTTCCTGCAAATTCTAACTGCAGTAAACTGAGTTTCAAATCAATTTAGCAACAAAATTCCTACTCAATTTTAGCAGTGGAGGACTGCATTCACTATGTCTTTTGCTACATACATTTCCTCTGAGCTCAGTGAGGCTACTCAGAATAATCCCAGTTTGCAGGACTGTTTATGTCTTAAAGAGATGCCATGCTAAAATAATTTGCATTTTATAGCTTTCATGGTGCATATATTGATGAATTGGCCTTGATACCAAGTCACCAAAACAAGTATTTTGTGACCTATTTTTCATCACTAACTTCACTCTAACATTTCTCCAAACTGAAAATGAACGTTAATTTTAAAAGCTCGAATTTGTGACTTTACAAAACAAAAATTTATCAAAGAATATGTACTAGTGATTTTACGTTCCTTCCAGTTTTGGAAACAATAGTACTTTGCTTTTCAACTCCAGATGGCACTGTGGTGCTTAACACGACCCATTTGGGGGAGAGCTGATGGATAGCAAAAGCATGCAAGCTCCTGAAAAACAACGGCTTTCTTGTTTTATGAGAAATCAGCTGCTAATAGTTTTCCAGTGCAGATGTCCTATTTTACTTTCAGTTCGGTGAAGACTGGGCTAACAAATGGCAGTTTATATGCCTGAGATATGACTTGTCGTGGAAGAAAGGACTCGCTTGTCTGTACGTGCAGGAGGTCAGAAGGGTAGTAGCCCTTGCCTCCACCAGCAAAACGTAATGCAACACACACTATTGCAGAATGAAGGGAGAAGCTCTGCTGTTGCACAGCTCTTCCTGTGCACAGTGATTAATTCTATCTCTGTACAACTGGTAATTCTGCTTATAAAAGTCTATTTTCAAGGATGAAGTGCAAACCACTTAAGTAATAAGGTTATCAGTAACTTTTCTAGGGAAACCCATAGACTTTACTGTTTGGAAGACATCCTTTGCCATTTCATGTTATCACTTAGACTATTAGAAAAATGTCTACAATAAATAATATTCTTCCTTCATATTCATCCTTTGAAAACTTAGGAGTAGGATGTTCATATATTTGCTTAATCATACACTAATACTCATCTATACTGCATCTTTTCTTATATACCAATTTTTCTTTAGATTCTACCCCTAGTTTTTATAGTCTTCATCTGCCCCCCCCACCCCCCGGGCATTCTTAAGCTCCCCCTAGATTTACAAAATATTGGTGTATTTGTCATGTTAGTTCTGGTAAATGAGTAGCCATAAAAGCACACAAGGCAGAATATCCTACACTACTAGACAGTAACAATGCTTCTGAAGACTGAAAACCTGTACAACACCTGTTTTCGTTCCACAGCTCTGTAGCTCTTGATTTTCTACTCCATCCTCAAAGTTGCATAAGGACAGTGGTGGCTCCCCGTAGCATTACCGATATGTTATTGGCATATATGACACAACAGATAAACATTTCTTCTTTCAGAATGTGTTCATGTCCATTCTAGGTCTTCTGAATAAAACTCAGAAAATGTCCTGAAATCAATTATTTTAAATTCAGAATAAACTTTAGGAAAACTGTCCCAAAGCAAAATTTATATACATTATATTTATGGTTTTGCTGCTGAGTAGGTAATATTTACATTACATGTAATGCAAAATCTTCCCCTTCCAATAGTCACATTTAAATGTACTCCACTCAGCCTTTAGACTGAAACCAGTGACACTGCTGACAGGAAGAAAATGAAAGCAGGCCAGACCAGCATCCATGAAGATTTTCTAAAAGATCTACTGCTCTTTCCGTTTGCACCTTCTCAACCTGCAGTCTCTGTTGCAACGCTGTGTGCTGGTCTCGTGGGAGGAAGATGAGCACTACTCAAAGCACCTTTGGCAACATACTGTTTTTAAAAAAGCTTTTGGGGCGGAGTATCTCCCCAAATCTAATTATGTAAAGCAAAGCATGTTCTAGGTACTGTGTTGCCAAGGCTGCTGCTCAGCCTATGAGCAACTGCACACCTACACTCAATTGTCTGGCCACTGATTCACACCAGTAGCAAGGTGGATCCCTCATACACCTTCACAACTATGTGCTTGCTGGAGCAGTTGCAGTGTTAATCTGTCTTATGTACTTAAAGAGGTTGCAATTTGGGTTTTTTTGCCTTTGCTACATGCTCATGTAAAGTGTAACACAAAGGCACATGAGTGGTGTCAGCCAGAATCAGCAACCATTTGCTTTTCTGACCCAAGCAACTTACCGTGGCATGGGCAGTTGCATCAGACAAACATGTCTGATGTCTTCTGTGGTCATAAGCTAGACTTACTCTAAGCCTGTTTGGAATTGAAGATGTTGCAAAATGTTATTTGATGCATTTTGCAAAACACGGATAGGAGACGGCATCTGAGGAAAATGAAGAATGGCAGTAGTACCTATAGATAGTAGAGCCTTCCAGAACTGAAGCAGGAGAATTAAAGTTGGATGGAACGTAAAGGAAACTGGTCTGCACACAAGAAGTAGGCTCGTGTCCTAATTACTTTCTGCAGAAACCAATTCTGCAAGTTCCTTTGTGGGCCTTCTAGCCCTCTCTTTGTCTGCTGGGGAAAAAGGTACAGAACTTCTATAAATGTTTCATCACTAATTTAGGCCTAAACATGTGGTTGTGGGTTGTTTTTGTTTTTTTTTTTTAACAAGTACTACTGTATTGCTGAGCAGCCTCATACTTCACTTTTTGCTTCCACTAAACCTGCTGCCAGATGAGGGCTGGGTGTGGGGATGTGGCTTAACACTAAATGCAGAAGAAGTGGTATCCCAAACAACTGTGTATGCTGGGGATCAGAGTCCTCCCACTCTCTTTTCAGCTTTCAGAATAAAGCAGCAGGATTTATGAGATCACATAAAATTTCAAGCTAGTTAAAATTATATTTCCTAGAAATTACTCTAGAACTAGATATTTTATTATTTTGGATTGTAACATAAACATTCCAGAGCATGCAACTTAGTTTTCCCACTGTAGTTTTACTCTGCAATACTTACCTTTTCTCTAATAAACTGTTTGCACATGTTCACTTCTCTCTTTGAAAATCTATTTTTGCAGAAATATCAATTTTGGCTTTTACATGTTTTTTTTTTATATCTTCCTCTTAAGATAACAATTCATCCTCCTCTTTCTGCCAAAATGCAGTGATTGGTAGCACTGCTGAATTTTTTTAGTGTACCTTTTTTGTTACTGCCATAGCTATGCAGCCAGATTTATAAAGCTTATTAGGATAGCGACACATTCATGTTTTTTAATGGGAAAATAAACAAGCTAAGGCTGAAGTTTTATGGCTCACCACATTAAATAGCCAAACTTCTGAAGTTTCTCATTTTAACTCATGCTAGAGCTGTCTACGCTCAACACTAATGCAAGTTTTTGTTATCTATCACCTTCTTTATCACTATGAAAATAGTGTCTTTGGAGCCTGCTGGCAGAGATCATTCCAGAAAATGATCGTCATGTTGTTGGTATTTCTTCAGATCTGGGCTGATGTTTCAAACATCCCATCCCATTTTCTGGAACAAGCACACCACACCATTTTCCAAAATTAATCCAAAGAAGATGGCCAACCAAGGGAGCAGTCGGTTCAAGTTCAATGTAACTGCAAAAGAAAACAGAACAAAATTATCACATACCATTTAAGAAGTTCAGAGAAACCATGTGAGAATTCATATTAGTTTGTATATATAAGAAATCACACGAATCTGTTAAAAGTCTGCATTCCAAAGCCATGCATAAAATTACCATGAAATTTTCATTTTCCAGACACACAGAGAATTCTATTTTATGTTTTAATGATCCATGATGAGTTGTCTAAAATTCTAACTGATGGCTCTGATGGATATAATACAGCATATACAGAGATGATGGTGAGATAAGAGGTGCTTTTTCTTTTTTTAATAAAGTGTTTTGTTTAATTCACTTTCTATTAAAGTCTAAATAACACAGTTTTAAGCTAGAGCTATTTCATATCTGATACCCATTAAAAAAATATAGCAACAATAGTAATGACTTCTATAACATCTGTATTCTCTCACACACACTCTGAACAAATAAAGTAGTAATAAAAAAAGCAAAAACATACCTCTAATTGCCTGAGAGTTTGATATCAAAACAAACACTTTTATAAACGCAAGGCACAAAGGTGTGTAGTCATGTTCCCAAATAACAGCTGGAATTAGCAAAAGCTTTCCATAGCTGGACAACAGCAGTGCTTTGAGAAGTAAAATGAAGTCAGACTTTGTTTTCAGCATTTTAGGTCTCATCCACCATAAGGTAATAAAAATGCCAATCAAAAATGAAGTTTGTTCTAAGAGAAAATAAGAGGAGTTGGAAAGAGAGAATGAAGCACCAAAATCAATTCCTTTTTTGGATGAATTTCAGTGAAATGACATGTCCCAAATGCAACTGAGTCACTGCTATTTAAAAGACACACACAAATATGAACATGTCCTCCATCTCCTGTGTTCATTTTAATAGGCAAATATTACTATTACTTAAACTAATTCAGTATCATGACATTCAGAATAATTCTATCACAGAATTCTATCTGTAGGATTGTCATACTTGTAATTTCTGACACCTAACAGCACAGGAAGTTAAGCATAAGAACCTCTTTACTTTTCCTTTTTAACAAAAGGAGAGGTTTTTTTCAGCTGTCTGTTAGCCTGTAAAACAAAATCAATACTTGTCTTCTTTGAAAAGGTCACCAGCAATGAACCCTTTCCATCCAGCATGAGAAAGAACACTACGGTGAAAACATCATTGAGATATCAGACTTTTATTGACACTGTGTTCCTGTGTAACACTGGAATTAATGCAGATGTCAAAGCAACTCTCATGACAACTGTAATAGATGAATTACTACTGAAGAATGAGTTCCAATATTTTTACTGACATGTTATAAAAACCTACCTCGAGCAACATTAGACAACAAATGACTGAAGTTAAACTCTGAATGTCTAAGGGAAATGCTAGTTTTAGTCTGTGGGCTTGATTTAAACACTATCAACAGAAAACGTATGAGAATAAAAGTATTAACTGGAATAAAACAAAACCCTTCCCTTGCCTTCAAATGTATTTACTCGTTACCAGTAATGACACTGCTCTGTATTTTTGTGTATTCATTAAAAAAAAATACAAACCAACAGACACAGCTTTTCCCAATTATTGTTTACTTCTGTAAGGATCATCCTTAATGTTGTATCGCCTTAATAGATAATAAACCTTGAAATCAACATAAAATATGGAATAAGGTTGAGCTCCACATTGGTCTTCAAACTATGTAAATGGATTCAGACAAAGATTTCTGAACACTGCCACTTTTCAATATTTTGATATCTAATGCTGATCATATCAGTCTGAACTGTAATCAGGATCAAAATATGCATCTGCATTAAATGAAGGCAAATTAGAGAGTATGTGTATAATCGTTTAACCATACTGGGTTGGACATGACATCCATTCTGTATTAATTTTTGGAATATGGGCTTGCTGAAAGACTCAAAGTTATTCAATGCTTAAAGAGTAGATAGTGACATGAACTAATCATCTATCTTACCTAAAGAAGCTATACCAAACATTCTATAAAAATCCCATTCCTTGGCATATCTGATTAAGTCATCAGGATCTATATTTTGGCTTGAATCCTGTAGTTGCAACCACCTGAGATAAGCTTCACAGAGCAAACAAAATATGCAGAGCTTCCCATGAATCTGGTAAATGAAAGAATAATAAAATCATTAGTATTAAATCAGCATAAATTAAAGCATTAGTATGAAATTGGTATTTAAAATACATTTCAACATCTCTACACAAACAACCTCTATAGGTTTATTATTTTTGTTTAGAAATATAAGCAAATTGCTTCTGTTGAGCCACTAGATTAGCACATCATGATTTTAACATCAATCAACATGATAGTCAAATTAGAGGCTGTAGAAAACTGCATGAACAGTTCCATACAGAAGGTATATAAATGTGGTTTCTAAAGCCTACTCTATACTTTTTAAAAATTGAGAACGCTGTTTCAGTTAGGAATATAAAAACAAAATTGTGCCATAGCTAGTAGAATTATACTATCAAAAATGTCAGTTTAAGGGCAACTACTCCATTCAATGAACTAGTTTAAATACCCTTGTTTCTCTTTTTCCTTGGGACAATCTCCATTAGAAGAAACTGGTAGTGTAGTTATACCAAAAGTAGTTCAGATAAGGGTAAGGTACCAAAAATAAATGGAGCAATTCAGCCAAACAAAACTTTAAAATATCCTTTGAAGTGACTGCAAAAATGATGTCGTGAGGGCCCATAGTTAGCATATTTCCACATTAAACAGTCTGTAAGCCAGTGTGTATGTGGGGTGAATTCTTATTTTATACAGATTTAAATGAACCAATGCAATTTCTGTGTGTGTATTCTACTTTTGCCATTAGTAACTAGTTATGCCAACGGCACATGTATGCACAGGCTAAGCCAGTTTAAACTCAATTTATTTGAATAGATGAAATTTCCACGGATGGAATAGTTCTTCCTGAAGCTTCATGGAAAACATCATTACCAGTCTCCAGAAGCATTGAATTAATTACAAATCTTTAGTCAGATTTATGTTTGAAAGATGAAGCGAGTATTTTTATCTACATTGCTTAACACTGGACTGGCCAAGAAGCATCAACATGAACACACCATATGCTTATGCTTGCCTAGTTTGCTTTAGATTAGCTTCCCTCTTCTGGGAAATCAATCCATAAAGTAAAAAGATGGAATTCTGTCAGAAAAGCTACAACTCTACATTCCAGCCTGGCCAGCACAACTAAATTGACCACGTAACTCTGCATCAACAACGCTTCCAGTGAAAGCCACTATCTTTTGCTAAAGTTTTGAGGGCATGGTTAATTACTCAGGAAGAAACTCATGAGAAATTAGTACAGTTTTAACTGGCATAGTATTGTCAATATGATATGTTATACTACCATAGCTCATTTCAGAAAGAATTGTTTCCAACAGAAACTTCATTTGGAAATTAATTTGAAATTAGATCTTTCTCTTCCAATGTAGTTTAGCACATCAGCCTTTTAACATCAATTAACATGACAGGCAAATTAGAAGGTGTAGAAAACTGCATGAGCAGTTCCATGCAGTTCCTTCTCTTCTCTTTAACGTGTAAGATGACTGCTGTATTTGCTGATATTGTGGCATCACTACTATGGAGACAGTAACTTTCTTAGTAACAGCTGTAGTTTGAGATTTCATGTGTTCTGTTCATGATATAACTGGTTCAGTTTGCTGGAACCTGTAGAAGAGCAGGAGGAGAACAGTCTCCAAAATTTTACAACTGTTACAATCAACTTGCCAAATCTAAACATATCTTTAATCAAAAAAAGTCAAAGGGTGGAGGCATAGCAACTTACATTTATCTTTGTATTGAAAAGAATGTGCCTGTATGCTTGTGCTTTACATAAAATGGCATTAATCAAGATGATAACAGGATCATACTCAATGTATTTGTCCACAGGTTTCTGGCAGGATTTCTGAAAGTCACGAAATTACAAGAATTAGGGAAAAAAAAAGGCAAGAGTTTATGAAATGTTCCTCTAATCTTAGCACAACTGCATAAATCCAAACCAGCTATTCAATTCTTACTAGTCTTTCCTTAATGTAATCTTCAATTGGTTTTCAATCCATCCAGAAAAATTGCTTCCCCTCCCTTAGACACTACAGTTGACACACAGACTTCCCTTGCAAAGCATAAAGATACATTATTGATTTTTACAGGCTTCAGATTAACACAGATAAACTATGCAAGGATGTAGTTATCATTTTGTGCCCTGCAGATGCAAAAAAGCAAACTACCTTTCCAAAACTCAAGAAATGCACCAGTATCTTGTTAAAGGTTAACTGATCATGGCTCATCTACTGGGTATTTTAGGGGTTTTTTTGTATTTTTTGGAAAGAAAATTAATTTCTTCTATCACTGCCTTCTTTTCAGAGATGCTTTATCCTCATATTCTACCTTTTTTCTTCCTTTCAAGAAGACAGTAAATGTTTTTTGCTCTTGCATTGTTCTTCCATACTGGTAAACTGTCCGGATGTTTCAACTGATTTTCCATCATTGACCAAACACCAATATATTCAGGATACTGGCAATGTAGTTTTCACGCACAGATATAGCCAAAGAGTCAGAAGTTACTACTAAACAGTGGTAAGACACTAGACCATTACTTCTCCGATACATCTGCTGGTTCCGGCTGTGCCTACTAGAGAGGTTATCTCACCCTGACCACTGGGAACTGCGTGTCATCAACCCCATTCAGATATATTGACTTACCTGCATGGGTGACCACTCCTTTACTGGAGAAATGAGAAGGGCTAACAAAAGGCTATTATGCTAGCTGTGAACAGGATGGTTAAATAACAGTCTTATAAAAGTCTCACCCAGCAGACCTGAGGGGGAAATAACTTCTAGCAGAGAGCTGAGGAGCAGCAGCAGTTGATCACAGCAACCACTTCAGCTCAAACAAATGCACTTATAGGAGGGTGCTCGCTTGCAGGTCAGCTTTCTCCTGCTGCCGATCCTCCAGTTCACCTACTTGTTTCCTCCAACCTGTCCTCAGCTAATCCCACTCCCCGGGGCCTTCACATTAGCTGCCATGCTCAGAGTAGAACAGTCATAGAAACGATCTCTATTTCCATTTTAATGAGTACACGGCTGTGCACTGCCAGAAGAGAAATCTATGCAGACAGCTTTCTGAAATGCTGCAACAGTCAAAAATGCAGCATTAGACACCACACACCTACAGACAAACTCCTAGGAAAGAACAAAAATTTTTTTTCAATTTTATAGGGATTCCTTGTGTCCAAAGTTAAAAGGCCTTGCTATTTACTAGAATTATTATTGGAGAATTTGAGAATACAAAATTCAACTAGCAAATTGTCTCAAAAGTCCAACATCCATATCAAGAAAAACATCCAAACAAATGCATAAGTTGAATAGATTGTCTATGGAATGTCACTGCCACTAATCAGTGTTTCTTGGTCCAGCTCAAGAAAAAGCCCAACAAACTCATTTGGATTAGAAACGAAAATACTGTGCATGACAGTACACAAGTTAGAGGTAATGAATGCAAAAATTGACTCAATTAAACAACAGTCTGATAGGTCTAAAATTAAAGTGAGTGAGATGGAAGAAAGGACATAATTAAAAAGAAGACCACAGCTACAGGATTTAATAGTGTGAAAAAGAAATTGCAACTATAATTAAAGGCCGTGTCTTGCTTCATTTCTTTCTACAGGGAAATCATGAACAGATATTCTCATAGGTGGTAATTTACATATGTCAAATCTCTGGGTTGATGGAGCACAGGAAAACTTTTTTTTTTTTATAGGCTTATTCACACAAGCACTGGACAAGCACATACAAAAGATTACTCTTGAACACAATGGGTGTTATAAAGGTTAAATGAAGGATGTCCTACATACCCCAGGATTTATTATGCTCTCAAATTTCCCTACAACAGAACATTTTTTGACCAGGGTCAAAAATCTTTCTGAGAAGAGTAAAGAACGATCTTTTCAAGTGGAGGGTCCCAACTAAACACCGATCAAAAAACTTGCAGTTAAGAGGTACTGAAAAATTTTTGCTGACAGCTGACATGAATTTTAGACAATTAAAATATATCAGACCAAACCTCCAGGCAAAACCAATGATACAGAAATTCTACTGCAGGAATGTAAGGAGACTGCTACCAATGAATACACATACAGTGGTGTTACCCATAAGAATGGGTCTTCAGCTCCACAGCTTCTGGCAGCTACAACCAAATCTTCTGCAGATGTTTTTACATCGACCGGGGCGCCC
>JAVJGG010000050.1:11849412-11868990 GCA_035590195.1 Aviceda cuculoides | reverse complement strand
CAAGAGCGCCCTGGTGGGTGATGGCGTGGGGGCGGGCTCGGCCCCCCCCTCCTTTCCCTCCCCTCGCCCCGCCGGAGGGCGGCGGCGGCAGAAGAGGAAAGCGCGGCCGGGCCTCGCCTCCCTCTGAGGCGCCGCGGGGCGGTGCGGGGTCCCGGCGGCGGGGGCTGTACGCGTTGCTGCTGTTCAGCTGACTCATCCCGAGGCATTTTCTGTGGAAGCTGCACCCCCGAGCAGCGTCGTGCCGCCGGGTAGCGCGGAGCAGAGGCTGCCGCTGTGGCGGTGAGCGGAGGCGAAGCTCTCGCCCCTCGAGCGGGTAAACCGGAGGGTCTGCGGTGTCACCCAGGAGGGTTCTTGTTGTCCCACTCGCCAACCGGCCAAGTCTAGCCGCTGGACTCTGCCTGCTTTTTAATCCCAGCACTTAGTAGTATGCAGGCATGCCAACGGCTTCTGCTCATTTTATTGAGTTGAATATGGCTTCATTAATTTTCAGCTATGGTTATGCATGTTTTGCTGGTGAACTAGATGCTTTTCTTTACGAGCGCCAAGTTCAGGTAGCAGATCTTCTGGTCTTTTTCAAGTTAATTGATGGTTTGTAATATGGGCACTGTTAAAACTATTCTTATGTGCTTAAATACCTGTTGCATCATGATCATGTGGCTTAAGTAATCTGTTATGATCTTTGATCATGAGCACAGTGTGAATGTGCTATACAAAAATGCCAGTCTGAATCATAATGTACATGCAATACAAACGAAGAAAAAGTTTCTATCAATTCAATGCGATATAGACACCCAGTTAGTTATATGAGAATAACCAATGATGTGTCAGGACTGCTTAGCTGTCTGCAGGGTTTCCTCCACCCCCCCACACCCCCCCAAAGTCTGTGCTCATCAACAGTTGCTGTGGTGCCTAAGGACAATATATAACTAGTGTAATCCATTCAAAATTACAAACTTTCTAGAAATACCTTGTTATGAGTTTCCTACATCTGCTTTTTTTCTCCCCTCTGCATGTGTGCTTTTGTCATCACAGCTTAAAGGTCTTTGTTTAGTTTTTATCTGTATCAGATGTGTTTAGGTATTTTACATCAGCTGCTTTTTTTTTTTGGTGTGGTGGCTACAGTGGCTGAGAGCCCTAGTCCGTAAACACTAAATCAGATCATGAAAGTTATCTCAGCTGGCCATTGCTCCAAATGGTTCAAGCTTAAGCATGAAACCAAAAAGACCTTCACCCAGTGTTGAGATAAAATCTGTATACCATACAAGTTAATAAATGGCAAAGCATTTGATTACATCTCTTCTGTTACTAGGACATGAATGATTGACTTGGGATACTCCTTCAGAGGTATATTTGGAAGACTAGATTTTGATTTAGTAGTGGATGTTGTTTTAAAGAGACCAGTGTAACTGGGATTGATATAAGCAATTCTGCTTAAACCACTAGGTACCTCAGGTGCTTTGCATGCACTGACAATAAGGTAGTCCTTAATTACAGAACAGCATACTTACCCTGAAATAGCTGTGTACTAGTTCACTCCTTGCTATTTAAATCCTGTGGCTAAATAAATTGCCGGTTGAAAAATTCCCTTAAGCTCTCAGTCTTTGTTTTAGTACAACTTTCCCAGAAACTGAGAATCTTTTTATCTCAAATAGTTTCTCTTGTAGCTTACTATAAGGTCCAGGTTAATTTCTCTGGTTGGTGTTTCTACTTTTTCATAAAGTTGTTAATGAGGCAGTGTGGTACAGGTTTGACTGTATCTAACTTGCAGACAAAGGCAGATCCATTCTTCCCTATGAGTAAAGCAGTTTGTTGCCCCAAGAATTGCAAGATTTGAAGGGTCCCTTTCCCCCTATAGCTTGTAACAGATAAGCTGTTGGTATTCCTGCCACCTTATTGAAAAAATTCCTTCATTAAATTCTTGCTGTTATGCAGAAAATTATTCTGGAGGTAGGCTGTGCCTGCACCTCTTTGTTTTGGTTTGTGAAGCAAAAATTGCTGAGTGAGTCCACAGTGATGGCTCTGAACTATCACTGACTTATGAACACCAACACAGAGCAAGTAATGTGTTAATAATGCTGCCATAGCACAGGAGGGTTTGGCCAATGTGAATAACAAAGGGCAGTGTTGAAACCTCTTACTGGTAACACTTTTTCTAGAAACCATGAGTGGTGAACCACTGTTCTTGCAGGACTTTCTGACTTTAAACTTTGACCTTCTGCTTTTCACCACTCTTGCTTCTGTTGTAAAACTTCTTCCACCAGTTATCGTTTATGGCTCAACTTAGTTCCAAGTTTCTATTTACATTGAATTATTTTAGATGCTGTTTTGACTTCTCTTTATAAGAAAATGGATTCTTTTTCTGTTTTAGCACTGTACTTGTGAGTAATGGGGAGTTAACTAACTGCAGCCCTTATGTAATCAGTATATAAGAATAGCACTGCCTATAAAAGTGAATTAGAAACACACATTGCCCTCCTGCCTTTCAAACTTGGCATCCAGCTATCTTGAAATATTTCAAGTTAATAGAGGCTTTAAGAACTGAAGATCTAAAAGCTAACAATTCTGTTGGGATAGCAGTTAAAGCACCATATAGGTAAAGTAGTGACTTCTATAGTCTATCAATCTGGGGGAGGTTGTTGATTATTGTTGTTACTTGCTTATTTCTTTCCTTTGTTAAACATTTTCTCTGATATGCCAACAAGTTGTGTTTGACTTTTCATAGATTTGAATCAATCTTATAAATTTTGTAATGGCCTTCTTAGTAATATACCTGTGAGGATCTTTGTATATGTTCAGTTAATTACAGTTTACTGTTCGGTCTGCTTTTTACGTTCTTTATACCACTGTCTCTTGGACTGCCAGCAGCAGCTCTTTCCCTATCTCTGTATGGTCCATTCAATTTATTTTCCTCTCTGGGTCTGGAATGATAATTTTGTCTTTAATTCCTTGGGCCAGAGAATGGAATCATAATGCCAGATGGAGACATGTCTACCCCAAACTTCTCTTATTTGCTTCTAGCTTCCTCCCTTTTTACCCTTCCCTGCTTTTTTTAGCACCTTCTTCCCCCCTCCCCCCCCAATGTATTTTTAGCCAAAAGCATAAGCAGAAGTAGTGATTAATTATATAAAAGCAGTTGTGTCAACTATTGCTTCCCTAGCTGTGTGGATATAGTGCTGTGGGCAGAAAGCACTTTGTGAAAGTTCTGCCCTGTGGAGTGCCCAATGGGAAGCTGTTCAGATGAATGTGAGGAAATGCAAGATGTAACTCTTTGAGTTCCTAAACGTATTTTCTCTCTTTTCCCCCAGATTCATCGTTTTTGCACTTCCATGAATCGGATTGTGACATAGGAGGGTCTTCATCTTGTGAATCTGTGCTTTCTCTCAACACAGAAAAAATTCTGGTATGCTATCAAGAATCTAATGTACAAAACAATTTTTAATAGATTGTTGAAGTTGCAGATCACTTCAGCTGCATAACCAGTTAGAATGAAGTTCAGGCAAATAACTACAAATGGAATCTATTAATCAGTAGGCATAGGTCCCCAAAAGGCTTAAGTATGAATGAGCTCAAGTTGCTGATGAAAGTATGATTTCATAGTGCTCTAGGGCTGTCAGCAGTTTCAACTAATTGAAGCTGATTTTTCCACTAAAGACTAACCTCCTCCTGGATTAGTCTACCAGCTAATTTTTTGTTTTTAAGGGTGCAGGGGCTATGGCTAAAAAGGAAATGTGCGTTAGTTTTTACCCAGATGAACTACCTGAGGATGTTTACCACAAAATGTGTGTAAGAGGAGTGATAACTTGCAATTGCTACAGAAATAACTTTGTGCACAGATGATAAAGTTAGAGGCTTCAGACCGTATTTTGCTCAATGTAATACAGACATGGTATGCAGAGGGTATTCTAACAGAGGAAGAGTATCTCTTGGTAGAGAAACGTCAAGAGGATTATTTTTTAATTTGGGTTTTCTTGCAACACTATTGTTAACTTATTGATCTTGAACTAATATAATCTTCGGTCTACATCAGAACGCAGATTTGATGTTACTTCTTCAGTCCAGTAGAGTCAAAGATATTGAAAATCTTCAAATAATTCCCATGTGAATATACAAAGAAGCCCTGACAAATTTGTAGGAATTATTGGCTATGGGGGAGCATGGAAACAATATTCTAATTTGAAGCAACATCTCCAAAGGTGGTGATTGGAAATAAAACTACTCTACTGCAAATCCACCAAGCAAGTTATTTAACTTGAATATTCTCATTAGACATTACTTCATCAGATATTGGTCAGATCTTCTGTCTAGTCTAGTCTAGTGGTACCAACAATTCTTTCTAATGTATAGTAGTTTGTAAGAAATTTCCCTGTTTTAAAAAAAAAAAAAAGTTTTGAAGAGACCAACAATTCAACCTATTGGGAGCTGGTGCTATGATGAAAATTCTTCTCTCATTTCTTGAAGGCAGAATGACTTGCAATTTTTGCATGTAGAGCTGCAGGATGTCTAACCTATAACTGGATTGAGAATTTGTTGAAGTATGAATCCCCTTCCTCCCCCACCCGAAGAACCAAACACTATTCTGTTATTCTATGATAAAAAACCAGATGAGGTAGATGAGGGTGAGGGAAACTGTGTGGTACTTCCCTTGCTGAGTGTCACATGCAGCTCTGTAAGTTATAGGCTATTAATGTAATACCAGATTCTTTTGGTTGTAGCTTATTTTCCAGTACCCAGCGTGGAATCTTGCTATATCTTATCTTTTGTCCACAAAGAAGTGTAGGCCTTTTTTGTAAATCCACCAAGGAAGAGGTTGTACTTTAGTAAAAATGATATTTTTCTAATGTTAAGACAAATATAGAAAAATAATTTTTTGTCAGAGTTAAATATCGAAGATCCCTTTCTGAAGTAGGTTTTCAGGAAATTACCTGAAAGCCATTGATGATATAAAAAGGTTGTGTTTGCAGATGTGTGATTTGTAAATATATATGGTCTGCAAGGTAGATTTAGTATTCTAATTGGTATACCTGTTGAACCTTGCTCATTCTTGTGCTTTTTTAACGACTTTTTTCTATGAGGAAAAGAACTTTTCCATTCTGTTACTGTAGGTGCAGCAGTAGGTAGAGTAATAATTCTTAGAATGTTATAATGTCATGCAGAGCTCATACATGATCTCTAATTTCAGTAAAAACAAGGTTTGTAACATCCTATTTGCTAATAGTTCATACCCTCCAAAATACTCAAGTTTTTAGAGCAGACTAAACTTTCTTCTAATCTCTAAGATTATTAGATGAATAGGGCAGAAACTGTGCAATGGAATTTGGCCAGTTACTTTTGCGCTTTATAGATTGTTGAAATGTCTGTGTCATGGAAACAAATAATGAGGCTTCTTTTGATTGAACAAGCCAAAAAAGGTAGTAGGGAGGAGGACAAAGTACAGTCCTCTCAGTAGAGAAAATGGAGTTATATGATCCCTGAAGTTTAAGGTGTTTAACTGTCTTCCCTGAAGTTAAGGGTGTACGTATGTGCTGTTTAGCTGAAGCAAAAGAAGAGAACTGAGCAGTGAGAGAAGTTATTTTCCCCCCTTCTTGCTTCCTAAAACTGTTTGGAAGGCCTATTAATTAAATGAGCATTTTATGTTTTTCTAACAAACTGCTCTAGTAGGCTTACAGCTGTTTATGGAAAGTACTTGTGAAAATGAGCTGAGTAGAATATTTCTGTATTTCTGAGGGGTTGTCTGTGGCAGTATTGGTTTCTGTAGGAGCGTTATTTGGGGAACAGAAATCTTAGATGAGGCTACAATTGGCTGAACAAAGTCTGTAACTGATAGAAAGTTATTGTGAAAAGGACAGCCTTTTTACTTCAGTATGGCACTGTTAAGTTAAGGTTGTCTTTATTGCTGGAGCAATACTCTTTTCAGTGTTTCACTCTTCTGTAGTACCCTTCCCTTTGCAGGAGACAAAGGATTATTTAATCAGGTAAAGAGTATAAATTTTCCTATAAAGTTGCATGTGTCTTGGAAAGACTTCCAAAACTTCATGTTAAGCAGGTGTAATATAGAAATATCAGCCACTGGTAAAATGCTGACAATGTCCTTTCATCTGAAAGGTTTGGCTAGCCTTATGTTAGAGAGGGTAACAGCAGCACCTGACTGAAGAGCAATTTTTCTCCCTGTGGGAGACTAGGAATGAATTTGTTTTCAGTTGCCTTAAAGCAATCACATTAGCCTTAACTTTTTAATTTAAGGCATTCTCTTAAGGATTTAAGACACAAGTTTTCTATTAAATTCTTTGCTGTTGTTTGCTGAACACTTAAAAAACATGATGTTTTACAGAGTCAAGCGAAGTTGCTTGCAGAGCAAAAACGATTTCCATTTGCTACTGATAATGACAACACAAATGAAGAATTGGGTAAGATGCCTTATATAAGGTTTGTGCAGGTGAATTATGTGCTAATTATTAGCACTGAATGTTTTGAAACTAAACTGATGATTCCTTAGTGATGCATTAATTTTAAAGTGATCCTAATAAGCCTGGAAATACAGTGAGTTTTCTCTGGTCTTGCAAAGAAAATATGTATCTCCTTTCCTAAAAATCTTTTCAGCTTTGCTCACTAGAATTCTTTACCATATCTGCTTAAGGAGGTGTTCAAAAAGCATTTTGGTTAAATTCTCTTAAACAGCCTCATCTACTTCTTGCTTCTCTTTTTCTGTCATTATTGTGACTAAAACTATTCAAACGTTCTGAAAATTTTACGAATGGAGTATGCTTTCTATCAAGCACAGATCTTGGATCTGTCTTTCCCTCTCCACACACTCTTCCCATCAACACTTAGAGGCAGCAGGAAGGCTTTCTGAATTATGTCCTTATACAGGCTGCTACTTGATGTTTTTCCAAAGCCCACTCAGTGCAGAAAATGGAGGCATTTCAAATAAAGCAACAGGAAATACGTTTCTCAAAGGACCTGAGGCAGGAGTTACTTGCACTGCTTCTCCAAACTGGTATCTTCTGTAGGAAGCAGAGGTATTATGCAAAGAGATTGTTGAGGATGTATGTCAAGGAAGGCAGCAGACTCTTATATAAGAGCAAAGGGCAACTTTACTCATAAGTTGTCTAATGAAATTAAAACAGTTGAGTAGTTTTTTGTTGACATAATTTCTGCCTTCACAGATTTATCCAGAAAAATTTGGGGGCTTAATCTTTTTTCATATTCCTAGCATACCAAACTATATTTGTAGAATCCTGCAGGGAATACTGAACTTCCATCCAGCAGAAAATATTTGATGCTTTTAGTGTCTGCTCTGTAGACTTGGAAGATTATGCCAGAAGGTCCCTGTCCTCATGTTTGGCCTGTAGGCTGACACCTACCCACTTTATTTCAAGTATGTCATGGTGTGAGGAGCCTAGACCCTTCTTGTTTGTGTGTGTTACTTTCAATTGTTCTGAGGAAAAGCAGTGTGAAATGTATGGGGCATTCTGAAGCAATGTTGGTACCCGAATACTTGGGCTAATGGACCATTGTTAATCTTTAGATTTTTCATAATAAAGTACTTACTTGTAGTTTTGTAGAGTTTAATTGAAGATGAAAAGGTTAATTGAAGAGATAAAATTTAAAAAGAAGCTGATACTGTATCAGCTACTAGCTGCCAATCATTTGCCATAGTTTTACAGACATAGATTATGAGCTCCTGCGTTTTGCCAAGAGTTTTGGGTAGACAAAATAAACTCATTATCAGCAAGACAATGAGTCTTTATTATCTTGCTTCCTCCACTTTTTTCCTTAATACTGGCATGGTTGAGTTGATTTTATTTCATGTGCCAACTGTTCTGTGTTCTGGGATTGGAACTGTGAAGATGATATTAAGAACTACATAGTCTTGGAGGAGAATGAAACGAGGAAAATTCAGGAGCTCTTCAACCTGTCCTTCACTCTGCCAATTTTCTTTCCTTTTGTGGCAGTGCTATGTATCTGTACCAAGTGAAGCTTTTTATGTATTGAGGAAAAAGCTTATATTGCACACAAATACTTCCTTCTGCATAATAGGAATGCTCCAAGAATGAAGCAAGCTCTGGATTAAATACATTTCTTATTTCTCTTCCATTTAACTTTTTTCCTTCTTTAATGAACAATGCTTAGCAACATTGCCAAAACAATGTGGCTCTGCTGGCATGAAAGATAAGTGTCTGTGTCCTATTAAAAATACGTTTGTTCTAACTGGCTCATTTGTCCGTTCTCATGTTTGAGTAAATAATTAAGCCAATAGGCACCTCTTCCTTTCTGTTTGGATGATTGCTAAAACCCATTAGAATTATGGGGAAAGTGATTTCCCACTCTTAGTTCCACTGTCAGCTGTTTGTGCAAACTGCCTGGGGAAAAGTTGTGCTTTAACTTTCATGGCTCTGGTCTGCAAGGTAGTTTGGGTTTGTGGGCAGTGTAGACAGAGCTTAGTCCAGAGTTAAGAACTGTGTGAGATTAAAACATGCAAAAATGAAACAATCTTGAGATATTCAGCTGTCAGAACCGAACTTCAGTCATGCAAGCACAACCACAGCTTTTCAGTCTTGTGACTTGACTGTATTTTTATATCTTGTGGAGATTACAGGAACATGTTTCTAAAACAGTCGTCTGTTTCTTTTTCAAACACCTGGCTTCTACTCCAAAATGGGGGGGTATGCAAGAACTTTAAAGCTTTTCATAATTTTAACATGGGTAAAGATTCTGTAGTTTCTCAATCACATTTTTATAAATAAGGGACTTGCTTTAGTTGAGGTTTTTCTAGATAATTCAACTGAAGGAAAACTTACTGTGAGCTAGTAAAGATTAGCAAGATGTGTACAAACAAGTACCATCAGATGTTCTCTAATGGAAATATCAAAATAAGTTAGCCAGTGTTAGCCAGGCTCACTTATAATGGAGAAAGTATCTAGGGCTACTAAATGGGATCGTGGTACCTTTCCTGGTCCAAAGTACTTTAGAAGCCAGCATGGACCCTTTCCTGAACAGCTTGTAAAAAGGAGAGAAAAAAACCCAAATGAACCACAAAACCCCAAAACAATTCTGATGAGCACAGTATAAATTGAATAATTAACAAATGCTAGGTAATGGTTGAGGGAAGTCATTTCAGTGGCAGTTCAGAAATCATCTGACTAATTAAAACTTCAGTGCAATGTAGGAACTTATTTTACAAGCTAGTTATATTTAATATGTATTAAAAAAAGAGATTTTTTTTTTTGCTGTTTTATTTACATTTGTAATGTTTTGTTAGCAATTGCTTACGTGTTGATTGGCAACGGCTTGTATGATGAAGCCATACGACATTTTTCAACAATGCTTCAGGTAAGTTTTCTGTTTGGACCCCTAAAATACCACTTTATGAAATTATCCATTACAACATATGGCTTTAGTAAAACAAAGATTTGGTAGGGATTTTAAAAAGAGAGTGTTTTATGAGACTAATCATTCTATTATTTGTTCATTTGTTTCCATCCAAACATAAGCATACTCAGTATCTTGGTTATTTGGTGAGTATTTTTCTCATCTGTAGGAATAAACTTTTTATGGCACTTTGAGGAAAAAAAAAAGTCATCTTCAGAAACCTGACCTGCGCAAAATTGAAGTTCCTTCAGTTGCCCTCTTAATGTGTAGGCTGAGATATTTTTATGTGGATTTTTTTGGAGCAACAGTTAGCATGTTGCCAGTAACATTAGAAAAAAAACCCAACAGAGATCACTTATTGCTAGTGGCAAGTACCACATTGCTTTCATGATGATAAATGATTTTTGTATTCTGGGTTTCTTCTTCTTCAGTGGTAAAGCATCTGATGAATTTAATATACAAGTAAAGCATAACTAATACTTCAACATCTTTTTTTTTTTTTTTTTTCTCTGACCAAAGAATTCAGAATCTTCTTCTATGAAGTAGAAGATAGCGACTTTTAAAACAAAACCAACCCTAATAGTTTAAAAAGCTTTGACTAAAGCTCATTTCCAAATACTGTATTTTTATGGCTAAGAACCTGGGACTACCAGAGGCATGGACCTGCTTTTTAATCTAAATTCGTTGTAGTACACAAATGCAAGCTGAAAGTAATACTACAAATACTAGCATGTATTTTTTTTTTTTTAACTCAAATGTCATACGGCTCATATTTAAATTGAGTAAAAGTGTGGCAATTTAATGGAATTATTCCAGGGAATTTATCAGAGGACCAGAATGTTTTTTGTTGGGGTTTGTTTCTTTGTTTTAGGTGTTTAGTGATCTCTCTTTTATTTGTTTTCAATGGGAGGAATGATTTTTTTTTTTCTTACCCTAATGAGAAATCCTGCTTCAAAAACCACTGGATGTATATAATGTTTCATGCCTTCTCTTTATTAAGAAGGAAACTTAATATAAGAGAAGATAAGCAAGATACAGTGACTGTAGAAAGATACTGTGAGAAGTGTGTATATAATAGAGTACCTTTGCAGTGCACACATCTCAGTTGAAATGAATATCATGCTTATTGTATGACTGAAAGGCTGTAAAGTGGTTATGATTGTTGACTCTGTCTTCCATAAGGCAATTTTAAATACACATAAAGTGAATATTAAAACATTTAACAGAACAAAACAGCCTTGCTTAGCCACGGTATTAAAATTATTGAAGTTACCTGAAGTTGATGTTGGCAAGTATACACTTGGAATCAGCTCAAGTCTCGCAAGCTGCCAGCATTGGTGTGCCAGGTATCTGTTGTTTTGTCAAAGAAAGAGTGGTTTATGGCAATTGTCCCAATTAAATGAGACCAGGCCTATGCTACAAACTTTTGTAGCACAGCTGTGTTGGTTGTAAGTGTGAAGATGCTGTGATTTCTGACTGGTTTTCAGGGAAACTGACTGCATAGGCATTGTTGTGCCAAGAAAACCAGTTTTGCTATTGTAGTTCTTCAAATTTGGATGGGAAGCCATGGCTGGAGTAAATAACATTGAACAAGAAGTAGATTCACTATGTAAGTTGGATCCTCTTAAGTGCCTGAGTTGGAAAGCCATGGACTTAAATCTAACCCAGGGAAGGTTTGTTTGAATTTTGCAGAACTATTTTGGCAGAATACCTCTAGTTTTAGTTGCTGCCTGAATACAAATTTCTTCAGGATGTCACAATTGCCTGCTTCCTAATTTTAAACCTCAAATTTAAATTATGAACAAAACAAGCTTGGAATGGCTGAATTGTATTTGTTTATTATCACTTCAGTGACATTAGATAAAGAAGTCATATAATTACTGATAATGTTACAAGTAATAAAGTTTGGACAACAGACTATACTAATGTATACATAGGTTCTGATAGGTGGTCACTGACACTATAACTGCACTGTTTACCTCATTTTCCAGACAAATACTTCAGAACAGTTCCAGTGAATCGAATTGGAAGTTGTGAGCATATGAAAGTGTGGACTGTAACATGATTTCTTTGCCTGACAATGTGATTGTTTGTTGCTTATTACTTAAGATCAGCAAGAAATAAATACATATTGAAGAAAGATACCTTTAAAAAAAACCAAAACAAAAAACCCAAACCACAACTGATTATTGTATTCATTTTTAATCTTAACAGGAAGAACCAGAGCTGGTTAGTGCAATTTATGGACGAGGGATAGCATATGGAAAAAAAGGACTGCACGTGAGTAGATAATTATTTAAATTACTACCTGACTGAATTGTTTGAATCCAAACTGTAATAAGGTCTGTAACAGGAGGAGCTAGACTGATTAGAACTTGATAGGTACATCCCAAAGTCTTTGTGCTGTCCTACTGTAACGATGTGTCCAACCTTTGGTAGGTACTCCATAACATAGAGGGATCCAGTGGATCGTACTGCTCAAGCCATGGGTCCATTTGCTTTGTGGGACTGTGGAAGTAAAGCAGCACGAAGCAAGGGTGCCAAAGGAGAATATAGGCACAGTTGTGAGTGATGGATAGTAACGCTGTGAGCCACAGACACTTGAAAGAGTTATCTAATAAGATAACAAGGAGTATCTTGTCTCAGACAGGTTTATGAAGTCCCACTGAATTTTTCTCCTCATCTAGTCTGTATTTGGAAACAAAAAGGTCTTTTATTGCAACTTGGAAACATCATCAACTCTTGCAGTCCAGTAGGCTTTATATTGCTTCTTGATTGCCTATGCCTCTTGATACGTATACCATGTTCAATTTATTAAAAAAAAATTCAAAGTTAAATTACTTACAGTTTAGCTGACTGCTCAAACAACTTCCTGAGAAAAAGTAAGTTTAAAAGTAGACTATGGACCCTTGTAGTTTGAGTTTGTGGTCTGTTGAGTCATGATTGAATGGTTGCTGGAATTCTAGAAGCAATAGTTGAATAACTTTTTGTGCAGAATATTTAATTCTTTAGTGGTGCTGACAGGAGCTTGAAATCCCTCATGTTTGTATGGTTTTAACACCAGCATAAGTTTGTTTTCTCAGTTTGGCTAGATGTTGAGACAGCTTACTTCATAAAAGTTTCTGTGAGCGACAATTTCAAGACACAAAGATGATGTTAAGCACATGCAAAATTTCTTTGCCTTGGAAAAGAAGAAAAAGGTCAATGAAATCTAATACAGAACTTGTTATATAACCAGTTTGGATTTTTTTTTTTTCTCAGTTAAGTAACTGTTTCCATCCTACAATTTATTGAGGACAATATAAAAACTTTGATAGGCAAGATGCTGATGGCATCAACCCATCCACCAGTAGTGCTTGGATTAAGTTACAGACAGTACTGATGAAAACACTGGTGGGCAAGGCTATGCATGTGTTAGCAATCACGTGAGAGCTTAAACCAGCTTTGCTGCCAAGAAAGGTACCTATGAAGCCATTAACCTCATGTTTATTCGCAGAGTTATATTAATAAGTTATTAAAGGTACAGCACGAAGATGATGTGTACAAGCAAAGTTTATTTTTCTTGTTTATAGTGGGCAGGTGGTTTAGTTTTTTTTCAGCTGTTTGTAGAATACTGCATCTTAATGTTATTAGCAAAGGTGTGAAGGGCTTGTAATGTAAACTGATACACTTTCAGAAATTTAACCAATCTAATTGTCCATCACTCTTCAGAGTGTATTACTCTAAATATGCACAGTTGTTTCCTTTGTTTATTTTTCTCCCTTTCAGGATATGAAAAATGCTGAACTTGCTCTGTTCGAGCTCAGTAGGGTGATTAGTCTAGAACCAGACCATCCTGAAGTATTTGAACAGCGAGCAGAAGTGAGTGGTTTTTCTCTCTTCAGATTTTTGGAGAAGTTGAAATTATACAGTGTTTTCAAGTATTTCTTCATTGATTTAGTGACTAAAGCTCTTACTGTGTTTTTTTCTGTGAACATTCCTCCTTTCATTTAAAAATACACATATTTGCTCTCAAACAGTGTAATTTGTGGAATGTTTATTTTTAAAATGGAACATACTCCATATGGAGTTACTATACCCAATAGAATAGCATATATTATGTTTAAGTGTTTAGTTTTTGACATACTAGATAGCAAGATCATGTGTGGGTGGGTTTTTTTGGTTTTTTGTTTGTGTGGTTTTGGTTTCGGGGGTTTTTTTTGTTTGTTTGGGTTTGTTTTGAATGAATGAATCAAAAGATGATTTGAACCTTACTGTTTGCACTTAGTGTCACCTTAGTAAATTTATTGTTAGGACTAGCTGGTAAAATGCCAAACTTGTAAAGAATGAGTTCTTAATCAAATGTTTTGGCTTTTATATTCATGCATATAAGTTAAATATCATTCAGATACACAGATACTTTTCATTTTGAAAATCATGTTTTGTTTTGCCAATTAAATTACAGAAAATGGATTTCAAGAAGCAGCTCTGTACACAAATGAAAAGCATAAATATTTATTAAAGTCAGCATACTGTATAACTGCCACAATATGAAATTGTAATTCACAATTTTAATGTTTTTAATGATTCGTTAATACATTTGTTAATAATCTTGATCTAAAAGTGTGAAAGGCATTCAAATAACCTGAAAATAGCCTACTTTCCACTGGGGGGAATATTTTGTCAGAATAAAAAGGTTTATGAGAATACTTTACTACATTTTCAGTTGAATGTGTTGAAATAACTTGAAATAGAGTATTTTGCTTTGGCTGACTTCTTTTTATTTGGAATACTAGGTTCCTGCAAATGTTATTGGTGATGTTCATGTACACTCTTTTTTTTTTTTTTTTTTTTGAGAAAAATGCTTTCAGATTTTCCCTTCGATAGGTGTTTAAAAGCAATAAGTACTGAAATTTATAGCAGAACTTTCCAGCCTGTTCTAGCAAATACAGTTACTCTGTTACAGCTGAACGTGAAAAAGAATAATCTTTGTATTTCTAAAACACATCTATTCAGTCTGTTTGCTCTAAACTATGTTTTTGGTTTATACTCTTAGATATTGTCCCCACTAGGACGAATCAGTGAAGCATTATCTGATCTCACCAAAGCTATTCAGCTACAACCATCAGCACGGCTCTACAGGCACAGAGGTACCCTTTACTTCATATCTGAGGTCAGTGCATCTGGGGGATTCTGTTTGGTTTGTTTGTGTAAGTGTTCTTGATTATTTTGTTGCTGCTGTTTGTGCCAGTTGTTACTTTTGTTCAAGAGCTTCTTTCCTATTTAAATTAAAACCCCAAATAACAACAAAAGCCCTGATTTTCCTGTCGTTGACTTTCTGACAGTTCAGAGATATTCAAGTATTTCATCTGCATATCTGTTTAATGCAGAGAATCAGAGGGCAAGTACCTTGCATGCACATCTCAGGTTGTTCTGTGTATTTGAGGAGTAGGATATGGATAAAGAATTTGACTTGATTTGTAACCTACAGTCCATTTAAGTAGTATTGTTAAATGCCAGTCTAAAAAGGAAAACGGTTATGGCCAAGGCAGTAACTGTCCTGTATACTGAAAAAAAAAACCCCAAACCCCAAAACCCACACCATGCAACAAACAAACAAAAAAAAACCCCTACAAAAATGCTAACATCCTATTTTGCTATGTAATCTGTGTGTGTTGTTCTTATGCTTTAATGTAAAAAAAGTAACTTTATCTTCAAATATTGTGTGAATAGTAAATAGCTGATTTCCCACTTTATTCTTCTGATTTCACTCTGTTTTCAGCTGTTTTCCCCCTTACTTTACTATGTTTTATATAGCACTTGCTGTAAAAGTTGGAAGTGTATTGTACATTCCTTATTCTTTGATATTCTGACTGGCACTTGACAATTGTTGCTGCTTAGCCCTGAGACTGACTTCATATATTAAACAAAATTCTGTTGTTTACTTTTATTTTCATGAAAGTATGTATTCCTCTTTATTCATATGGTGTTTCCTCTGTTGTCTAAAATCTGCTTTATCACAGGATTATGCAACAGCCCATGAAGATTTTCAGCATTCATTGGAACTGAACAAGAATCAGCCTATAGCTATGCTTTATAAAGGCTTAACCTTTTTTCACAGAGGACTTTTGAAGGTAAAGTTATATTAAATAATAGTTCATGTCCTCTATTTGAAGTTACTTCTATAAAATAGTAGAAATATTGTAGGTGTTGATACACATAATTTCTCTTGCATAAGGAAGACTTTTTACGGCAAAAGAGTGCAAGCAAAATGAAAAGGTGCCATTGCTGACTGTAATACTTCATGGTATGACATGTAAATACTGCCAGTCTTGCTGGGTCTTGGTAAATCAGTGATAACTGACGTGTTTATGGAGTGCTTTGAAAAGTGTTTGTATTTGGCACCTCTGCTACTCATATCTGTATGGTTATAATCAAAATGTAATTTTAAACTCTTCCTCAAATGAGCTAGAAGGTAATCAAGGAGACTGCTGATAGAAAGCCCTGCGTATGTGCATGTGTATTTCAGCTGTATGTTGATTCTGAAATGCTTGTATCTAAATTGAGGGAACATAGTTGCGCTCTCAGATTCTAAAATCAGCAGGAAAGTAAGTTGTTCCCATGCTTTTTTTTAATGTTTCACCATTTTCTGACTTACACCTAAAACATAAAGTAGTTTTAGTAATACTGGACCTGTTTCTTTCTTGTAAAGTATTTGGAGATACTGCTGCCTATCAGTAATGATAGGTGATTATGTTTTTATTTTTGTGCATGTTGTAGTGCTTAGAATATATTTGATACTTTTTTCTGAATAAGAATCTCTAAATTGACTGAAGATACTGCTTCTTTTCTTACATAATTTAATTTCTTGCACTATACAATTCAAGATGCTTTTCAGGCATTCCTTAATAATATAAAGTAGTTGATAATTCCACCCTTAATTCTAAGTCTCAGTACTGCATTTGCCAGTTTATACAGCCAGTCCAGTTTAAAAACTTGAGTTCTTAATCAAATCCTTTGAAGAAGATTTGTTCGAACATATGCATGTAATTATTTTTAGTGATTTTATTTTATTATATTGTATTCCTCACAGTAAATGCTATTGTGTGAAGATGATAATTTACTCTGTAATCCCTCAGGAGTGTTTGCTAACTGCAACTAACGCAGACCACAATAAAACAATGAAAGGCAGAATACAGATTTGAAAGAGTCTTATGGACTGCAAAAATCAAGATGTGTGTTATGAATGAAGAAGGAAGACTATAAGGAGAGACTTCTTTGCCTTAGGGACCAGGCTGAGCTTCGAAAGCAAGCTCTGAAGGGATTTAATCTCTGAATTTGATTAAAATGCTGAAAGAATCACTCATTCCCATAGCATATTAGACAAAGCACTCCAGCTAAATCTGTCATTACCATAAAGAATGTTGCAATATTTCATTTGCTATATGATGATGATTACTCTATAGATTTTGTAATAAATTAATGCCTTGTTTGTTCCTTCCAAAGGTTTTGACCAATAACTGTTAATTCATGGCTAGTAACTACTGGGGATGCTAAAATTAAATGAATGCAGTCAGTGACAAGTATTTCTCTTGGTGTCTTTCTGTAGGAAGCCATTGAGTCATTCAAAGAAGCTCTAAAGCAGAAAGCAGATTTCATAGATGCATATAAAAGTTTGGGACAAGCCTACAGGTAATTGCATTCAGAAATAGTTTTAAAGTCTGTTTTCTATCTGATTGTGTTCTTTAAAATGCACTCTTTTTAAGTTTTACAGGTTTGTGACAAAACTGTGCAGAATCATATGTGTATTTGTTAGCTCCTACAGCCAGTATAGTTATGTCAGGATGAGTTCAATATAAATAATTTCTAGGTTTGCTTTGTGTTTCTAATTCAGTCTCTGGTAGCTCTTTGAGTCTCCCAGACTCAAAGGTTAGGTAAATGGTGGTTTCCAATAAGGTGTGTTTTAGGTATGCTAAATGATTTTTAAATGGTGGAAATGTTTAATATGAACTGCTGATTAATATGCTCATTAGTTGCCATCTGAGATTATTGTGCTACTTATATTTATGAAAAACTCATTGCATAGTGCATATCATTTTATAGAACTGCTAGATCTTGTATCAATTTCTCTCTCACCAGAGAGATTTACAATGCTGAGAATTTAGCTAATTTCCTGTTCAGGGTATTTTTAATAGTCATGTAGTTTCTTAGCTAGTAATCAAATAATTAAAAAAAAAGAAGGCAATCTCTAGTAAGGCAACTAGTCACTTCTTTCTTTTTTTAAATTTACATTAAAGATAAAATAATTTAATTTATAGTTGAATAAAATGTATTACTTTAAAGGTGGTCTGTAGATAATTACTAAGGAGACAAGTACATGTACCTTGTATAGAACAGGACAAAAACATAAAATAGTCAATGACTGCATATCTCTGCCCATTGTAGTTCTTGCCTAACCTGCTGTGTCTTGTCAGCTTTTTATTTCCACTTTTACATTTTTATTTTTGGAAAGCACTGATCTACAGCATAAATGCTGCTGCAACATAAATGGCTTTTGTGTAGCAAGGGTTAAGTTGGGTATGGTTGGTGTGCAAGCATTACATGATCAGGTACTTCTTTTTTTTTCTTCAGACTTTGTTTCCTTCAGCATACAGAACATAAACTATTCACTGAAAGCATTGTCAATTAAATTTTTCTTTTTCTTATATTTTTCTTTGTGGCCTTGTGCCTTATTTACCACAGTATCTAAATTCTGAACTCAATGTCGAATCACTGATTTCCTTATGAGTTTTTCTGTGGTACTTGTTATTGTGGTGTGTAAGTGCATTCAAGATGGTAAATAATAGTAATTTAGCCTGGAAGACGAGCAGTTGCCTTCTTACATTTCCAATAAATTCTTTAACTTTTTTGTTTTGTCTTTGGATGTGGGACTGCCTCTCTAGATGATCAGCTGTTCCACCCTGTGCCCAAGAAACCTTAATCTGAAGGAGTTTTATTTTGAAGGAGAGAAAAAAGCAAGCCTTAAAATAGTTAATTTTGCACTGCATTGTTGTTTTACAAAGCAAAAGTCACTTAACCAGAGTATTCCTAATCAGCTTAGATTTGTTGCTTTTATTCCCTTTCCCTGTCCTCTGCCTCCAAAAGTTCTCTGATCCTCAAGAAATTGTAGGGGAAGGAATGTACAGAGATCTACCTTTTTTTTTTTTTTTTTTTTTTTTCTCTAAGAACTTAATGTACAAAGCACAATTACTATTGACTCTTCTAAATGCTCAGCAGTTAGAGAAGGTGGGAGGCTGAATAGAATATTGTTTAATAACTGAGGACACTAATTAGAGACAATTATGAAAAGTCTAAATTACTTTCCCATGAACACTCAGGTCTTAAAACAGGCAGAAATAATAATCTCATTTCTCCAGGCCACTGTTAACTTCAGCTGTCAAATTCTTTCTAAAACCTTGTATTTTAAGTTCACTCTTGCTTTCTTCTGCATCAAATAAGTTTGAAATACAATGCTTAAAAATACCTTTTAAAGAATTATTTTTATAATGGAAGCAGACAATTCTGAGTCTGATTTGTCCTTCTGTACAACATGAGTTATAGCATTTTACCTATTAATTCCTGCTTCAAATCTAGTGACTTTGGTGTTTGTGCATTTATTTGAAACTAAAGAGCTGTGGTTAATCACTGTTCTCTCTAAAAATTCTTTTTGGCAGTTGTATTTAGAACTAGTAAATCTTGTTTGGATTAATTTCATCTAGTATAATTTGATGTGTGTTGTGGTTTAACCCCAGCCAGCAACTAAGCACCACGCAGCCACTCACTCACACACACACACCCTTCCCAGTGGGATGGGGGAGAGAATTGGGGGGGGAAATAAGTAAAACTCATGGGTTGAGACAAGAACAGTTTAATAGAACAGGAAGGAAGAGAATAATAATGATAACAATAATAAAATGGCAACAGTAATAAAAGGTTTGGAATATACAAAACGAGTGATGCACAGTGCAGTTGCTCACCGCTCATCAACCGATGCCCAGTTAGTTCCTGAGCAGGAATTCCCTCCCCTAGGCCAACCCCGCCCCAGTTTGTATACTGGGCATGATGTCACACGGTATGGAATATCCCTTTGGCCAGTTTGGGTCAGCCGTCCTGGCTGTGTCCCCTCCCAACTCCTTGTGCCCCTCCAGCCTTCTTGCTGGCTGGGCATGAGAAGCTGAAAAATCTTTGACT
>JAVJGG010000050.1:11832125-11849312 GCA_035590195.1 Aviceda cuculoides | reverse complement strand
TGTGCCCCTCCAGCCTTCTTGCTGGCTGGGCATGAGAAGCTGAAAAATCCTTGATTTTAGACTAAACACTACTTAGCGACAACTGAAAACATCAGGGTGTTATCAACATTCTTCTGGTACTGAACCCAAAACACAACACCGTACCAGCTACTAGGAAGAAAATTAACTCTATCCCAGCTGAAACCAGGACAATGTAGAAAGAATTTTATGATCTTAAACTTACTGG
This sequence comes from Aviceda cuculoides, assembly GCA_035590195.1. Lineage (NCBI taxonomy): Eukaryota > Metazoa > Chordata > Aves > Accipitriformes > Accipitridae > Aviceda > Aviceda cuculoides. The sequence goes on along the minus strand of JAVJGG010000050.1, from coordinate 11,849,086 downwards.
ATAAAAAAATCTGAAGAAAAATGGTGTACTATTTCTATTTTAATTTTTTTCATTATAATTTCACTGTGGCTATTTTTACTAAAAGCTGTCCTGTACATGGAGTAATTCCAGTCATTACATTTTTAGTTAGTTTCAGCTTTCAAACACCATATGCTTTCTTCTTAATCAGCATTTACGTACTTAGTATATTTTTAAAAACGTGTTTATATTTAGAGGTTAAAAAGACCTGTCATAGATAGTGTTTTCCAAGAATGCTTTGTATGAAAGTTTTGTTTCTTTTAGTTTCTGAAGACATACCATAGGTATGTGTTTTTATGGTTTATGTCCACTGGGGATTGTGAAGATTTGTGGTCTTCTTGGGTTGTACTTTGGAGTACCCATTTCTGGGAGTGAAAAACCGTGCAACTGTTCTGTTATTAGCACTGAAGAACAGTTGCAGAATTACTGTTTTTGTTAAAGAAATTTTCCATTAATACTGTGTTGTTCTTTAACGATATCCCCTTCGGAAGCATTGAAACAACTTTTAACAAGTAATTTTGTTGTCACTGTTGCCTTCTATGTTCTTCACTTTACACTTTATGGAATTGCTTAGAGAACTTGGCAACTTCGATGCTGCTACAGAGAGCTTCCAGAAGGCTTTGCTCCTGAATCAAAATCATGTTCAGACGCTGCAGCTCAAAGGAATGATGCTTTATCATCATGGTAGCTTAGATGAAGCGCTAAAGAATTTTAAGGTAAGCAGGCCCTAAGTAAATACAAAATTAAAATGTTGTAACAAGGACTAGTATTCAGCAAGTGTAATAAAATGGACAAATGTCAAAGGTTTTCCTGAGTGTGTGTTTCCATTTGAACTAAAAATTTTTTTTGGTGAAGTCCGTGTTAAAATATGTATAAAACCTTATAGTTTTTAATTAAAAATGGAATTTTGCTAAAACTAAGATACTTTCTCTAAATGTTTTATGAATTTGTACAACCAAGCTCTGGTCGAAATGGTTTATCTGTTTGTTTTTTAAACTGGTAATTGTGTTCTTGCTAGTATTTATTATGGGTTGAAACCTAAAGTTTTTTTCATATCTGATGGAAGAAGGAATGTAGTCTTCTTTGTAATTTTAAGCTTAAAATAAGCATACAAAGTTCCAATATTTATCTAATTTTTCTGAGTTTTTTTCTTTGTTTTAAAAACTCAGAGTATGTTGTAATTCATTGAGCTTCTAAAAATGTGCGTGTTTCCATAGGTAAACAAAATCTTGTGCCTCTCCACTGGCATTAAATAATGGCCTCATTTTGTAGACAGAACAGTAAAGGCATATGTCAATCATATGTCCACATCCTTAACACAAGGAATGAAATAAGGTGTGGGAATGATTACATCCCTTTCTGAATGAGTGTGTGCTTATCCCAAGGAGAACACTTCATGTGCATTATTACGTATTCACCTTCTATAACGCAATTTGTAGATACTAGTGTAATTGAAAAGATATTTCAACTTTTAAGATGGAGATGCTCTTCTGATGACATGTAGCTACTAGAAGAACCAGAGCATTAAATTTGAAAAATATGAACTTGCTATGTATATAACCTATAGTAAATAGCTGACTAATATAATGAAGTGTACTAGTGCATGAACTAGCAAAGATATGGGTGGAAGAAATGGCACAATATATATGTTGAACTAGCCAAAAGTTACCTGTTACTAATATTGTCATCAGCGTGTTTTGTCTAATTTCATTCAACTAATGTTGAAACTTCTGTAGCGCCAATATCATTAGAGCAAACATTATCTACTTTCATAACAATTAAAGTGTGATCAAAAGCATATTTGCACTGGCAGTTCTTTTTTTTCCTTTTTTTTTTCCTTCTCTCCTTTTAATGAAGGTGAAAATATTTTTTTCTTACATTTGCTAGCAATTTAAGTGCTCAGCTTCATTTGGAATAAAGTTGTGATGGAAGTGGATCTTAATAATCAGTAAATCTTTTCATGCAGCTCTTCTGACTGAACAGGTTAGTTTATTTGAAGATACTCATTCTATCTCTTTATTTCTGGGTGCTTTGTTTCTTAATCTCCCAGAGATGTCTACAGCTAGAACCATACAATGAAGTATGCCAGTACATGAAAGGTCTCAGCCACGTTGCAATGGGACAGTTTTATGAAGGCATAAAAGCTCAGACTAAAGTTATGTTAAATGATCCACTACCAGGTCAGAAGGCCAGCCCAGAATATCTGAAAGTCAAATACCTTCGAGGTAAGTTAGAACTGTGGGGGTTTTTTGTTGTTTTTTTTTTTTTTTTTTAATTTACTTAAATCCTTCGAGAACCCTGGAAGTGCAAGAATGCTTGTAGCTATAGCCATTTTAAAGAAACCATTGTACGTTCTCATGAATACTCATGAGTATGTCTGTCTAAAAAAATGTACGCTGATTCTTATTTGTTCATACATTTAAAATCTAGAACCACAGATGAAATATACATTTCTGTATAATGGTAAAAAATTGAAATAGACTTACTTCTGTCTTGAAAATTAGCTAATAGCAAAATTAAATTATCTCAGAGTAATGACTTATTAAAGTCATGATGGATAACTGACAAACATATCATCTGTCTTTTGTTTTTATGTAATTACATAAGTAGGCTGATTATGCAAATGGTATTTAATTTTGTTTTTTTCCTCCAGAGTATTCTAGATACTTGCATGCACATTTGGATACTCCTCTTACAGAGTATAATATTGATATAGATCTTCCTGGAAATTTCAAGGACCACTGGGCCAAAAATCTTCCTTTTCTTATAGAAAATTATGAAGAACAGCCAGGATTACAGCCACATATAAAGTGAGTAATTTTTTTTTTTTTTTTTTTAAAGCCTACTCCAAACGTTTTTTTCAATTTGACTTTTTAAAGTGCTATTCCAAGGCATTATAACATCATAAATGTTTAATGCTATATGAAAGTGGAATTCCACAAAGTGTGTAAATCCTTTTCAAAATCCTAGGGTTTGGAGTTGATTTAGCCCATAAAAGAAGAAGAATGAAACTTAGGATGGCTTTCTTCACTTCTGTCTTCACATAATATTCACATAATGTTGTTCCATATTCTGTGGCCTTACTGATTAACTATTCTATTTCTTTTTTTTCGTGCAATCAGTGTTAAGGAATTAAGTTTGAAATACTCAGTGTAGTGTTGCGTAGCACCCTTTTTACAGTTTCTTGTTGTGTGTTAAGTTTTTATTTTTTATAGGTGTAATTTCCTAGTTACTTAATAGATTTTTAATGGCAGCTGGGTTTCACTGGGGAAAAAAATCTTCTCTGGAGTAATTTAGATAACCAGTATTTTAGGAGGAGGGTGATTTTAGTCAACAAAGCAGGGGATTTATTAGAATAGGCTTCAAAAATGTATAGCTAAAGGAAAGAGCAATTTCTCCTGCTGTATACTACTTTCAGATGTATTTTCATGTATTCACTTTGCCTATGTGAAAAAAATGCTGAATTAAAAACTGATGGCTTTTGTGTATATAGAATAGAATCCACCTCTTTAGCACAAGAAGCTTTTACAGAATTAAGGGAGAAGTTACAGAATAAGGCTTCTGGTTTCTATACATATTTTCTTCTTACTTAGTGTTAAAGTTCCTCAGAGTGAGTGTAACACTGAAGGATGATGTATTATCTGTGAACTGTATTTGGTATCATTACGAGCAAGTCTGAAGGTGAAATACTGGTTGTGACAGTAATAAGATCAACCACTGAATTCCATAAGACCAGGATTTCATTTTAGATATTCAGTGTAACTGACATGTACTGTGTATGTTCAGTGGGGTGGGAGGAGGAATAAGTGTTGTTTATACTACTTTTAAGTATTTCTCACACAAATGGTTTTGATTATCAGACAAATCAATCTGTGGTTTACAACTTTCAGGACTTTTGTTGCCAAGTTATGTCTGATGCATGTTTTTCTCCTCTGTAAGAGATGTGTTATTTCAGAATTTCGAAACCTATAAGCCTGATGTGCAAGAACTCATATGTATAGCTGATCATCTGGGTTCCATGATGCAGTATGAGACGCCAGGATTTCTTCCAAATAAAAGAATACATAGAGGTATAGTGAAAATGCTCTGTGAATTTGAGTGGGGGAAAAAAAAAAAATCAAGGTGGTGATAATTTAATGCTATACCTTTGCTATTTGCAAGTTAGTTTTATGCTCTGTTCCTTAGAAATCAGATAAAAAGTTTAAAATTAATTATGTCAGCAGCTTCTCAACCTAATTGGGGACTGGGAATTGTGTTCTCCCAGATTTTATTGATGTTGGCAATTCTTTTCCTCTAAATACATCCCTTTCCTGCTTCAGTTTTCCTGTCTGTACAAAAACGAGTGTTTGGCTCTAATTGGCTTTCTGGTTTTGTTGTTGTTTGTCCCTCTCTCCTCCTCCCCCACCCCCAGCAATGGGACTGGCCACTCTAGAAGTAATGCAAGCTGTGCAGCGGACTTGGGCAAACTCAAAAGTTCGGATGAATGGGAAAACCAGACTGATGCAGTGGAGAGATATGTTCGATATTGCTGTGAAGTGGCGAAGGTAATGGTAAAAGAAGAGAGAGAACAAGCCTTATGTTGGTTATAATATTGGTGCATGCTTCAGTTACCCAAAGGGCTGAAGTCACAGAGGAGAAAATGAACAGTTGCTACCACTCTGTAACTATAAAGTGTTCTGATAAAAGAGAAGGATGGTTTAGCTACAAGGAGTGCGCTTCTGAAAATACTCCATTTGTCTTGTTTTTTAGAAGAGGTGAAGAGTTGGGGATAGTATTTTCTGGTTGAGGCAAAGCTGTGAATGACCATAGGATACATTGCAGCTTAGGCTAACAAAAACTAAGAAACTCCAGTAACATAAAATGCTTATGAGTTGATTTTTTTTCTTATGAAAACAGTACATGCGTTTCAATAAAATGTTCTTTTTTTGTGATCTCTGAATTCTAGCTTTTGCCTAAAATTATTCTGTGTGTGAGTAAAGCTCATTTAAAAATATTACATGGAGTGAAATGTGTGCCAATATTAATGTCCTTTGTCTTTGTAGGATAGCTGACCCTGACCAGCCTGTGCTTTGGTTGGACCAAATGCCTGCCCGAAGCCTTAGCAGAGGTTTCAATAATCACATTAACTTAATCAGGTATGAGAGTTTTACCCAACAGCCTTCCTCCACACACTAAAGGATTGTACCAAAACTTAGCCGCTGTTCATGAAACAGCATATTACAGTATTGAATGTATATGTGCTTATTGTTTTGCTTTAATATTTATTTTATGTTTTCTAATGGAACATTTGGGTTTTGTTTACCTCAAATTTTCCCTCATGACACTTCTTCTTTTTCCTGAATTTTAGTTGTAGAACTGAGTTATAGCAAGATCTAATTAGGATCCAGAAAATGCATATTTTTACATACTGTTTTTAATTCCCAAATAATCTAATTTTTACATTTAAGGTAAAGTTCATCACAGTTGTAATGTTTGCAAACGCTGCTTCTCAAAGATAGTGGCAGCAGTAATGAAACAATGCTGTTCTATTAGCTGTAATACCAATTTACAATAGAGAGGAAGAACATGGGTCTTTTAGTTGTTTTCAGAGCAGGCCAAAGTAAAGCGAAAATGACAAAATAAGTAACCTGTGAAAGGTAACAGTTGCACTTTCAAACAAAGGTAAAATTTAAGAGATTCAACCACTGTTGTACGTTCCATCTTCTCCCATGCTGCAAGACTCGGTATTGTAGTCATGTCAGTGCTACCTCCCATGAAGTGGCAGAAGTGTGAGACTCAATGTGGCAACATCACTGTCAATCACAGGAGCAGAGTGTGTTTGTGTAAGTAAATATCTAGCCAGGTTTCATTTTATTTTCTTCCCCCACCCCCACTGCGGGAAGTATTGAATCTTTGATCTATCGTTCTGCTTTTATATCTATTTCTTTCTTTTTTGAGAAGCTGTGTGGAAAAAGGAGGGTAAGGGAGGCAAAGCCTTCTCAGGAATTATTTCAGGCAGAGAAAAAAAGTGATATTCCAATGTACACATACAGAGGCTAACAGAATTTGTCCACGTTCTTCCTTTCACTTGATGGAATGGACCCTAGCAGCCTCCCCTTTACTTTAGGGAGTGGTTACAGTGTAGAGTTAAACTCCACTGCAGATCAGTAGTTGCCTTGCAGGACATGTTGCTGCTTGAACAGTCTTGTACAGCTCAGGCTTCTTTCTTCCCTCAAGCCAAGTGTTACATTTGGGCTTTAGGTTCTGTCCATCTTTGCTGCTGCTGCATTTCTCTCTTCTCACATGTATGATGCAGCAGAAACCACAACCATCTGTACTTTGAGACAAGGATGCCTTCCATGCTTCATCTGTTTCTTCCTGGTTTTATTTAAAATGGGAGAGTAAAAGCTTAATTTCTAGGTGATCTGTGCTCGCAGAAGGGCATTCATGTAACAACACTTGATTACCATGCTGAAAATAACATTAAATATTTAATCTGGGGAAATGTGTCCCTGCACTGGATCCCTGTGTCAGCAACTCATTTTCACTGGCCAAAGTGCTTTACTTGTTTTTCTCTCATTAGAGAATGATAGCAAAACTTGTGATTTACTGTTCCAGCTGTTTTGGTGATTTCATCGTAATCTAAAATAAGCTTCATGAACATTCAGAATGGTAGGCCCACAGTGAATCTAATTCTAACCTTTTGGTTTTGGCTCAGCCTTGGCTTTTAGGGATCTCATCAGAATTTGGGTCGTGCTTTTTTGATAGCTAGGTAATGGTTCTCTGAAAATTATTGATTTGGTGCTTGTTTGGAAGGAACAATAGATTTGAAGCAGCCTAAACACCCCCTGCCTTAGGAGTTGATCATACTTTAGTACTGGATGGTGACTGCATCCTTTTTGATTCTGGAAACCTGTCCTTGTCTGATCATTCTGCATCCCAAGTCATAGCTGTTTCATTGGTCAGCTTTCCGTAGTGATTTGTTTCTGCTTTTGGATTCCCTCCTGATGATTGCCCATGAGGTGAGGGATAAAAGAAATAATATATTAAGCAGTAATAGGGTTTTTTTAAAATATATTTTATTTTACTTTTGAAGCATGTTCTAGTCCATTATGATTTTTAAATGACAGTTTACTCTTAATGGATTATACACATCTATATAATGTCTTTTTCGTGTCACTCAACTGTAAAGTGGCTGCTCGTTGAAGATATTAATAGGCTACAGAGCTAACACCTTTTTGTTGATAATTGAGATCACTTTATAGTTTTTTAACTTTTTCAGGAAGACATACATTGCTTTATATTTGATTTATGATTTGAAAGTTATTCTCATAACTGTATTACTAAGGCTGAATTCTTCCAATCGCATGGCTACCTGAAAACCAAGTGTAACAACAGATTATTTAGGCTGACAAATGACAGCCTTCATGGTTATTAAATATACAAAGATGCAAGCTGTTCAGTCAAATAAGTGTAACAATAGCAGTTGGGTGTTCTTTTAGTATTCATAACAGATCTAGTCATGCTGAGCTCAAGATAGATCTAGATTTTGTTTGGTCTCAATTGTACACCAGTAATTTCTGTGTGCAAAAATATTTGGATTAGATATCTGTTAACATAACCTTTTTCTTTACTTAGAATTCTTTGCATTTAAAGTCCATTATTGTTCAGTGATTCCTGTCAAATGAGTCTTGGCATGGAGGCACTAGCATTCAATGACTGCTGAATTGAAGATTCTTTTCCAGAGTGGCAAAATGTTTGGAGAGTGTCAGAAAACAAAAACTTTGTTTGTTTTAAGTCAATTTGGGGACCTTTCGTTAAAGGTGTGTAAGAAACATCTTGCCCTTCACAATGTTTGATAGGCTTCCAGATCTTAACATTCTCCGGATGAAAGTATATTGGCTGTCACTAATACTTCATGAGTCTACAGCGAAGTGCGACTTCAGCTTATCTTCTTTCTGCCTTAAATGATCAAAGCTACCAAGTTTCATTTAAAGTAGAGAAAATGTTTTTGAAAGCATAAGTTATTTTCATAGGCAAAACAAGGATTTGGGATCAGCTAAACATTAATTATATTCTCAGTATTCTTATTAAAAAAATGAAGGCACTGTCTGGAACACTGCTAGTTTTGAATTCTTGGTGTTAGTGTTTATTAAACAAGGCAAAAGAGTGGGAATAAACACAAAGCACTTCTGACCACCCACCAAAAGTCTTTTCTTGGTACTACTGCTTCTAGATTACCTTATGGAATGCTAGGTCTGGTTTGGATGTGTTTTCCAAGATACCACTAAGGGAAAATCCAGTTCCTTATACTGACATGCTTCTGCCTGTTGTACAGATATTTTTTTAATACAGATGGAAAATGATGGGACGTACAACAAGGGCAAATTATGTATATAGATTGTCTTCATCCTTCTGCTTTCCCTACCTCCCTTTCCTATGTGCAGATATGTATATGTGTTCTAATTCAGTTTTTAAAGACTGATTCTGCCATTATTCTGAGACTAGGCCTACTAAAGTGTCAGACCATTGAGTGAGACATTAGACAGGGACTTAAGCAGACAAAAATCACTTACAGTGGAAAAAAAGCTAGGTGTACACACCTTCCTGTGATTGACAGTGGTTTTACTTCCACAGAGAGCGATAACGTTTGCTTTATAAAATCTTGTTTTGTAGACTGGGAGAAGAGGAAGGACTCCTACAAATGCAATAATGGTATGTAATTTTTCTTCTCAGAGTGGTTATTATCCTAGCAGATTTCTACCAAGTTTTTCATGTACATTTTTTTCCTTAGTAGTCCGAGGGGAAAAAACAATACCTTTTTGATGTTTTTGTTTAGCAGCTACTACTTGTAACTGTTAGGAGTCAAAGCAAAATTACTTCAATATAGAGGGGCATAGGTGAATAAAGAAAAAGTATGTGGGCTGTCAGAGCAGATCAGCATATATATTGGCAACTATGTAAACTGGAGAGTGTTGGTTCTCAAAGTAAATCAATGTGCGGATTGAACTCTCCTAGTTCTGCAATATCTATGAGTGTAAATAACTGTCTAAGAAAGATTATATCCTTGTACAAATTGATAATTATCATATAGATAAGATTTACAGGACATGGGCATGCCGAAAATGGGAAAATACGCATGAAATGTAGTTTTATCAGAGAATACCACCACTAAAGGTGTGTGAGCTTTTGCAAGTTCACTATGGAATCTGTATTCAAGATGGGGGATGGGCAGTTGACCATTTCAGACAAACCTCTAGTTCATCCTTTAATTTACAAAGCATCTGTGGATAAAATTCTGTCAAAAATTAATGAGTAGTATTTGTGTCTTAGAGCTGAAATGTTGGGTTGAAAAACAAGACTTTAAAAAACCTTTTCTGTTCCTTGTAGGGGACAGGTCATTAACATGCGGTACCTGGAATATTTTGAGAAAATTCTTCATTTTATCAAAGATAGGATCCTTGTTTATCATGGGTAAACTACTGATATTTTTTTTTTCCCTTGCCTTACTCCCCTGGTAATACTGATTTGAAATTTACATAATATTAATTTGAGAAAGTCTGAGGGATATATTCTTAATTTCAGTAAGTTCTAGTTTTCTTGGTATCTATAATTGTCTTACTTTCTATTGGAAATGCAAAATCCTATTCATTGCTGTGTAAAGAAACTTAAACTAATAGGAAGAAACATTGTGAATTACAGTATACCTAGAAAGTAATAACAGTGTTGAATTTATACCCACAGTTTTGGCATGAGTGCGTCTCAATTCTTTCTAAAAATATGATTTATTAAAGATGTTGGGTTTCTTCCTGGTAGAATAGTGTACAGTTTCTCTGAATAATGAGATTAATTTATGACATGGTAGGAGTGAGGAAAAAAGAAGATATGGAAGGTAATTTTAATTGAAACTGGTGTTTGACAAGTAGTTGTAAAGGAGCAGAGAATCTTTACTACCCGTTACATAGATAGGTTGGTAGACTTTGTCCTGGAACAGAAAACAGTTGTGGAATCTTGAATGAAAGAATGTGACTAAAAGTAATCTGAAAATTGATGTTGGCATCTATTTAAAACTTTGATCAGTTCTTTGAGTAAAATGTCTTCCCAACTTGTGGCTCATTTGTAGCAACAGTGTTCTGATAATGTTAAAAATTAAGAAACTCTTTTAGCTTTAAACACTCTAATTTTTCTTTGGCCTGGTAACATTTATTAAATATAGAGTTCTGTTTTTCAATCTCATTATGCTACTTAAATATCAAAAAATGAAAGTGCATAAAATACTTACAACAGTTGAAAATGTTTAAGTTTTAGAAAATTTATGATAGTTGCAAGTTCTGTAGTAGCTGGGAAGTCTGGCTCTATTGGGAGGAAGTTTGTTTAGAGTGAGCCAGCAGCATTTGAACTTAAACCAGAACAATTTGTGCTGTAATTTTTTTAAATAATTCTGTTCTTAAAATCTGGGTGTACAGTAATTACTAATAAATACTAGAGCAGTATTTCAATAGGTTTCTTCACGATCCAGCTGTGCCTGCTTCTGTAGTATTTACATACTTTTGAGGCTACACAGATGCATGAGAAGAGTATTTCTAACATTAACTCTATTCTTCTTCCATCTTTCCCCATCAACAACCCCCTGCCCATACACTCATGCAAACACTGTTCAGTGCTTTAGAGTGGCCAACAGCAGAGTTTGAAGTTGAGGTCTGAAGCTGAAAAAAATAAGCTGAGCTGATATAGGAGGAAATTGCTTTTTGAAGAATAGGAGAATATGTATGAAGGAACTGATTTTCAGCAAAGAAATAATTAAATAAATTTCAATAATTTATTCCAGTGTGGCTAATTAGGTTAAAGCTAGATGGATTTCCAGAAATGCTACATGTGTTCAACCACTGCGATTCCATATTTTTTTTTTTTTTTCCAGTGCTAATAATCCAAAAGGACTATTAGAGGTTCGAGAAGCTTTGGAAAAGGTACATAAAGTAGAGGATCTTCTTCCCATAATGAAGGTAAATTAAATAAAACCTTGAAAAGATTATAAAAATAATAGATTATTTTCCAGGAGAACAGTTTCTCAGAATAGAACCATTGTGTATAAGCTTAAAATGAATAACTGGAAACACTAACTCAGGTTATTTCAAACCTGCATATGTAGGCTATGACCTTCCCTTTGATATATGCAGATGTGTGATGTATATTTGAAAGGCTTGGCCTAACTGTGAATTGGTAAAGAAATGACAGGAAGACAAAATGTTGAATGCAATTCTTCGAAGCCAGCTTTAGCAACCAGGAGGGTCTGTGGCCAGATTGACTGTAATGGGCTCACAGTATGCCTCTACAGTATGAAGGAAAAAATTGAAGCTGTGAGTCTGAAAGATGGGGAACATGGAAGCTCTTTTTACGTGAGGTGCATTGGTGCAGGTCAGTAAGTGGTGGGGCTGGCAGGGGGAATAGTTACCTCTAGTGACTGATAGCTAATCTGAAATGAAATCTTGGTGCATTGGAAGACTGTCAGAAAAGGAGTGGGGAAACCTGCAGGTTTTCTTCGTGGTGGTCTTCGTAGAAGGGCTTTGGATATATGACGTGCAAAATTATTTATACCCTTATCTCAACTTGAATAATAAGGCTTGAGCTGGGTTTAAGTAAAAGGTCTTCCCTCTCTCCTCCCACTCCCCCAAATTAATCTAGGATGAGCAGTGTGCAAGTATTTGAGTTTGGGGAAACACTGTTACAAAGTATCGCACTTTAAAGGGTTGGATGGGATTTTATTTAGAATAGAATAAAATTTGGGAAGAAACAGTCATTCTAAGTAGAGACAAACTCATCGCTTTCTTATCGGGTGTGTCCACATTGCAATTTCATATCTAAGCAAAGCTGACAGATTGCCATAGAACAGAGCTCTCTGAAGATACGTTGCTGCTACTAGTGATAGCCTGTCTGGGTTTGGATTTCTTCACAGTAGTAATGCTCACTCACTTGTGCTCTACAGATAGCTTTACAGAAGCTACATGGCTCAAGCACTAAATTTTTCTATTGCTTTTTTAATATGTATTACTAATATAAGTGTCTTCAAAGAACATACCGTAATTTTGGAGGTCCTTTTTATATTACTGTCTTGTTCTTGGCCTTGGAAGATGAAGCCAAGTGGATACTAAGTGAACCTAAACAAAAACTTCTGATGAAGAGCTAGTAGATGTTGGGGTGGATAGACAAATGTTCCCTACTGACACAAATGTGCAAATAGGGCCCTGTAGAGCACCTAATATGGCTACTGTTCAATTGTAAGCCAGAAAAAGTGCTATTAGTGGAGTTAAAAATATAGGTTACTCCAAGGGGATGATGAAAATACATAAACATAGTGGACTATACATGACTTATTTCAAAATAAATGTCTCAACTGGCAGCAAATACTCTTCCTGGTTTTCATAACCTGTACATTTTGCTCTGGCTTGAATCTCCTGTATCCTGTTCCAAATTGTATCAAAGTGGAATGCAGTCTGTCATGAGAGGCTTTTAGATTTGTTTCTTTAAAATAAATGCAGATTCTCTTTAAACAAAACATCCTGGATCACAAGTTCTATCTTAAAATAAATAATTGCTTGAGTAATTCATTCAGCAGTATTGCATAATAGTCATTAATAATGCCTGTATAAAATGAATGTCTGCTAATATGTAGTTCAGTTATTTGGGTAGCTGGGAACGTTGTATGTCAAATGCTGTGCTTTTGGCTTTACTTAAATACAGTTTTGTCTGGTTTATACAACTCTTTGGCTACAGTATTACACTTAGATAATGTAGCTTTGTAAAATTCTTAAACTTTGATATTTTTCCTTCTGATGAGGAGAAACATTAATTGAAACTGTATCACAGTTAAGAAATTGTTGCTGTGAGCTGTATTCTGGAATCCACACTTGGACTAATGCAGCTACTTCTTAGTGTAAACATAGAACAGGCTCTCAAATTCCTGCTTTTGCATTTACATAGTTACACCAAAAGGTTACTATCAACATGCAATTTGGGGACAAATCTGTACAACTCAGACTGCTTTGTACAGTTGCTTTTCATAAACAGTGCTGCTTTATATTTGCTATATATAAAGTTGAATGTCAGTGCACCTCATTCAATTTTTATGATTGCCATTCAGTAGAAAATAAAGGATAAATGAAATAGTGCACTTGTCCTGTTCCCTCAGTTTGTCCATTTTCATTTCTGGTCCATGTATTTTAGGTGTTTCAAAACAATACCTAGGCAGTCTGTCTCTGTTCACCCTGATGTTACTTTTTTTTTTTTTTTTCTTCTCTTTTGAAAGCAGTTTAACAGTAAAACAAGAGATGGGTTTACTGTGAACACAAAAGTCCCCAGCCTCAAGGATCAAGGGAAAGAATATGATGGATTCACAATTACAATAACAGGAGATAAGTATGTTTGCTATTTTCAGGGGTTCAGGTACATTAAGTAATGCTGAAGTATTAGCGATTAATCTTCTCAAATGCCATTCCTACTTGCATAAAGTGGGTTTTGTTTTTCACTAGTGGCATTTTTGTAAATAACTAAAAATTCTTTCGTTTGAGGAATTCTGATTCCTGTTGTGTTCCCTAACAAAGAGGGAATAGGGAAAACACTGATGGAGTAGGCCCAGTTGAGATGATTGTCTAACATATAGCACAAAAATGAAGAGAGACCTTGTTGCTCATCTTAGACTATAAAATGCGTAAAGGAGAAAAAATCTCAAATATCTTGGGCTTTATCCATATCAAAATACATTTCTTGTTGTGAGACCTAGTCTGTTGTGGTGACTGAAAAGTCCTGAATGGAATGGAAATTTCTATGATCTAAGAATGGAATAGACTCTCTTCTATTTGGATTGTTGGCCTTTTTTATGTTTATTTTTGAGATGTTTGCACACCTTCTATCTGCAAATGTCAATGTAGCTAGTACCTGAATGTACTGAGGATACAATCAGGAGGCTTTGGGCTACTCTTTGGGTGAAACAGTAAATTTCTCACTTTATGGATACTGGCTGCTTGTCTTCCTGAAGAATGAGCATTAATCTGAAGCTCAGAAGCTCTGTCCTACTACTAACTAAGAACTTTGGCTTACTTAAAATTTAAAAGTGTATGCATTGAAATTTTTCCCAAAACTTGTGTGCTTCCAATGAGTGGCATGGCAGCCAAACTTCTCTAAAATGTTAATATATCTCTTGGTTTTTAATTTTACATTCTTAACCATTTGCCTATATACAGTGAATTGGCATTAAATATATGGCCTCACTGTTGGGGGGAAAAATATTTTGGTGTCAGTAGAATGGTCTAACTGTGTTCTGCACGAACTGTTTTGTATCAGTCAGTCTGTTTTGATCCATAGTTTGTAACTGCTTTTATACCAAAACAATTCCATTTTGGTAGTTTAAAAGTTAACAAAACTACACTTTACATTCTATACAAAAATCTCAAGCCCATTAAGATATTGTAAAATTTCACATTTCTTATTTTTTACCTACCCTTTAAGTGAAACAAGAATGCTTGTCAGGTATTCTTCAGTGGAAGTACTTCATCTGTGATTAGACAGCAATCTTCATGTATTCTTTCAGACAAACTTACAATGTGACAAAGTTTTTAATTCAGCGTTGTGTGGTTTGTTTTGGGTTTTTTTTAAACTAAAAGGGGGGCAATGCATATAATCTCCTGCGTAAGGAAAAATTATAGGATAAAGGTTATGATGAGGTATTTAACTGTAGTATATTTGTAACTTGCCCTGGATATTAGGTTATGCATCAAGTTCTGTTCAAAAAATTTCTTACTTTTTTGTTTCATCTACTTGATAGAGTGGGGAACATATTGTTTTCGGTAGAAACTCAGACAACGGAAGAGAGAACACAGCTGTATCATGCAGAAATAGATGCACTATACAAGGATCTAACAGCTAAAGGAAAAATTCTAATTCTGTCTGCAGATCTGGGGGTAAGGCTGATTTAATAGAAATTATGAATTCCTTGATAAAATTCTGTTATGTTTTTATACCTTCTGTTTAACAGTCACTGTTCTAATAATTTTTGATGGAGATCTTAAGTAATAAAATTGACTACTTGCTTAAACCCAATTATGAAAAATACCATAAGAAATTGCCATAATTCTATCTGTTACTTTAGAATTTGCTATGCTTTACTGCAGTAATAGAGAGAGTCCAGACAAGTTCTCAGTATCACATTGTGTTCCTCCCCCACCTCCCCTTATTTTCTTTATTTTTCTCATGGGTCTGTGTTCACTGTTTCGTCATCCTTATAAGCACTACTCAGGATTCGGCTCATGATGGCTACACATAAGATGAGAAGTAACATGAATTCATGAGAAGCATTAGAATTTTGTTTGTGTTGATTTGTGTTGCAGTGAGAATCTGACTACATCTGAGCTTGTGCTTTCCGTTTTTCATTCTTTAACACAGTGTAGATGAACTGTTTCACATAAATTTTAAAGATATAACAAAACAATTTTCTTAAACATCTCTTAATCAGACTTCAACTTCTTAGCTTGACATTTTTCACATTTGAAATGGTTCTTTAAAAAAAAAAAAATCATAGCACTGTAAGACTTTCCAGTATGTGTTCCTTTATTGCCTCTCTATTAAATTATCTTTAATTGACTTTTTTTTTTCCTCTTGCTTAGGAAGTAGATGCTGTTTGCAATTTGATCCTGTCATTAGTTTATTACTTCTATAATTTAATGCCACTTTCAAGAGGATCTAGGTAAGCGATTGTCTTCATCATGTTTGTTGTCTTGGATACACACTGTAAAATGTCCATGTGTTGCAGTATCTTAATATATTTTCTGACATAAAAAAAAGCTAAAAAGCTCTGGGCTGAGCTGTGTGTCCTGCACAGTCTCTCATTTTGTGCTGCCATGACGATGGATACTGACTTAGTACTGGTTTAAAAGCTAGTTTCTAATGCCGGTGGTAACTATTCATAGCTGCATGTATATTTAAAATGATGAGTAGTCTGTATTTATAGACTTCAGCTCACAGATTTAAAAGTGTCATTTTTAAATTGTAATGCTTGGGTTCCTAATCCATATTATGTTACATCACTGTAATTTCACTCAAAAAGCTTTACCAAAACATGTATTTAAGATGAAATACACTTTGAGATAACTTAATAAAATACACTAAAATATTGGTTTAGTAATTTATTGCAACTGTTAGCATCACCACATGAAACCCTAGAATAAAGTCCCACATGTCGCAGATCCCTTCAACTGAAATTCTAGTTTAATTCAAACTTGGCTACATCTAAGACTATTATGAATCTCTGTTCCACAAAGCACTTAAGATCTTTAAGCTTATTATTAAACACAGTTCAGAAGAAAATAAAATTTAAGAAATCCTGAGACATCATTTTTATAATCAGACTTGGCCTTTATCTTACAGAATGTAAAAATTAACAGAAATTCTGTCTGAGTTTCCCAATAAAAAAAACCCCACAACCCTAAGTTAAAAAAAAAAGTAAAGTTACTGAACAGCTCTACAGTGCCTCTAGCTCTGTTGCAGTAGAGTTCATAAACTCTTCTGAGCTACAGCTATGCTTCTTGGGAACAGGAGTTTGCTTTGTTTTCAGCTCTGTGGAGTCTTAAGAACTGATGTCTGAAATTATGATTCTGACTACTGTAGAAACAGTGCTCTTCAGTAGTTAAATTCCATAGGATCATAACTTCATTACAGTGGTGTTGGAAAGCAACAGTGATTTCACTTTAAGTGTTTCATGCTTATTTTTACTTCTAAAATAAAGTAACTAGCACAGTAATTTTTACTGGCCTTCTTTGAAAGAGTACTATATTCTATTTGTTTTGTAGTCTAAAAAGAGCATTATGGAAAGACTTTTACTGTACTTGGGTTTGATTTTTTCTTTTTTTTTCTTTTCTTTTTTTTTTTTTTTTTTTTTTTTTTTTTTTTTTTTTTTTTTTATTTAATTTTTTATT
>JAVJGG010000050.1:11684975-11803490 GCA_035590195.1 Aviceda cuculoides | reverse complement strand
AAAAGCCCGGCGGGGTCCGCGACCCGGCGGGAATCGGGCCGGGCCGTGGGTAGGGGCGAGGGCGGGCGGGTTCGCGGCGGCCCCCGCGGTGGCCCGCCGGCGGGCCGGGGGAGGGAGGGGACGGGGCGGCGGAAGGGCCGGGGTGTTCGCCGGGAGCGTCTTTCCCCGGTGCAGTTAGTCAAGAGCATGATGCAATCTCGCATTGCCATGGCTACTGCATCCCCGGGCGGCGGCGGCTCCTTCCGCCGTGGCGGGGCACGGAGTCGGGAGAAATAATACGGGCAGCAAGGAGGGAACACCCCCCCGCCTCCCCCGGCTGCCTTTAACGGCGAGGAAACGGCCCTCGGCCGTAGGCTGCCTTCCCCGGGGAGCTGGGGGGGGAGCTGAGCACTGCTACGGCTCCAAACAAAAAACCCTGACCCGTCTTTTCCCCTGGGGTATGTGTGTGCATCATCATCTTCATCTTCTTCATCATCTTCTCACCTGAGCCCATCGTCTTGCTCACCACCCCTGACCGCGTTACTGGTTTAGAAATGGAGCCGCCGTACGGTCGTTCCCGGGTTTGTCTGTGGGACAGGGTGGATGCCACATTAAACTAGCACTACGGAGATGTGCAGTGCTTCTAAAAGGTGCCTACCCGTTTTACAATCTAAATGATTAAAGAGTACAAGCATTAGGAAGTAAGCAGAAAAGTGCATGTGATAGAAATGTGTCAGTATGTCAGCTGCGTATGCAGGGACTTTCTTAAAAACTTTATGACTTTGCTTTTATATTTTCCATCACCTGGAAACCCTCGGGCATCAGCAGCATTGGAAGTTGGCAATGCTCAGGTTATGCGGAGTATCGTCTTGGGCAATTTAAGTGTTTCTCCTTCCCTGCCTGCGCTGGCTGCTTTTCTGCCTTCCTTCTTCTCCCGCCTCCCAGGGATGCAGCAGCTGAGGATCTGACTCTGGAGAGCTTTCCGGCACCGATCCGTGCTCTGAATCTGCAGACAAAAGGCCAGTTTTGCAGACCTGGGAAGGAGTAGTAACCTCTTGGCTCGCTCAGCATTGACAAGGGGTGTTTCTCCCTCCGCAGCTGGGTGGACTGCCTACTCAGTGTCCCAGCCACAGTTGAACAGCAGTGCCCCATATGCCTAATTTGTATTCTCAGTGCTTTGGGTGATCTCTGGTGCTGGGGATTCGGTACCGCAGCAGAGTACTCGGGGCTGCAGCGAAAAACGCAAGCAAAGAGCTCGGCCGGCTGCTAGCGATGACGAGGGAAAACAAGGCAGGGGCACGGCTGCAGTTAGGATGCTTCCGATCAGGAAGTCTCCCAAACCGCTCTGTGTGAATGGAAACACGCCCAGCAGCTGAAACCAGAGGAGGGCAAGCGGGCAGGCGTCTCCGGCGGCGCAGCACAGCTTTTTGCCCGAGTTTTGGGCCAGGTTGCTTCCAGGCTGAAGTTATCTCTGCAGGAGCCGCTCTCCCCCAGGACCTGGCAGCTCCAGGCCTGCCATAAGCGATCGGCTTAAATTGTTGCTGGTGGCCCCGGCTGGATGGAGGGTTTTGCAGCTGTGAAGTTTTTGTAGATGCGGGCTAACGGTATTGCGGCATCAGTATTTAGCTGCTAGCATAGAGGGAGGGGATTTATTTGTTTTTAATATGAACTTGTGAATAATGCTGAAGAGTCTTGCAATATAACTCTGATATTGCACTCTAAGCCTTCTTCCTTCCTTCGGTGCAGTCGCAGCCTGAGGTTTTCCTCTGCTGTTAGAAAACTCCATGGCTAGAGATAAATACTGGTGTATCCTCACCTCTGCTAACAGAAGTTGAAGCTGCGTCACGGAGAGTAAGCCTGTGGCACGCATGGTCATCTGATGCTGTTTAGCAATGAAAGCTGGAGTTTCTTATAGAAGTATTCATTTATTTGGGGCACACTAGACATAATCTGTTTTCAGAGCAACGAGTAGCCAAGGCACGTACTCTGCCTGGGGGTAACCTGTCTTTGCACGCATAGAGTGAGGATTTCCCTTGAAAACTTGTGGTGCTTGGCGGTGGCTGGGGTCAGCTGGGTGGAGATCCCTTTCCAGCTTTACATGAACTGAAGAGCAGATGAAAGGGACCACTGTGCTGAGTTTGCTGAAGTTAAGAATGGGTTTGCCCTCGAAGATGCTGTTGCCGGCTGACATGGGTCAGGGACGCTAAAAGACATGCCAGAATTTTGCTGGATTTTACTGAATTTCTTATGAGATACACGTTACACATGTAATGCACGCTCAAAGCCCTTCGGTACTTCTTTGTGTTTTTTATCCATAAGTAGCTAAGTGAATTTATCATAAGTGATCTAACTTAAGTCTCCTCTATTTTAATGCAGGAGAGAGCAATGCAACCAGAGAGAGCACCAATGAAATTAATATGCCATGCAGCTTTATCTTGCAAGCTGGGGAAGAGTCTGGCTGCTGGTCTGTTTGCCTCACTGTGCTTTTTAAAAAGCAATTGCACTTTGTATAGGTTAGAATCTTTTACATACCAGCAGCTGATCAAATGAAGTGTCTTTGACTAAAACTGGTGCATATTTGGTACATAAATATAGCATCATTGAGGATACTTAGTTTATGTGCTGTCTGACCAGTCTCTGGGT
The DNA here is from genome assembly GCA_035590195.1 of Aviceda cuculoides. NCBI lineage: Eukaryota > Metazoa > Chordata > Aves > Accipitriformes > Accipitridae > Aviceda > Aviceda cuculoides. The sequence continues at coordinate 11,800,868 of JAVJGG010000050.1, read as the reverse complement.
ATATTTATTGCAGTATTTTTAGTAAGTTGATGTTGTCTTTACATTTCTCAGCAAGAATTCCTCTTGTTGCGTTCCTTGCCTTTAGTACAACCAGAGTTGAAATAAAATATTTTGAATTCTCTGGTCTAATCTGTTCCTTCCCTGCTCACGTTCATTTTGTGTTGTTTACAAGAGGTATTAACTTAGAGAAGATACGATTAATGGGAAAAAAAAAAAAGTAAATTGGAAATAATACTGTAAATCCATCAGGCCTCTGGGCAGCACCTTTGATTGCTTGTTCTTTTGCAACTTGCTAGGTGCAGATTTTTGGAAATATGTTTGAAGATTCAGATTTTTGGAACCATGGTGGAACTGACCATATTTTAGGATTTCAGGTTGACTTGGTGCTCAAGTCCGGCAGCCGTGGGTGGAAAGCCTGGCACTGAGAGCAATCCAGAGCTGTCCCTTAGGCAGCGTATTCCTTGTAAGTGATGTTCAGTTGGTAATTGGTTAAACGCTCTCAAGTTTGTAGTACTGAGCTGACCTCGTTCCTTTACCTTCCTCATTTCTGGGGCAGCAAACATTGCAACATCAAACGCTTCTGTTTCTGCTGAGCTCAGAAAAACCCCCACCTGTACAGATCAAGGTGGTGCTGCTTTCAAGGTTAAAATGCTCACCTTCTGCCTGTCTTCTAGTGGTCTCCGCAGTCCTCGCTCTGTGGCGGGTGAAGCGACTCCCGCAGTTAACGCTGTCTGCGTCCCACCTGAGACAAATCCTTTGGGAGAGAAACAGCAATCGCGTACAGTCCCATGTTAAAACAGCCTTGTGCCTTTGTGTCCTGTTGTCCCCTCTGTCCCTCTTGGAGCTAGCACTAGAAGGATGTCACTAATGAGCGTTCATCCTTGCTCCTGCCTGCTGCTGCCCGGTGGGCTGGGCAGGAGCGGTATGGGGGGCAGCCATCAGGCAGGAGGGTGGGCTCGGCAGCGTTTCGGGTGTCACCTTGCTGCCAGCACGGGAGATGGCTTAGGCACTGCTCTGCTGGCTGCCTGGCCAGGGGTTTCTGCTGCGGTGGCAAGAAGCCAGAGCTCCCGTGCCGGGCACGGAGTCGACTCCTGGGACGGGTTGTGCCGGAGAGGCTCCTTTGGACTGGGAAAGCCTTGCGGAGCAGATGGGTTCTTGGTGGTGTGTTTTGTTGGGTTTTTTTTATTCCAGACATTGAGGGTTTGTTCTCTGACTGCTCTCAAACAGAGGCAGGGATGCACTTTCACTGCTGAGGAGCAGAGCCACAAATACTTCTACCTATTATTTCTTGGGTTTTTGGTTTTTTCCTCTCCTGGGTGGTATGCTGTCTTGAGATGGGTCACAAGCAAACTCTGTGGCCCGTTCAAAGCTACTAAAGCTCCACATAGATTTGGCAGCTCTTTGTATAGGTCATGGAGGCATGTATAGGTGATGGTGCTGTTTGCTATAACCTCCCCTGTGTAACTGAACAACTTGCTCATTTTGTCCTTAATCTCAGTCCTCTTTTGCTACCTTTTTTTCATTGCTATGTCCGAAATTAATCCTATGGGATGAGATCTATAAAGCTGTTTAAACATAGGAATACTTTTAGGGATGTTTGCCTAAGCTCTTTAGATGAATGCTCTTGTTTTTTGCTTTTTACAGTGTACAAAATTATGTTCTTCCAGGATGCAACACACACTTTTGAAGGCTGTTTGACTACATAATAGACTTAAGAAATTGATGCTTACTGCATGCCAGTCAGAGCACACTTCCCTATGTGCATCTAAATGCTTCACAAAACTGACAATAATCCTTGTAGTCTGTAGCTGTTTTGTCATATGCAATATAGTTGCTCATTTGTTTTGTGATTCTTAAATGTGTTTAAAATGCAGAAGAGTCCCACAATCCAAGTGGCTTATGCACACTAGCATCAGAAACATTTTTCCCTTAGATGGAAGATCACACACAAGGACAAATGCAAAGGATAATCAATGAATTACATAGAAGTTAGTCTGTTTAAAAACTCATTTCCTGTTCAAATTGCTTTACTAAGGCTGTTTAAATTCAGTATTGCAGCAATACAGTTAAGAGGGCATTGGTTAGGCTGACATCCCTGGAGTTCCTGATGGGTAAAAGTGCTGATGGGTAAAAGTGGTTCGTATCTGGGTTCCCAAGGGTGCTGAAGCTTGTTCCCTGTGTCCAACAGCAGTTATATCTCTGTTTGATGAAGGTATTGCAAACAGTGACCTGGATAGATTTTTTTTATTGACAGGTCAAAATAAGTGCTGCCTCCAATCTTACTGTGGAGATAACTTGTAGAGTTGCTGTGGACTGTGTACGCAGTGGCTCTCCCTAGATCTGTTTAATGAAATTAATCTCCTAAATTTATTGCCTTGGTTTCTCTATATGTGTTTTTGCATTTAGGACACATTACATCTTACAAGGTAAACAAGAGCACAAGAGCAAACTTGTCCAAAGTATGTGGTCGGTAAATACTTTCCTGGTGTGTTTGGTGCGTTGAAGGATTATTTAATTTCCTTGATGAAATGGTTGAGTCGTATGAAAAACAAAGCGTCAAGCATTTAGAAAGCACAATGGCAGTCTAATAAATCCCCTCACCAGGTGTAGAGATTTTAGATGCATGCTGCTAAGTGTAATTGTCACTTCTCCAAGAACAAATGAATCATGCTACTTCTGCTGAACTCAGTGCTGTGAATTAAGAGTTGGTCTTAGCATCCCTTTGCATCTGGGTATTTTGCATGCCCTTATTAAAGCATTATTAGCTGTAGAGCTTGTGCTTCGTTAATGATAGCTTTGTTGATGACCAACAGCATACTGAGCAGATAGAAACATAAAAACCTTCCATGAACTTGTGTTTATGCTAAAGTTGTCTGGATTTAATTGACCTCCGTGTCAAAGCTTCATACCAAGCATTTGCCTGCCAAATGAGATGCTTTGGGTGATGACTAAATGTACTGAGTTTCTCTAACATTTACAGGAGACAAAACTTGCTTTTGCAAAGCTACAACAGATGTGGAGTAAACTTTTTTTTTTCCCCTGCATTTTCAAATTCTGCCCTGCTCTTTGATCCCTACATAACCCTGCTCCTTGAGACACCAGGTCAGTGATTTGAACAAAGTGACTATTCCTCTTCTGTTATCGCTTAAGAAGCACTCCTCTCCCTCCTGCTTGTGACCTTGAGAAAACTGTTTGTCTTCTTGCTAGCTGTCTTTGCTGTGACTGGAGGGCAGTTGCTTTCTTCCAACGCACAAGTTCAGGCTCTCTGCTCTACAACAAAGGACGGAGACTTGACTTCAAGTAACACTCCAGCTTTTAAGGTATATGCATGCTGATGGACATTTCTATTGGTGTCATGGTTCTTAAGGATGTTGCCAGTGTTAGATGAAAATGAACAGGTAGTAAGTTGCAGAATAATGTGTTTTAGCTTATTAAACAAAATATACCTCTCAGTGTCTTAAGGTTTAGCTAATTAATTCAGAAGCATGCAAGTTTGCATTGGTGCCTATTTTGCTCTTTTTTTTTTTTTTTTCCCCACTCCTGTTACTTTGTGCTGTTACAAACTTGCTGGGAAGCATTTTGGATTAAGGCAGTGTTTCTGCTGTGCCCTTGTTGGCTAAGGAGCCCCTAGCAAGTGCTAGTTACAGGAAAATGTCTTCTTCCCTTAGATGCTGTATGGTTGTGTTTTTAGAGCAGACTGCAGCTTGGTGGAGGAGCTTGTCTGCATCTACTGAGGTAAAACCATGGTATCTGTATTCAGGTAGAGGTCTTGAAGATCAAATCAGGTCTTGAAGCTCTTAGAAATGAGCAAAAGTAGCCTACTGGTACGTTTGCCACTACTTTATCAATTGTCAGCATAGGGATCTGAACATAGGGGTCTAGTTCTTGAGCTGGTCCTGTGTCCTCAGGTTTGGTTTCACTTGAAATGATGAAGTCTTGGGGAACTATAGACCTTTATGCCTTAATCTTTATAGGCTTCCCCTTAGACATGCTGTTTCTGTACATGTAATTTAATCAGAAAGCTTCTGTTAACCTTTTCCTGAAGGATATTCTCCTGTTCCTGGGTGCCTTTTAAAAATGCTGATGTTTTGAATCATCATTTTGAGAATCATCTCCTAGCCAAACAGTAGGGAGAACCTTTGACTTAAATAACAATAATTAAAACTTTAACTGGTTAGGAGAATGACACTCACCAATGTTTAACATCACCCTGCCCTTTAGAAAAAGAAACTCGAGAAAATTTTTGCATGCTGAAGTTCAAAGGGCATGCTAGTTTGGGTGCATGGCACGTGTGCTTGCCAGAAAGCATCTACGTGTTCAGTTCATTCACATGGCTGCTCGCATGCTTTTGAGCAAGACCTCACGTGGTGGCTGCGGGACAATGTTGGTAGAGGCACAGGAATCTGGATTTGTCTTTGAAGGACACAATGATAGTTAGCTGTGCTTGCATTTTTATGTATACAGTTATGTGGATTGCAGGGTAGCAGATGCTTATGGTGAATGTCTGATTCCGGTTTGGTGGTTCATTTCTCTTTTGCAGTACTGGCATGGAGAAGTTGCTCTTAGCTGATCACAGACCCTGTGAACTGGTGCAAGCTCTCAGCTGTTTGTCCTAAATTAGGACATTTATCCCTTGCATCATGTATTTCTCCCTCAGTTCACTCGTGTACAGTGGCCTTTTGGCATGTTGCTAAGCTTTACGTTAGTCTTGTGAGCTTGACTTATCGCATGCGTGAAGCCTCATTAATGGGGAAAATACCTGCACTTGTAACACGGTTCAGAATCTTCTGGTTTTAACATATGCGAGATAGTGATAGAAAATAAGCTGCTAGTCCAGCAGGCCTGGTTACTTACAGATTTTTCTCTGCTTCCTTAACAGGCCTAAGCAGAAAAGCTTCTTGCAAAAGATTTGAGCAAGTTTTTTCATATTTTATTGAATTCTGACTTGTGTGACACCCAGAAGGTGCAGCTTATGCCACAGTCGCCTCTGCAGCCTCTCATTTGCTCCAGCTAGAGCAGAGGTGGCTGGGCTAGTGTGGCCCCAGCCGCTGACTTGACCATAAGCTGGGAAATTTTGGATGGGTGTCCCCATCACCTTCTGCAAGAGGATAAAACGCAGTGTGAGGGCTAGAGGAAAACACAAGTGCAGGGGAACACCAGCAATATATAGGGTGGCAGACCCATTATATAGAGATGGAGAGGGACAGCACTAAGCAAGCCAGTAAGGAGTACTGCATTTGGCAAGCCTTGCCTGTTCAGTCAAAAATGAGGAGAAAAGATGTAATACAGGTAGTCACAGAAGGGCCACCGTGTTTCAGCATAGATCATTGCTCTGCTAATGCATGAGCTGCTGCTGCTGCCTCTACTTGCTTATAGGTAAAAATTGTGCATGGGCGTAAGCCATTTTTAGAGCCAGTGATGGTGTCGGACCACTTGTTGTGAGAGTTTAAATGGTTGTAGTCTTGTCCTCTGGTTTTGCAGCCTTCATCAGGTTCCCAAGTAGCTCTCCAGAGACCATACTCGGTCCTTCACTTTTACTTGAGAGGTTCCTGGAAACTCTAACTTCCCTACCCTTTCTTCTGCCATTTCAAAACCATCGTCATCTCCCTTTGAAGCAAGAAAAAACAGGCTGCACGTCTGGCTGTGCCTTGCAGAACAAAAATAACATCCATTGGTACTTCTTTATATTGATTTCTTGTTCTATCACCACTGCTAAGTGGTTGCATTAAGGTACAGGAAGGGACCGCTAATGTTTTTTTCAAAGTTTTTTCTCTCATTTTTTGAAGTCCATCTAATTGGCTCATTCCTTCTAAATTCAGTGCAAAGCTCGTTTAGATAAGATATTCAACTGTAAACTCTAGTTGAGCAATTGCCAAGCTGTCATGAATTTCCACCAACACAGGTATCAGCTGCATATAGAACAGTTTAGTTTTCTAAGCATTTGTGGGGATTGACTTTGTGTCTTAAAATACACATTTAGGAAGCTGTTAAAATACAGATTTGAGTCCTGTAGGACACACTTGGTGAGAACACAGGGGTGTCGCCAGATTTTAACCACCGTTTACAGTGTGTGAAAGACGATCGTCTCGGAGTGAGTGCTTTACATCCTTTAGTGCTGTGTTGCCTCTGAAGGAGAGATGTACGGCCTTGGGAGGAGATGCCCGTCTTCGAACCTACAGTGGCGGGGACTGTGAGTTGCCAATTGCACGCCGTGAAGGAGCTTAGCAATGAAGTTAAGGGCTTTTCCAGCCCTCTTCCCCCTCCGTTTTTCCTTGCTGCTCCTCTTCTCACTTTCATATTTCTCTCTGTATCTGTTTTTCAGGCTTTGCCTTTTACAAGCTTATTCACCCAACGCTCTGAGAGTTTGTTTTGCAGAACAGAGGAGCAGGGCTGGGTTTTGGGCTGAACCAATGAAGGAACCCTAATCAGCCATCGGCAGCTCTGGCATGTCCCTCCTTACAGCAGCATCGCTCTGCCAAGACCCCTACCAAATTCCCACCTAAGCTGTCAGTCATTAACGTGAGAGCAGAATGTTAACCAAATCTGGTTGGTTGGTTTTTGGTTTTTTTCCTTCCTCTGTTCTTCCACCATGTACCAGTTCCTGCGTGAGGCCATGAACTTGAGCATTTAGCTTCCCTGGTTCAGAATAACAAGTCTATTTAAATGAAGAGTCCCTTTGCTGCTGTTTATTTTAGAGATGACACATCTGTGTGGAGGACTTGTATTCCAGAGAGATAAAAACTTTGTGGAAAAATAACCTCCAACCACTAGAACTGTCTTTTGATATTTGAAAAATTGGTTCATGAAGGTTTTTTTGCGCAAAAGCATTTTTTGCTTTTAGCGTGCGGTAAAAATAGAGCTGTGGTGGTGGTGAGACACCAGAGGGGGAAACTTCAGAGAGCTGCCAACATGAATAAGCGATTTCATTGCCTGAAGCATCGTTCTGTATCCTACAAGGTCTGTACAAACCATATATGAAATAGATGCACTCGCAATGTAAAGGTTTGGTTTTGCCTGCTAAGCAACTCTTAATATATTGCCATTCGTATCATAGGTGCGCACGGAGTTTTACTGTAGAGGCTAAAGAGCTTGTCTTTTGCCCAGAGTTTAAAGAGTTGCTTTGCAAGTGTGGCAAATGAAACACAAATTAACTCTTTCCTACCTCTCACTCCCAGCAAAATATGAGCACTTACAAAATGCACCGTAAGTTAGGTTTTCACTCTGCTGCAAGCAGTGTAGTAAAGGAGAAAGTTTTTATTTTCCACGTGTAAATAATTTTCTAATTATCTAGCAATTTGTTTTTCTCATATAATTAGTTTTAAGCTCTGCACATAAAAAATGTTTGGTATTATCAGAAAATCAAAATTCTCATTGAAATTTAGTCTTAGGCTATTGCACTCGACTTGCGTCTCATATCACTGGTAAGGTTGTTGATCATCGTTTCTTACTGTATAATATGCTTTAAGGCTGAGAATTAAAGGGGGTACTTCCCCTCTGTCTTCAGGGTCCTCAGCTTCAGGCTGAGCAGTGTGTAGTAAGAGTTTTCAGTCATATTCACTATCTGCTTAGCTTTTTATTTCAATCTTTTTCTGTGTATTTCTTTTTATAAGCTGTGTTTCTATTGGAATACTTTTGCTGTGTTTAGATTGAATAAAGCATTCAAGTTGCCTTTTTTTGGAAGAAATCTGTTGTTGGTCTCAATCTGTTGGGTCTTTCAATGGTTACCATTCTCCCCCTTCCCTTGAGTCCTGCCCTCTCACATCTGACCTGCCTTGAGACCATCCTTAGTCCTGCATGTTTTCAAGACAGAAGCATAGTAATGCATCTTAAAATCTGTTTCCTCTGTATTCTGAACATTTCAGGGTTGGACCCAGCTGAAAGCTGATCTTCTTGCTTGGCTGGTTTTTGGGGCCACCTCAATTTTTCCCTGCCTCCCTCCACCCAGGCAGGGTGGAAGATGGGGAAGGAATGGAAGCACCCCTTGCAGCAGCATCAAATCTGTTCTTGGTTGCTCCTGGTCACGCCACATGCCCTGGGTATGGTTTTATAGCTATGGACCTGGCTGAATGGAGAAATTAGAGCAAGGCTGAGGTGATGCAACAGCTGTCAGCCTGAGGGTTACCCATGGGCATGAGCCGTAACAGGCGTGAGCAGGAAAAATGCCTGTATGGAGGGGAGCTTCTCATCTTTAGGAACGAGTAAGTTGCCGAAGACATTGTTCGAGAGACTTTGCACAACTGGTGAGGCAGAGGCGGCATATTTGGTAACCCCTTGCCTATCTGGTACGTGTCTGGTACCCTTCTTGTCTGCTGCGTGTGGGGGTTTTGGTTTGTCCTGTATTTCAAGCAGATATGTTACAGCACTGACCCTGCCTTTGCTCAGGTGCTTTTGAAAGTATGAAGCAAATGTAGTAAAACATTCTGCACCTTAGCACGAAAGCTGGGGTTCAGTCTAGCTGGGTCCTTCATTGCAACAGGTTTTAATGGCAGTGGTGTTTCCACTGCATCGGGAATTTGTTGCCTCTTAGTGAAAGAAAAGAGTGGCTAGAGTTTGGAGGAAACAGACTTATTTTGCTAGAATTCCCTGCCTGACTTCTGCAGGTGCTTGAATTTTTTGTGTTATGAAACAGCTTGGCAGTTGCCAGATGTGTGGACAGTGTGGGTTTTTTTTCCTCCAGTAGTCTTTTTAAAGCTCGTAGAAAGAGTCAGTGATAAGATCACACCAACCTTTACCACAACAGTATTTCCTTTTAATTGGTTGGTTGGTCTTTCTCCCCTTAAAACAAAGAATAAAATACAAGAAACTGCAGTACTTGCATCCTGGAGCAGGGTCTTCTGATGAAGTAACAATTAGGAAAGTGCTGCCAACATCAAACCAAGGAAATATACGGATAGAAATGCTTTCTTTTCTAACCACTCTAGGAGTCAGTCATTGTTTTCAGGGACCCTTGTTGCAGCGATGAGTTGGTGCCCCAAAAACTTGCTGATCCTCAGCAGCTATTGGTTTGGCACGGGTCTGGCACAGGTAAGGACATTCAGCTGCTCAGGACCCACCAGGCTTTTCAACCCTGAGCTTCTGTAACATAAATGCCATCAGCTGGCTGCGTGGTTTTTGAAATACGTTGTTTACAGATGTGCTAGGGGTCTGTGTTGTACAAGAAGGGAAAGGGGGGAAATGATCTGACTGATGCATCTATAAGAAATCTTCTGTCTCCTCTTCTTGTGCCCTTTTATGAGGACTTGTAGTCTTCATTCTCAGTACTGCTTGTCAGTCCTGGGCAGGAAGAAAAAAAGGATCAAAATCTTGCCTTACATAGTGTTAACTCCTTTATCCTTTGGAAAGGAGATTAGATCTTCAAAGGCAGTTGCTTTTCTGAATGATGAACGTATTATTTTTTTACTGTTTTGAAGGCAGAGGGTTTAACAGAGCACCTAGCAGCAGGGTTTTGTCCTGAGCAGCATGATGCCATGGCATAACAGTTGTACCTGGCGTCATTTTTCTTCTTTTCTCTTAGTTCTCTGAATGGTGGGAAAAGTAACATTTTTGGTACTTTCTTCTATTTAAAGCTAGCTGTCATTTGTACTTGCCTGACTTTTTTGTAGTACAACTATACACAGTGAACAGTACTGTCTGGCATGATGTTTAGCATCTTAAAATGAAGGCACCAAGTATTGGTGCAGCTGCAGCTGTACATGATTAACTCTTGTCTCATGGGGGTACAGCAGGAAAATAGAAAAGTTTTAAGATTGACTTCTCGTAGGGTGGCTCGCTGTATGAATAAACAGCAGAAAGGCGAGCTGTGGTGTGCATTCACAGTGTCAGTATGTGTCTTTTCTTCCTTTAGGTAGAAGGGTAGAAATTCACTTTTATTGAGGAATGTAACTAATTCAGTGTATTACATGTTGGGGTTTTTTGTGTGTTATGGCCCACCAGGGAATTTCACTTTTCCCATAGCATTCCAGGTACTACCCCATGCTCACTGGAAATTAAAGTAAACATGCAAATAAATACTTAACATACTGTAACTTGCCTAAGGATGGCTTGTATGTGTGCTTTTTCAGTGTGATCTGTTTTCCAAACTCGAGTGATCCTCCAAAAGGTATCGTTTACCCATCTGTAAACAGAGGTTGTAGCTGCACGTTGCAGCAGGGCATCTCAATCCAGGTTTTGTGTGTGCTGTTATCCCTGTACTAGACAGATTTGCACGGTGTAGCATAACCTTTGTGACTGTCACCCTCAGCTTTCATGATCTTCCTCTAATTTCTCAGCTTTTTATTGGGTTGCTATATCTAGTCCACACATGAACCCCAGATAACCTTTTTACTGGGTTGCTGCATACATCCTTTTCTTGCTTTGTATGGTGTTTCACGTGTGCAGGAGAATTGCAGGTGCTTTTATGGGTCGGATAGCAAGCTTTCGTATGTCAAGCTAATAAATACAAAGAAGATAACCAAGAATCATAGATGTGTCCTATACTTTCAGTTTTATTCTCGAGATGTCCCCTGGGTTCAGACCTTGGCACAGCAACGTTTTGACAGGGGGAAGGGGCAGGCTGGTGGCGGATGCTCGGTGCTGCCGCTGTGGGGTGTTGGAGGAAATGAGGGTTCATGTGGGAGGATGGCCCCACTTGTAACTTTTTTTTTTTAACTACATCTTGCTTTTTAAATTTTAATATGAAATTATGAGATGCGGGCATTTAAAAAAAATAAATTGACGCTTACTGTCTTGAAGCTATACAGTATTCTTGAACTCTGCTGTTAGTAATGGTCATGCAGGATGGGGTTTCTCTGTCCTTCAGACCTGTTGGCTGTGGTCTCATCAGCTCTCTTGTTAGAAAATGCAGCCTTTTGACCAAGAAGCCTCATTAAAATAGGCTTTGGGGACTGTAACTTTATTTTTCTCTTGTGGAAATAAAGAGTTGGTTTGAGTGAAGTGCGCAAAGAGAGATTAGAGGAGTCCCTTTATTACAGGGGAGAGGAGGAGGTTTTCAGACCTTCTTGCAGGTGGCACTTGAATAAGAGAAAGGAGACCCGAAATGAAAGCTGCAGTCCTTATGGCCTTCTGGCCTTAGCTTTTGACTCCTTTATCTTCTCAGCTCTTTCTCTCTTTAGCGTCTCAGGCTTCCTCTGGCTAATTTGCCATGGTGAGCTACAGCTGGCAACGTTTTCCCAATTGCATGATCAGCACAGCCTTTGAAAAAAGACAGAGCTTCAGATTAAAATGGTAGCTGCTAATAAAAACTCACACATTGCTTGGGGAGGAGGGCTTTGGAGCAAAGCTATATAGCAAATGCTGTGCTTTGGCTTTCCTTCCAAAAAAGTCAACTTGTAGCTTTTGTGCCATGTACATATACTCCCTGTTTCCATCTAACCTAGTTTGCTACAGATCATCTCTCCTGTTTCCCATTAAAAACAAAAACAAAACCAAAAACCAACCAACCCAAAAGACCCAAACTAGTTCTTTAATTTCCAGCCAGGAGTTGTCTGTGCAGTGTCCTTGCACATTTTGTAATTGCCTGCTATTACAAACACAGCAGTTGAATAAACCTGCGTGCTTTGCCTTTTCTTCCTCCCTGTTCTATTTCTGTAAATACTTTTGCAATCTGCACTTTATTACTCTAACAGCACCGTGCTGTAAGCTGGCAGAGGCGAGGAAGTTTCCAGTATTGCAGTGCTGGGGTTTCAGCGTGGCAGCCGGGCACAGGGTACCCCCTCAAATGTTTTATTCCAAGAAAATGCATGCTGTTGCAAAAAGCATTTTACCATAGCGCTGAGGGATGCCAGATCCGCTGCTGCTAAGGGGTGCTTTGCAGCACAAGAGATCCTTATTTATAGCTCAATGTATCCTTCTGGGATGGAGAGATGATGGTGTACCATTTTCCTCCGATTCTTAGTAATTCCATGGGTGCATTTGTGTGGTTGCTTCCAGCTAGCTTCTTCCTGCTTGGCCTTTGCCCTCTGTGTTTTCCCTCTGGCTAAAGTTATCCTGTGGTGCAGCAAGAGCTGTTGACTGGGAGGGGATGAAATGCATGTGAATGTCCTAATCCTAGGACACTCAGATCCTAATTTGAGCCAGATTAGATCTGCTCAAAATGTGCGTGAAACTGCAAGGAACTATGATTTCTCTTAACTTGCCTACCTGAAGATTATTAGATTCTAGTTTAATGAGGTATTGGGTATTGAGCACAATTAGTTACTCCATTTTGCAGTATCCTTTCTTGTATTTGTTTCTGTTCTGTAAAATACTTTCATTACCACAACTGTATTTGGGTGTGAAGGTAGTTATTACTGAAGGATTTGGAGACAGTGGAATGTCAGGAAAAGTAATGTCATGAAATCATCCCCCTAGTTAACTGGCCAAAGTCTTCCTTTACCCCCTGCGTTTTCGAACATTTTGAAGTACTGTTGAGGTTAAACTGTTTGAGACTAGCTTCTCCTTTGTCCTGCATTTTTTATGCTTCTCTGAGTTTTATACAAATCATTTATTTCTAAACTTCCTTATGCTGGTGCTGCTGGTGAGCGTGAAAGCTCAGCACTGTGGGTCCCGATGAGTCAGCAGCAGGCTGGAGGATTTGCCACTGATGCAAGGTGGGCCAAAGATCTCCATTGCTTTGCTAGAGATGCAGTTGCAAAATAAAGTTTAAAAATAGTTTCTTGCATTTTAACAAAACTAAAGTGCAGAATCCACAGCACTCATGCTTCACCTGTTTTCCCATAACATAGATGTACCTGCACTTTCAGATCAGCATGGTCTATGATTTATTCTAAACTTTCAAATGCTAGTGTTAAGCTTGCTTGGGACCTAAGAAGGTATTCAAAAAGGGCAAAAAAAGGGAATCTGCTTTGGCAGCGAGTTGAAAGGCAAAGGGAATACATGCAAGGGGCAGTTAAGGCCTTGGGAATAGAAAGGAGAAACTGGGCAGCTTTGGAAAGTGGACAGAAAATGGTTGACAGCTTTGATTATTGGTGCTGTCTTCCAGTTCTCAAGCAGCTGAGCATTTTCAATTCCAGTACATTTACAAAAGCAAACAGCAGCTTGATCATTGTGTTTTGGGAGGAGGGATAGTTTGTACTTTTGGAGAAGTGAAAACAGGAGTCACCTCTGCAGTGGCAGGGACTAGGAAACATCATTTTAACGAGAAAACACAATTAGAGATTTCCAAAATCAAGTGCCTAAAATTAGGCTTCGAAGTCCTAATTTAAGAACAGAGGAAGTGGCTCTTTTCCAAGAAGGCTGAGCAGCCAGGCCTGACAGCATGTTGTTCTCAGAGAAGCCACCATGATTATTTAGATGCCTATTTTGGGGATTTTTTTGGAACTCAAGTTCAGGCACTTAAATGTGGAAACTGGGATCTGTTGTTTCAGGGAGTTCTTGAGCAGCAGGGTAAGAGCTGGAGGATCCTGCTGAAAGGGAGCAGGCTTCCAATGCTTTGAGCTTTCAGCCCAAAATGTTTTGTTGCTGTTGTTTGGTTTGCTTAAAGAAGGTGGCATGGGACAGGGGCCAAACCTTTATATTTTCATGCCTTATCTTTGAACTTGGAAACTGAAGTTACTCCAAGAAGAAACTCAAGAAACAACATTAAAATACGACGAAGAATTCTTAAATCACTTTTTGGCATAAACCCCCCAGAATGTGCTTTCTGTGGAAAGCGTAGGAGAGAATTTCCTTTGAAGGACAGGAGCTGGTGAAATACTTCAGTATTTAGTAGCCCTTTCCTCAGAAGGTAGTGATGTGTGTTAGAAGAGCAGGCTATCTCTGCTGGTAGCCTGTATGAAAAACTTCTATAAATTAATTTTTTAAAAGTACATACTGCAAGAAAAACACATTTCTGTGTAGCCTTTGGCCTGTATTTTTGGTTGCCACAGTGAGGAGCACCGGGGCCATCCATGCCTGGACTGAGTGGCTGGGTAGAGCTCACCTCTTCTGCCCAAACACGTGGGTGGCCACTGGAGCATAGTGCGTGTCCCAGCTTATAGCACCAGAAGTGGACCAAGGATACAGAATGTTATGTGGATGTCCAAAAATACCCTGTCTGTCTAAATCCAGAGGATTTTTGAAAAAGTAATATTTTAATGCTGGGGCTCAATCTTGTTGGGGCAAGGTGCGACTCTAGCCTTCATTATGTTTGTGTTGCAGAATTGGAAGTCCAGTAATTTGGGTTTTTTTTTGTTTAAAACATCAGATATGCATTTCCCTGGATTAAATATTTGGACTTGAAGGAGTAAAGCGTCTTTCAGGTTGTAAGCCTGACTGCTTCCAGACTCTGATCTAGCTTACCCTGGTGTTCAGGGGCCTTACTGCACTGGTAAAATTTGGTAGCAGAGAGGATGATTTCTTCACTGTCCGTTGTAGAAATGTGGATTAGGAAAAAATAACTAGTGTATACAGAGGTGCAGTGTGTGGCATAATTGTGTCTTTTTTTTTTTTTTTTTGACAGTAGGTACCGAATAGGGCTATGGATGTCATCTATCTGGACTTCTGTAAGGCCTTTGACACGGTCCCCCACAACATCCTTCTCTCTAAATTGGAGAGATATGGATTAGATGGGTGGACTGTTTGGTGGATGAGGAACTGGTTGGATGGTCACATCCAGAGTGTAGTGGTCAACGGCTCAATGTCCAAATGGAGATCAGTGATGAGTGGTGTCCCTCAGGGGTCTGTGTTGGGACCAGTACTGTTTAATATCTTCATCAGTTACATAGACAGTGGGATTGAGTGCAACCTCAGCAAGTTTCCAAATGCCACCAAGCTGAGCGGTGTGGTTGACAGACCTGAGGGAAGGGATGCCATCCAGAGGGACCTGGACAAGCTCGAGAAGTGGGCCCTTGTCAACCTCATAAGGTTCAACAAGGCCAAGTGCGAGATCCTGCACCTGGGTAGGAGCAACCCCCAGTATCAATACAGGCTGGGGGTGAAGCGATTGAGAGCAGCCCTGAGGAGAAGGACTTGGGGGTACTGGTGGATGAAAAGCTGGACACGAACCAGCAACGTGCACTTGCAGCCCAGAAAGCCGACCGTATCCCAGGCTGCACCAAAAGCAGTGTGGCCAGCAGGCTGAGGGAGGGGATTCTGCCCCTCTGCTCCGCTCTGGTGAGATCCCACCTGGGGTCCTGCATCCAGCTCTGGGGTCCTCAGCCCAGGAAAGACATGGACCTGTTGGAGCGGGTCCAAATGATCAGAGACATAAAAAATTTTGATCAGGGACACAAAAATGATCAGAAGGCTGGAGCACCTCTCCTGTGAAGACAGGCCAAGAGAGTTGGGGTTGTTCAGCCTGGAGAAGAGAAGCCTCTGGGGAGACGTTACTGCAGCCTTTCAGTATATAAAGGGGGCTTAAGATGAGGACAAACTTTTTAGCAGAGCCTGTTGCAATAGCCGGAGGGGTAATGGTTTTAAACTAACAGAGGGTAGATTTAGACTAGATATAAGGAAGAAATTTTTTACGATGAGGGTGGTGAAACCCTGGCACAGGTTGCCCAGAGAGGTGGTAGATGCCCCATCCCTGAAAACATTCAAGCTCAGGCTGGACGGGGCTCTGAGCAACCTGACCCAGTTGAAGATGTCCCTGCTCATTGCAGGGGGGTTGGACTAGACGGCCTTTAAAAGTCCCTTCCAACCCAAACTATTCCATGAATCTATGAAAAGTGTGCCTTGCTGTAGGATGACTTCTAGGTAAGGGAGCATTGCTAGAGATCTGCTCGTTTATGTGGTCAGCCACAGAATTTGCTTACTTTCAGTATTAGGAAACATGCCGATTACAGTGTTTCAAATGGCCACTGGTTTAATTTTTCTGGGAGTCGATGTTCCTCTGAATTGGGAAACTATTCTAATTAAAAAAGAACCCTTGTAGTTGCTGCTGTTGAAGCAGTGTTTAATGTTGTGTGGCTGTTGGCAGGCGACTTGATGCATTTTCACATGACCCCCTCTGGAACAAAAGCAGATTGTTTCCCTCTGTTTTTCTGTTACACAAATGAGTTCCTTTTGAAACAATTTCTTTTTCTGCAAATTCTGGAAATCGACACCAGGAGTAGTTCTTCCTTCGCTGTGCCTTTTACAATCTGCTGTCTGATAATGCTGGCACAAAAAGCTGCTTTGGGGTAGCAACCCAAAAGAGCAGAGACTTCTGCAAAAAGCCTCCTCCTCTTGGGAAATGAGTTTTTCTTCCAATTTTATGGAAGGGTTGAACATTGAGTTTCATTTCTTGCTGTCTTTGCTATAGCTAGGTGAAGTTTGTTTCTGCTTTCTTAGTTGTTTCATTTACATATGTGCATTTTCAGTGACCAGCAAACAACAATATAGAGCAAGTCAGTTCTGAATTGAGCTTTTTTGTATATTTTTGTACAACAAACCTTTGTTTTTGAAACAAACTCTCTGATCTGAAGTCTTCCTCTGCAAAAAGGGGAGTTGAAGTCAGGTGCAGATGCTGGGTTATTGGATGATGCAGTGCTGCATAACTAAATCAATTGGTACTGGATCAAAGGAGCAACAGACAAATTGAGTAAGTGGGGATTTCAAGCAACAAAATGAATTATCCACTGGGGAGTGCTTTTCCTGGTGATACTTAATAGCTGACAGATTTAAAAAAAAAAAAAAAAAAAAGTGGGGGGGAGGGAAAGCGTCTTGTGTGTTTTTTGGATGCTTCAATGGTTTCAGTGACCAGCCAGAGGTTTACACAAGGGCCTGACCTCAGCCTTAGCTTCCCTTCTTACCAAAAGTGGCAAGAGTGCCGGTGACCCTGATGTTCAGCCGGCCATTTGTCTCCTGGGCTTGTTCTCTGAAGTCCAATAACCAGAGTGAAGGCAGCCTTTGAAAATTTCCCACTTGCAGCTAAATACAAAGTATGTTACAAGGATTGTTTTTGTTGCTGTAAAATGCCAGCTGCTATGAAAAGATGCTGTGGTGTGCAGCATTGCAATGGAGAGGGGAGAATAAAGAAAGGTGACAGAAGAAAGAACAAAATTCAAATGGGAGGAGAAAGTTCACCACGTGTGTCCTCTCCACCCTGACATGACATTTCCCAGCTACGTGATCTGAAGCACTAGCTCCAGTTAGCTTGGTGGCAAAATTTATTTTGACTTGTAGGAAGCCCGGAGTTTATTACAGCTGTGTGTTATTAAAGGGTTGACCAAACATCCCGCTCTCCTTGCCACATTTTTCAGAGCTTACATCTGCCAAGAAGGAAACTTCTGGTGTGTGCCTATAAGCTTATGTTTAAGAAACCCTGCTCTGGGCCAGGCGTTGTACCGAACCCTTTGGCTTCCACCCCTCTTTGGCTGCAGCTCAGTTCCTCCAGAGCACAGAATACTGCAAATGCTTGTGGCCAGTAATTACAGCCCTTTTCCACTTCTCCATCCTGGAGAAACCGAGCTGCTGCCGGTGATTCAGGGCACGGGGGAGCTCCCAGCAGGCTGACAGGGGGGCAGGCAGCGACCGGTGGCTGCTGGAGGGACCGAGGTGCCGGTAGCTGCTGCCCGGGGCTGCGCCGCTGCCTCTAAGCCCTTCAGCAAATCCCATGGCCTGCAGTCTGAGACAGGCTGAGCTGGCTCCAGAAACTGAGTCTGGCCGAAGTCACAGCGAAAGTACCAACAGACGAGAGTTTCTTGGCTCGCTGCCCTGCCGATGCTGGAGTACTGCTTATTGCTTGTCCTCCCTTTTGTCCTCTCTCGCTCTCATCTCACCGAGAGAATGGGCTTGCTGTCACTGAAGTCGTGCAGTGCCATCTTAGCAAGAAGATGTGAAGCTGCAAGACGTTTTAATAACATAGCTAGGTGTCAGGCGCTTACCTTCGCTGAGTCACACCTGGCGTATTCAATTTCATGCAGACCTTGGCTTCATTTCCTCCAGAAATGACTAAAAGGAGTTGAGGAAGGGGGGAAAACTCCCAGATCAAACCATTTTGAGTGCCCAATCCTTCGTCAGCTTGTACCGTATCTCTACCATCAGCCTTGACCCAAACTTTAGATTCACCCATTAATTGTGGTATCAACTCAACTGGCTGCGTGGAAATCCTCCAACAGCCCCAGGGAAGCTGGAAGGATTTCACCAGAAATGTTACAGGAGCACAGATGACTAAGGACAAGCTTAGCAAAGAGCGACGTCTGCTCCTGTATGGTCTTTCCACCAGCTGGTTCAAAACCAGTGCTGACTGGGAGCAAGCAAAGCTTGCTTATGACTTAGATGAATCAACTCCTGCCCTGTAGCCCCATGCGGTCCCTCATCACTGACGTGTCCAGCACCTCTCTGCCAGGAATGACTTTTGCTCCCTCCATTCCCAGCACGGCAGGAACCTGCCCAAGCCCCAAGCCAGGTCCCTCAGGTCTTCGTCCATGCTCCAGGGACTGAGACCTCTCCCTGCCCAGACGGTCACTGGTCTAGGTCACTTCTAGCAGACAGCTGCCCATTTGGGGTTACGAGGGCTCTCCAGGGCTTTAGGGGAGATTCGGTGCTGACGGATGGAGCAGGAACCGGGAGCTGGCAACGTGGGCGCTAGCTCGCCCGCCTCCAGCTCCAGCACTGGGCTTGCCCTTTTAAAGGAAGTTTTCCCCGCTCGGGCTGCCGGCTCGCTCCGCAGCAGCATGGTTTGTTATTGCAGAAGCAGCTTAGCACGAGGCCCTGTGCCAGGACGGGCTGCTTTCCCTTCAAGGCGTTTAGCTGTCAGTAGCATGTAAGGCAGGCACCCGAGCCCGTCTGCAGCCCACCGGTGCCATCCCCGTGACCCTCCGCGCAGAAAAGCATTTTGTCGTGAGCTCTTAGCCGCTCCCCAATTTTCTGCCTTCCTGCCAAAGTCCCCACCCCTGCAGCAAGCACCTCGGTGGAAGGAAAGCTTCCCCACTTACAGCAAAGTCTCCTAAAACACTCAGTTTAAAACTCCCTGTGCAAACTTCTCACGCGTGCCTGGAAAAATCAAGCACAGAAGTATTTGCAAAGCACGGCCATTATGAGACCGCTGGATTTTTGTGGGCATTCTTTAAAGACGTTATTTTTGTCCCTCTCAACATCTTTTTTTTTCCACCCTAAAGGGTGCAGAGCCCTGAGATGTGCAGAGCCAGCCCTCGGTCCCTTTGCTGGCATCAGCCCGGAGGTGGGTGTCGGGGAGGGACCGCAAGGTCACCAGCCCCCCACTGCCCTCCCCTCACACCCGAGCCCAGCTCCTTTCTCACTCCAGCACCGCTCCCTGAGGTCAAACGACTTTGACTGGTGTAGAGCCAGAAGAGTAGATGGCAAAACTGGGTCGTGATGGTAATGTCCTGGTAAGGGAGGTTAGACGATGATAAGCAGCAGAGTCAGGGGTGGCTTCTGAATCTGGTGTCACAGGTTTTACCCAGCAGCTGGGGACCGCAGTTACAGAGGACTTCAACTGACATGAAAAAAAGCCAAATCCTGACTCCTTTTGACTGTACATTCGGCTGAAATCCATGAAAGCAGCAGCGCTGAGTCCTTCTTAGTTCATTTGCAATGAGTCCCCCAGGACACTACTTTTGCTTGAAATGCCATTAGCATTTACTGTTAAGTTCACTGGGAGGCACTTCTGGTTTTAATTATATAGCCCTTTTAATGCTTCCTCTGGCATTCTCTTAGTATGGAAAAAATGAGCATGGGACATAGACAGATAAAAAAGCTATTAATTCCAGGACTAACAATGCCAGATCAGTGTAGTTACAAACAGATTTGTCTCCGTAACCCAGCCCAAACAGCTGGCTTTCAGTGTTGGGATAGGAATGTACCAAATATGACAAAAATGTCTTTATCTGGGAAAGCTAATTTTAGACACCAGTTTTGGCCAAGCAGCAGAAATACTTAGGGAAGAAATTACTAAACTTCCAATATAAAATAAATGCTTTTGTAGGACACGTCGCACCCAGCGTTTCAGAAGCGATCTCCCCGCTACGTCCGTCACGGGGAGGCTCTGGAGCGGCTGCTCGGCCGTGCCGCCGCACACAGCCGGCGACATCCATCCGTCTGTCCCCTCTGTCCGTCTCTCTGCACCACCACCACCAGCCCGCAGACCACGACGGACCGGAGCTCTGGCTCCCCGCGTACTCCTCGGACATGCAGCCCAGCCTGACCAGCACCCAAGAGAAACAATTTGCCAGTGGGTCCCATGAGGCTGGGAGAGGTGATGGCCAGCACCCACGGTGCCTCAGCCTCCAGCCCAGCACCGTGCCCACCCCACGTCCTCACCCACCCCGGGGAGGCGAGGGTCGGGTGCTGCCACCGATGGGGGAGCAAACCAGATTCCTGCCCCCACAAAAGGGGAAAATCCAGCATTTCAGAGCTTCCCACTGCTTCAAGATGAGGCCGGGGTGTTTCACAGTTTAAATAAATAAAAAAAAAAAAGGCGGCAAAAGCAATCTGTTGAAGTTGTTACTGGAGAGGTGCACAGAAAGATTTTTAATTGATCCAGAGCTCTGCTGTTCAAAGATTCATAGGCTTCAAGTTAATTCTGTCATGTTTAAAAATCACTTTTGAGTTCAACAGCCTCAGTGCTTGCAACCAGCTACCTCCAAAAAGTGCTCGGTTCAAAAGCCCTTACCTACGGCTGATCCATTTTTGTGTGATGTGTTTTCTTCCCGTGCCCAGTCACTGCAGGAGACAGCAGGACTCAGAATCAGTGGTGGTTGTAGGGAAGGGGCGTTCACGGTCCTGAAGGACACCAAGTGTCAACAGGACGCAAGCAAATATGTACCTATATTTTTAAGTTCAAGAAATCGGGGATTAGAAATGCTCGCCCTTGATAACAGCAAGCGAAACACTGAAAATGTGCCAGCGTTTCCCCTTTCTGCAATACTCCGAGAGCCGGGGCCAGCTCCATCTGTCGCGTTTGCAGGGCGGATTGCGGCACAGCCCGGCTCTTTGCTGTCCCTCTCGGTGGCAGGGCTGGGCTTCCACCCCGAAGCACGTCCTCCTGCTGCGGGGATGCTGGTCGTGTGTGCGCAGAGCACATACAAGCCTGAGGGCCGTAATGTTATTTGTTGTCTTTTGACGACCGGCTAGATAAAGACCATAGGGGCCTGTGAATTAGTTTTTTACATATGAAATAGAAAATGAAAAGAGAAATCGAACATGAACATTTCCTGGCAAAAGTGGTTGCTAATAACCGTGGTAAAGACCATGTGCTCATACGCCTCATGGACTGTCTCAGCCTCAGGGACACTAATGGCGACAGTGTTTCCCTTCCCAAATTACTCGCAGCCCACAGTTCTTTGCTGTGAAGAGCCAAAGAGGACACCCCTTTCTCAGTTGACCATGACCTGTAGCCCAACTAATGAACTTGCAGACTTTGTTACTACAGGACATCATTTTGTTCCAGCACCGAAGTTATTCCAAAGAGCTTTTCTGCACTGAAATCCTTCAGGTATTCTCTTGGTAACAGAAAGTACGTCGAGACTCCTGTTCCGAGACTTCCAGTGAGAGCAGGAGGCTCTGATCCTGCTATCAAACGGCAACGCTCGCCTCAGGCTGAATGCCAGCAAGCAGCTCAAAATAATCGTTTTAACCTCCTGAAAAGCTGCAAAAAGCATCAGCTGAAGTCACCTGGAAGCAGCCTCATGGTGGGGAGTGCAAGAAATAGACCTTTGTAAGTCACTTGAGATGGTGGCAAAGATGTCTTTGTGGACACTAGCCGAAAGCGTGGGCTAGCGGTGGGTAAATGTCCCCACACTTTGATAGACTTCATGCTGGGGGCTGCACAGGGACGCTCCATGGTACGAAATGGCAGCTGGCCAGTACCACCAGCAACCCAAAAGCATTTCCCGCACTGAGGTGTCCTGCAGAGGTGGCACCCACCGGTATGCAATAAAAGCAAGTGTTTGCTGGAGCAAGTCATTCTCACTAGAGTTGGAGAAACTTATATTCAAAATACACTAACGAACAGAAAAGGCTTTCTCACTTGCCAAAGACGCCTGGCAAGGAGCTTTCTATAGCTCACGGGTGTTTCGGGACACTCACACGTAGTGGGAAACAGGACACAGCCCGGCTGTGCGTATGTGGTGGCCATTTCTGGGGAGGCCTTCCCAGCCTTCCCAGCCCAAGGGATCCTCTCTCCCTGATATTTCTGTGTGCTGTGTCTCTGGCAGGCAGCTGCAGCCCCAAAATCCTGCGCTTGGACAACAGCAGCTTATTGTGCCTCCAAGGAAAGGCAGACCCGGCGTTTCACCTGTGCTCCTGCTGACGGCTGGCAGAAAGAGAGGCAGCACCTCCGAAACGGGGCCAGCCGTGGAGCCGCTTTTGGATGCACTTTCTACTCATGGATCTATAGCTTTTAGTTTATTTTATTTTTAACCTCCTTTGCAAACACAGCTAAATACCCCGCCCTGGAGGTGGCACGAGGTCTCTCCACGGACGATGTCCCACTGAAGGTCGGTTTTGTGGCTTTCCAGGTGCAGATCCCCTTGGGCCAGGGGGGCACTGCCGGGCTCCAGCAGTCACCCCGCTGCCGAGCATCTTGCCCCGTGCACCCGCAATGCCAAAACCTAGCTGGCACATCTAATTTTAGCCTCGGGAGCACCGAAAGCCCTCTTGAGTTGCAGCATACCTTGATAAATCATCTAAATCAATGCTGCTTGGCCTAAAACTGGCTTTCAGATGGGAAAGGCTAAGTGCTGAATTTTAAACATAATTTTGATGGAAGGTGAAGGTGTCTGCCTTCAGCATAGAGTTACCCAGGGTGTCTGAGGCTTACAGGGACTGGAAATTGAGAGAGACACCAAGGAGAGGCAAAAATGCCTGGGATATTTTTGGTTTGCTGTCTAATGTGAATTCGAGAGTAAATCTACATGTGCAATATGCAGGATGAAAGCTAGAAGCACGGAAATAAGCAGCAAATACCTGCAGGGTGCAGAGCATTCTTCAGGTCTATGGATGGACATCAGGGACTGCCAGTTCCTTGTTTCAGGATAACCAAACACATTGTAGAGGCTTCACCAACCTACACAGCAAAGGGACTGACTGGAAAAAAAAGGGCATTTTGCTGCAAGTTCTGCATTTGCTGTTGCCTGCTTGGCCCAGCCACTTGGGCAATATTTAGAGTTTTGAAGGCTGGCTCCCATTTAGAGACAAAGCAAGTGATGCAAGCTTGATAGGGCCTTTGGCATGATGGGTTTTGTTGATGGAGAGCACCCACAACGGTTGGTTCCTCTCTCGCCGCAGGCACTGGCCACAGTGGGCTCTTCCTTACAGCCACCACATCCAGGTTCCCCTCGTGGGCACACACGCACGTGCCTACATCTTTCCCTTCAGGGGTCCGTGAAAAAAATTATTTATATTACAGATTTTATATAAAGTGTATACACCTAACTTAATATATATCTTAACATGCCTCTGGTGCAGCGGTTTTACATGTCTCCCTCCCTTGTTTGTGCATCTGAGCACAAGAGCAGAGAGACTACAGGGAGAAAAGGAATACCACAGTTAAAAAATGCAGCATTAGAAAACTAATGTTAGGTCTTCAAAGGTCTTTAAACCACTAATTCCCACTCTTGTGGTAGTTTGGTGTTAATGTTTTTCAAGAACTGGTTGTTAGTGATCAGGGAAACTACTAAATTAACAGCTCTGGAGACTTAATTGTCTGAACACTTTCAATCATTTATTAGGGAAGGGAATCCCTGCCTGTAAACAAAGCCAGCGTAGGCTTATTTCGTGTCAGGACCAGTAACAACACATCAAAGCATTCACAAGCCGTGAGTTCGGGCCACTAAAATTATCAACAGGGTTTAGACTTCAAAAAATAATAAACTGGGGTTGATCTTTATTTGTATTCTGGTTTCTGAACCTTTAAGGCCTGCTCAAATGCCATTTTCCAGTTATTCTCTGTAATCATCAAAGCTGAAACTTCCAATATAAAAGCTGGCAAATCTCACTTTTTCGGAGGTTTCTGGAGAAGATGAACTTCTGTGGCACTGACAGCGCAACTGTAAAGGCTGCCAGCAAGGAAGGTGTCTTTCTAACGCAGATTGAAATTCTGAGCAGCAGTGGAGCAATTTCCACCCCACATGAGGCACAGAGCATCTCTTCAGCGAGCCCAAATCCTGGGCCGTGGCTTTCTGCCATAACCAGGGCAGAGGCACCTTGTCTGGTGCCTCCTGGGCTGTCTTAGGTCCCGGGTGTTGTGTGATAACGGCATCTTGCTGGAGAAATTTGCTGTGGTCTGCGGAGGAAAATAAGGACAGGGACATGTTTGCCTTACGTGGGCATTTTGTCCCTGTGCCTCGGGTGTTGTGGGTACATCCCTGCATCCACCCACAACAGAGGGGTCCAGCCGCTGCCTACCCAGCCCCTCACGTCATCCTTATTGAGGTGTTTGGGGTGCAACGTGGCTGCACCCCGACAGCGAAGCCGCTCTGTGCACGCCGCTCTTCAGGCGGGCTTTGACACCATGGGTGGGTTTTTTACTCCCAAATAGGCAGCTGGTTTTAGGCAATGCAGAAGTTAGATGGCTGCCCTCTAGGATACACCTGGAAGTGCATGAGGTTAGCTTGAATGCAAAATTTATACACAGCTAGGAAAGTTTCTTTCCAACGCCAACCAGAGGTGTTTGACTAATCGGGTTGAATGGTTTTACTGGAGGTCTTTATAGGCTAAAATAATGAAGACCACTGTCCCATCCGCAGAAGCTGCACACAGATGGCCTCCTTTTCCCAGAAGAACTTGCCCCATCCATCGTCCCTTGACGTCGATGGGCTCCTCAGTCCCCCTGACAAACAGGTCTCTTCTCCTCAGACCCTTTGGGGCAGGGATGGAGCCTTTGCTTCTGTTCCCAAGGCTTAAACCCGTGACTATCACGGCTGTTATGGCTCGCGTGCTTTCATCACGCTGGCAGAAGGGAGCAGCACGTTTGCTCCCTTGTGGGCTAGGCAAACTGGATCGCCACCCAGTTAAGCCAGAATTACAATGAAATGTTTGTGGATGGCAGTGCAAGCTGCTGAGAGATCCATCGCTCCCAGCTCCTTGCAGGCTCACCATGTCACACTCAACCCAGCACTCATTTTCTTTGCCTCACACTGAGTCCATGTCTTTCCCCCCCGGGGTTATGTAAACTGCGCTGTGACGCTTTTTCAGCCAGCTGTCCACCTGTTTTCGATTAAAATTTTTCTACTGTAGCTCTTGTTGGCTCAGAAAAGTGCTTTGACAAGCTTGAAATTTCCTGCCTTGGGAAGGAATAACATCTCTCTAAGAGCGCCATGGGTTGCGTTGGGGAGGCATTACCCATGAGCTGCAGAGAAAGTTGGACTTAATAAAAGGATCAGAAACTGAAACAGCCCTTGTGGTGTCAATACTGAAGGTGTCCCAGAGCTCCTGGCTCCAGCGTAGGACACGGCTTGGATCACTGCCACTGAGGCACCTTCATAAAGACCCTTCTCAACCTCTGTTTCTTGTGCTCAAATGTTTGCCCACCCCAGTTCAAGAAAATGTAGCGTATGTGATGTCCTTGTGAGGAATAAAAAGTCAGACACTCTTCAGCTGAGCCTGGCAGAGCAGAAAGCTGAGCTGAGGCTGCAGCTGATCGCAACTCACCCACTCCCCTTTCCCCAGTGACATGAAGAAACCCTCCCTGAAACGGGAGAAATATTTATGCATGCTTTCACGCTGGAGAAGAAACCTGTGAGGATGGCAGTTTCTGTACAACGGCCCCTCGAGTTTTGTCTTCACTCTCCTTGACCTGTGCTCTGCTAAAACTTTCGGTAAGCTATTTATCAGGTAAACATGTAAACCAGCCATCATCGTATCACCGTATGGTGATAGTGACTGAGAGCTACCCTATTAATTGCTGACCCCATTTCTATTTCAATCACTTGGCATGTCTTCTAGGAAATGAATGGGATCAGTCATGATAAATCCATTCTCTGTGGCACCAGATAATCTGTTTTCAAGCTGGAGCAGATGCTGAGGTGCCCGTCCCGGCAGCCTGCTGCTGGATGACCAAGGGGGTTGTAGTGCAACGTGGCTGCATCCCTGAAGACTTGTGTTGGTGCTCCCTTGTACAGTAAATGGGTTTGCTACACAGTACTGTGTTCTAAAATGCCCTGCTGAGGTATGGCACATCCCACTCTTGCATGCTGCGTGGAAAGGCTGTGTCTTTCTAAAGGTCCCACAGATTAATTCCTGGATGGCTGACAGCCTTTTATTTGGGTATTAAACTGATGCAGAAAGGCCGAGTGTCTTACAGCTAGAGGAGACTGGAGAAGGGTAAATGTTATTTGAATTGCTCAAGGGTTTTGAGCCCGTATCTCCTGTTTCTGCTCTAACCACTGGGATATGAGACACCGTGGTGTGGTGGTAAGGGTCTTCTCAGCTCCCTAAGCTGAAATAACGTAGCCCTTTGAGAGGTGAGGCATGGTGGAGGGAGCATATAAGTATTTAAAAGCATGATTTGCCAGTCCTGCTGGTCGGACAATGAGAACACATGCTGTAAAATACTTACTTAACCATCAAGAAGAGCAGAAACTGCATCCCAGCAGTGGGTGCCCTGAGTGCTGGGCTGGAGAGCTGGACACGGTGTTGCTCTCTGGCCCCAGCTCTGCTTAATGCTGTCCTGCAGAGACAGGGCTGCAGCTGGGGGGGGGCTGGAAGAGGTCTGTGCCCTCCTCATTCCACAGGCTGCCACCCCCTTGAGCAGAGAAGACAGCTCAGCTTGGACCCCGGCTGCCAGAGCCCCTTCCCAAAGCCTTGCCCGTGCCATCGCCCTCGCCAGGGTCCCGGCACAGCCCCTTGGCACAGCCCCCCGAAACCGTGCGCGCCTGAGCGAGGAGGGGAGAGGAAGATGCGGGGTCCGAAGCAGAGAGTGCCCTCCCAGAGCAGCATTTTCCCTCGGGACAGTTTGTTTTTGCTGTATTTTTGTCCCTGGGACCCAGCTGCTTAGCAACTGGATAAAATTGTCACAAAATGCTGGCAGTGCCCTCCTTACCCAGGGCAGGGACGGGGCTGTGTCCCCAGGGGGGCTGTCTGCCAGGCGAGGTGGCCACGTGGTGCTCACAGGGGACCCCCCATCCCTGTCCCATCCGGAAGGCTGTCCCAAAGATGCGAGGGAATTTGGCCCTCACGCATGGTGATCGCTGCATTGCTGGCAAGGCGTGCAGGCAGCATCCCTCCCTTCCTCGGCTGCCAGCGGCATCCCAGGGGCAGATGGAACATGGACAGTCTTGATCATGATGCCTTGTTGGGTCTGAGTGGATAAATGCTTTTTCCTGCCTGAAGGACCAGGAAAAAAACGTACATTTGGATTATTCTCATGAAGTACCTGAAAATGAAAATATTCACCATTCCTGACTGTGTATTTGGGGCAGATGGGGATGAATACACCGTCTTGCTTTGGTTCAGGGCATTTTAAATAAAAACAAAGAAAAAAACGGTGATGAAGACTTAGGGCTATATGTTCTTTGGGCCAGAAGAAAAACAGGCATGTGACTAGTGCCTGCTACTGGCCTTGCCCTGTTTGACTCCTCTGCCTCTGTGGATAATACTCAAAGAGGTACCCGGGCTACTCAGGAGGCCAAACCCTGCTCAGCGGAGCTGACTTCCCCTGAAGGGCCATGCAAAGGGCAAGGGATGAAAATTAATTAGAGTTTTTAGGAGAGCAGTTTATAACACACTTGCCCTTATAAGTGGATGACGTGCCAAAGATAGTTGTTGGCAACTGGTGACAGCTTGTGTGTTTACCTCAATCAGCAAGTATTTGTAATTAATTTTAAAAATGTTGATGTTCCAGCCTTACTGGGAACATTATAAACTGCCCTCAGCACTCTGATGTGCTTCCAAAACATACACTGCCACAAGTGAAAAAGCACAAAGACTCAAATATTTTAGGGGAGAGGCGGGGGAGAAGTGGGGAGATGATGCAGTTGAAATGAAAGTGATTTAGATAACTCAATATCTATTCACAAATATTTAATTTTCATGACTGGAAGCAACCACAACTGTTATAAATGGGGTGAACCACAACATCACTTCTAGCATCTCTCCCGCCTGATGCTACCACACCACAATATGGAGGCTTTGTCAGCAGCAGGACGGCCAGATTTCACTTTTTTTTCTTTCCCCCTCACCATCTCTACAATGCCTCGTGCACCCCCTGTACTGACACATGAGTTTGCAGGCCCCCCCCGAAAAACCTAGCGGGGGTTAAAATAGGCCTGTGAAAAAAAATATGATTTTCTGAGGCAAGTATTGCTGCCAAAGACTCAGCATTGCTGAGCCACTCCCTGCAAGCTTTTCGAACAAGCTTCTGGGGATGGGATGCTTCTGCCCACTCTTGTGCCCCAAATGTTTATTGACAGTTTCTATCTCTGCATGGAGAAATGGCAGCACGCAATTTCACTATTTTTTGGTTTCTTTACATTTTTACAGCAGTTCTTCATGGTGGTTTTCACTAACTATACCCCTTCTGGCCTCAGCAACAGGTTTGGCAGGAAACCTCCAAGACAGGAGAACGCCATTGCCAAATCTACCATCAGGGTGGTTAGGGCAGTGGAGGTGGCTGAGCTCAGGACAAACTCCAAATGAATCCCCTCTCAAAAAGCTTATGCCTTGAGTTGATGTTGTTCCTTTAAACTCAGAAACATGCCACGTCTCGGAGCGCTGCCCAACATCTTGGGGAGCTGAGGCTGCTGAGAGGGCACAGGGGAGCAGAGGAGCGACAACCAGCACCAGGGCAGCAGCCAGCTGCTGATAACATCTGGCCTGAGGCTTTAGCTGCAGGTTTTAGAGAGGGCTTTTTGGTTCTGCGAGAGAGTGGGAGAGCATGCTCAGATTGCAGCCCTGTAGCTAAGCGATTTTTAGTTTTTTCCAGCAGTATAATTATGAAAAATGCCTCTCGTGTTCCCCATTAATGTTGCTATTAGCAGACAGGCAGGGCTCCCAGCATGAGCCAGTTCTTGCTGACAAGGTCTGTGTGTACCACATTAGGGCATGTACCACTCACGCAGCTTTCAGAGCATCGTAAGTGATTTGCCGTAGCTCCTGTAACGGTACAGAGCCGAACATACCTACGTCTCACGTCAGAGAAGGCAGCAAGGTCTAGCTTTAAGTCCAAGATCCTTGATTAAAAGAAAAGAAGACCAGCAAGCCTAAAGGCCTGCTTCTGGGTGCTGAGTCGCCCTCCTGCTCACACACCGGGTGGGTGCAGTGCTGAGAAGGACTATCTTATTCGGATGGCGCTGTGAAGTCAAATGTCCCTCGCTCGCCCACTCAGTTACTCACACAAGCAGTATAATAGTGAATAAAGAAAACACCTTACCAGGGGTTATATAACCCTCTGTCTTCACACGCACTTACTTCTAAGGTTAATTTTCTCTTTTTAAGGTGGGCCTTACTCCAATGCAGAAAGAAAATGGTCTAGCGCATAGGACAAGGGGGAGCGGTTGCTGTTCCTCACCTTGATTTTAGCAAGGCTTTTAGCACAAGTACCCATAATCTCCTTACAGCCAAAGCGGTGAGATGGGGACTGTGCCGCAACAGACTCTGGGTGGCCATGGGCCGGCCCAGTCGTACGTACAGGTTTTCTTGTGCTGAACTCCCCTTATATGCACCTCTGCTGTGCCTATGGGTGTTGCGTAAACCCCAAGGTAGGATGGGGACTTGGGTCTCTGCAGCGAGCTGGCTGGCCAGCAAAGAGGCTCGATTTGTGAAGGACTCAGATGTCAGCTCTCAAATTCTTTGCGATATAGTCAGCAGGCAACTGCTCCAAGTGGGCAGAAAACACCTCAGGGTGGTTTTTCTTGAATGAATGAATTTCCTTTTAAATGCAGAGGAGATTTTTACCTGTGCCCCATTGCTCCCACCTCAATATGTATCACTTTCTCACCTCAGTCCTGATTCTGCCCAGACATTCCCAGTTCTGTGTAGAGAAACAGAAGGCTACACTGGCTATGCCAGGCATTGAGACACCTTTTTTCTTCTGCACAGTTTGTGACTGATGCTATATCACCACAAATTTGTATCCACATCTAAGCTTGCACAATGAACCAATTAAGGATCTGCAATTTTTTGTTTCAAGTATGTGGCCGAATGTTTATAGGACAGTCTAGATTTTAATCCAAACTTTCACAAATTTAGACAGCTGCCTCCAGTGCTGTCAAAAGGGCATAAAATCAGCACATCTGAAAATCAATACACCTCATGGGGCCGAGTACCTTGGTTAATCAAATACTGCAACCATTAGATTTTGCTCAGCTTCCAGTTAGCTCCAGAGCATTTTCTGTGTAGTTACAAGATTATAATCATTAGAAGAAAAGAAAGTGGGTATTTCGAACATCATGGTCCCTATTTTTTTTCATTATTTGAACTCCACCTTTACTGCAGCTTGATTTTCCTTCCAGAATTGCTTATTAGGTCTAAATCTAGAGAAAACAACCCCCTGGCTGTCTCAGTGATCCTAGATGGTAGGGAATGCAAGGCTATTCTAGGGCCATCTGTTTCACTGCAAGAAAGGTTTTAGAAAACAAATCCAGACAGTTGATTCATTATAAAATAGACACAAGTTATGAAGTTAATCATGGAAACAAATCCTCTGAAGACCTCTTAAGTCCCTGGCTGCTATTACTGTTATTTTTTAAGTCAGCACTGGCTACCCACGTCATATGAATGTAAGTCACAGATGCAAAATAGCAATAGCTGCAGAGATCGGGGCCTTACCAATGGGTACATTTAATTAATCTAAAATTATTATAGTTGCTCTTCTGGAGCATGGTTGGTGTGGGACACAATCTCAGACTGCCTGGAGGAAAATGGCTCCACAGAAGAGCTTACTGTCTTAGGGGCCACGTGTTTCTCTGAAGATGAAGGCAAGCTGTGTGCAACTCTGCAGTGACTGGCTTCTGGGCCGTGCTCTGGCCACAGAGCAAAGTGTGTAGCAGAGGAACTTTGGTGGTAGCAGAGGAAGGACTAAGGGAAGGTAAGATGCAACATTTTTTCCCTAAATTAAATCTGTGAGGAATGTCAAACCTTAGCTTAAGCATCCTTCTAAGGAAGCCTGGACCAGGGACCTCTGTCAGAAATATTCAGGGATGAATTTTCATCCATACATTCCCTAGTCTTCCTTTGTTTGCACTCCACCAGACTGCAATTCATGTGGCTACAACAGGGGGCTTGTTATGTAGCCACATAGCATGCCTGGAAATAAATTCCAAACTGAACAAAGTTTTACGCAACCTTATATTTTCAAAAGCACCTTACAGTAATCTGTAGCCAAGCATCAATAAAGACTTTTAATCACTGTAGTCTGTGCTGTGCTGAAACTAAATACAATCCTATTTCATAAAAACCTGTGGTCACTTAGGGACATCAGTTTCAGTCTTCTTGAAAGGCGTGCGTGCCCCATCCAAATGCCTCTCACAGTAACAAATCCAGTATCAGGCTTTACCAAAAATAAAAACAAAATGTGATCTGACTGTAGAACTCATCAACAAGGCTGGAGACCAGAAAGGGTGGGCAGCATGCATGTTCCTCCGCACGAAATCTCCTGGTAAAGTTTGCATGTGAAGGGGACCTCAGCTATTGGGGCAGAATTCTCGGCAGCAATGTCGCAAGAAGCTCCTGGCATCCAAGTCAGACTTCTTCAGATGTTCATTGCCAGGTTGATAAACTAATATCAGAAGAAAGATCAACTTTACAATAAATTATTTCAGGCCTTTCTCCCTTCCCCTCCCTTTCCCCAAATGAAAGTGAGATGTTGAAAAGCAGTGCCTTGCTCTGAATTGACCCCATGCAGAGAAGAGGACCTTCTCTTACTCGGCTTTTATGTCCTGTCACTAAGGAGAGACCTCAGCCAGCATTTACTTCTGTGTTTGGAGGGAAGGAGGCAGAGCTCTCCAAGCACTAGGTGCCAATAATGGCAGTGATTTTGTTTGCATCCCAGCAGTCCACATGGAATCCCATGTTTGTTGTGCCAGGGAATTCATTGTGCCTTGCCCCAGGAAGCTTTGGGTTAGTGTAAAATAAGTGACAACCCACGTGTGCAACAGGGAGACAAATAGAGCACAAGAAAATAAGAAGCCTATGCTGAGCAGTGTGAGAAGCAGATGATGGACATGCACAGGAGAGGCTTATCTGAACTCCTGAGGGATTCAGGGAGAGTGAAGGACCGCCCCCATCCCTGTCTGCTGCTTCCCCTTTACCCCATCTAGAGCTGGCATGCAAGGAAGGAAAAAGCAGAGCATCCAGAAAGGGAGATGGGAAGCTGTTGGTATGCCACAGGGTAAGTAAGGAAGGAAATAGCACAGAGGAGTTGTAATCAGTGCTTGTGCTGTAAAATCCCAGCCCTGCTGAAACCTATGGCAGATCCTCCCCTGCACTCTCATGGACATAGATGTCACCTGAAGTGTCATGCAGAAATACTCAGGTTCTTACAAGAGGACAAAGCTCTAGAGAAGGCCCATCATTTTGTCAGTGTTTATGAAGCTGTGCTCATACCTCGCCTATATTCAGGTTAATGAACTCCTTGTTTTTCACACTCAATGCTTGGAATACTCCTGAAATGAAAAACAGGACATCGTTGCTATAAATACACCTCATTCATATTCATACATGAGCTCCCTATCCCACAACGACGGGTGGCCTTGCCAAGGAGAGGGAGGGCCTGGCGCAAAGGCTTAGGATTGCTTGGTGGTGGTAGCTGCTCTGACAAAATGAAGTCCTTGCAAGAGGAAAAGTCTTCCTGACTTAAGGCCTTTGTGCAAGTTTCACTTCAGGACTTGAGTGGAAGAGGGTGTCCTGGATGTGCTAAACAGCTGGATTTGGACGATACCCCAAAATGAAGCCAAGCAGTTTGCATTTCTTTATATATCTTATTTAACTTTTCTCTCTCAGTAGTTTCATACTTGTATTGCCACAGATTGAACCAGAAAATAGAGAAGAGCAAAACAAACCAACCAAACAAAAAAAAACAGGCAAGAAAGTTGATTTTGCTTCTCAGAGTGAGTTGTGTTTGATTTGAATTTGGAGCCACACCAATGATCACTTCAGCATTTATCCAGGCATTTTACCCATCTCTACTACTGCTGCTCTGGAACAAAAATGACCCTGTGCACAAATGAACTGAGTCCTGGGGTGTCTCGATGTACAGGGAACCATATCTTCAGGCAAAAGTGGATAAGTTAGGTAAAAGTTACAGGAGATATCTGCCCAAGCACATGCCAATTATCCCTCTGCATGAGGCACAAGCAATATTTGAACCTTGAACTTCTGTGATCCCAAATTAAGCTCATGGGTGAGCCACAAGAAAGGCTAGAAGACGGACTTTGCCAGCATTCTTCACATGCCTTCTATGTTGCTGCAGAGTCTATGAAGCAGGCTCTGTTCACATGGGGAAATTTTCCATTAGCAGCAGAACATTTTTCACTTTACAGGAGAAAAACCATCCTAAAAGCAAATGCTAAACACAGCTCTTTTCTGTTAGCCATGTACACACTTGATCTCAGATATTGTGCAACATGCTCAACAACAGCTGAAAGTGGAACATTTTTTTTTTTCAAAGGGGAAGAAATTCCAGAGGAAGAAGATACTCACGACTTGCATTCTCTAAGCGAATTAAGCAGTTCAGAAAATCATCAAATTCAATCTGGAACTGTTCGTCAGAGTATCGGAGGACAATCAGTTGCAGCAGGTAGTTGTTGAGTTGGTATCCTTCCCAAAGACACATGCACAAAGGAAAAATGAGCAACCTCCTAGGCCAAGGAGGAATTTGCAGATCTCTACTAACTAATCTTGAAAACCAGTTAATGGGAGGATACCCTGTGGCACACTTCCATCCAGAAAGCTATTTGACCACAAAGTTCTTTAAGCTTGCAATGAACAACAAACTCTGAACAAGAAATTTTGCAGTCACTGCAGTTTCTAGTCCATGCACTTTTTGACATATGAGGGACCTTTCTGCCTCCTTGAAATTTGGAGGGATTTCTGCAAAACTAGGTGCTTTAATAAGAAAAATTTGTGATGAAATACAAACGCACTGACTGCTCTTCGTAACAAACAGCTCGCTCAGTGTTCTTCCAACCTTTGAGTTGAGATAGACTCTGAAGTGGTTTGTTTCAGAATCTAACCCTGCACATGTGTGGCCCTGTTGAGTTTAACAGAGCTCAAGAAAAATGTAAAGCTTGCTCTGACTGACCGCCCTGCAGGGTTGGGGATACCCGGGGCAAAACTAGTTCACTCAATGTCCTCTCTAGGTGCCCAGGTCCTCGCTGGGGTTTAGACCTGCTCTCTGTTCAGGGGCACCTGGCATGTGCAATTGGTCACAGCCCTCTTCACCCTCACCTGATCTGCCCAACAGGTTTCCCAGATAAAATGCAGTGCTTGTCTTACCTGCAGCTTTAAGAGCACTGCGAAGCTCATAGGAGGACATGGAGCCAGATTTATCAAAGTCAAATTGAAGAAAGATATTCTGTTATGAAAGGAGCACATGGAAAGTTCAGTATCTGCATATGAAAGGGAGCACAGATACGGCATAGAAAGGCAAGGTGTTTATCTCTAACTGTGTAGCATAAGCATTTAAGAAAGCTGGCAAGACTTTGGTCTATATCCAGTCTGATTTTGTAACTGAGGAGTAAATCTGAGTCCCAGTTCTCTTTGTCATATGAATAGGTTGTTGTGAAACTTAAACAAGTACTGCCAAACCCAAGCGTTCAAAAATAATGACTTGCTCTTCATAAAAAACTCCATGACTTTTTTAAAAGTGATTTTATCTGGGAAGGATGTATTGTTCTTTGTCTTTCAACTCTTGACTGACGCATTCTCTTAATATCTTTTTATGTTTTTCTCTATAATTCTGAAGGCTAGAGACAAATTGTTTAACATAAAGTTAAGATTGTCACTTACTCATTCGCTTCTAGGTATAAAAGATCTAAACAGCCACATTCATGGTACAACCAAGAGAACTGGAACAAACGGTTTGAATTTTGACCTAAATATTAAATAATTATTAAGCTGGAGCTAAATTCCACCCTTTTAATGAGATGACAAACATGACTCTCCCTTGGAATATGAGTTATTTGAAGCTGTCGTCATATTCAGCTTAAAATTTTCCAGCAAATATGCGTGCAAATCTTCCTACAGGATATGAGGATTTCTCAAGCCCCCTTGTTAAAAAACAATGTGTCCTTTGTTAAAAGACATGTGCCATTAGTACCCAGAAAAAGTGTTTCCATTTCTGATGGGCTAGACAATCAGCAGAGAACTGCATATTTTGAATGCTTGGGTAAAGCACGAATTCAGAAGAAACTATTAATGACCATGAGGAAACAATTATGAAGTCTTTATTTGAATATTCAGTCTGTGGCCTGATTCTGCTTCCTCCTACTGCCATATACAGTGGCAAGCAAATGTGTTTAAAATTAGAACCAACACTTTCCCAGACTTCAGTGCAGTTGACTCCTGAGAGATCAATAATGGAAATGCAATGACTTAGGAATTGATTGCTTCCTACTAGTCATGAATCATCACTTTCTTCTTCTGTACAACAGCAGTAATGGAAACTCCTTAAGTTTAATTTTGACTGGCTTGCTTATTAGTGCCCATTGCATTCTTTATCCCAAACATAGTTGACTTGCTTGCAAAAATCTCTGTTATTTCCGGAAAACCATTATGGTTTAGCATCATGGAAAGCTAAGAATGTCTTTGGCTATCCAAAACAAGCCCCCATACTTCTAAAACATTTGTTTTGAGTTAAAATTCGTGGCTTGTAAACACTCCTGTCTCCATTTTTGTCTGTGCATACATAATAAACTATGCAGGAAATAGCTAATGAAATGGAGAAACAAATACAACGAATAATGTCACCTACTGTCCATTTCTTCATTTTTTCCCAGAAAACTTTGAACTCACTAAATTCCAGTTTCCCATTGCCGCTGGTCTGGTAATCTGAATTAAGGAAAAGGATTTGTTACATAAGGTGCAAATTCTGCCTGAATTCATCAGCGCTGTTCCTTTAAGCAGAAAATGTTAAGTTGCCTGGAAAGCCTATGGTGCCACTGAAACTGATATTGGGATTTCTCATAAGGTGCAGCTTGAGCAGTTATAGTCATGGCTGTGGCTGTGATACTTGGGGAACATTCTGTGATATAAAAACACAGCTGAGCAATGCAGGCTCCACGGGAGAAAGACAGACAGATTGTTCTAAGGCAGGAACAGCTTTGGATGTAAATGGGATATAAATGATTCAGAGAATTTAATTTCCTGATTAAAACAAATTGCTACTGTACTCAAAGGAGTTAGTCAATCGATGTGCTAGTCCATATTTTTAACTAGAGACCGGGCCCTGTTGCAATGGTTCAATCGAAAATTAATGGGAGTTGTGGGGTGAGGCTGGCAAAATCTGGTCCAAAAAAAATACCTGTACAGCAGTTCTGAGGGGCAGTGATTAGATCTGCCTGGCCTTCCTTCTGCCTGAAATGTGAGGGTCTTAATACTTACTTTACTGAGTCACTGATGTCACCCAAGCACAGCTCAGCTGCAGGATGGGGCACTTGCTCTGAAATGCTAAATAAGGAATGGGCCCATTCCCCTCCCCCTTTCCACCTTACTTGCCAGGACAGGGCCCTTGCTCAGAGGGACACTAGCTCAGCAAGCATTCACAAAGCTCAAAACGTGCCAAGTGAGGTCTAGCTAATGCCTGCCATTATTTAAGTACCTATACTGGTGACATTATTGAGGGCACCCACAGATCCCAAGGATGTTATCACTCCTGCAAAAAGTCTGTCTTTCTACCCAGCCAGATTCTTCTTCTGGGGTCATGTAGAACTTTGCCCCCACTCCACACCACCACATGGTGACTGTAGCCAGGGAATTTGGTGGCATATGACATGGAGGGGACTCTGCCAGTGTTGACTCAGGTTTTCGTTTGTGTCGTTTTGCTCCTCCATTGTGCTCCAAATACCATGCCCAGAGTGGGATGGTTATGTCTGCGTTCCTTGTGCTTCCAAACCAGAGGAAGAAATGTATCCCCATTTATTCAAAACTAAGCAGAGATTTGCTTGGAAGCATTGCAAATCATGGAAAATATTTAGTTACATCCTAAATAG
This sequence comes from Aviceda cuculoides, assembly GCA_035590195.1. Lineage (NCBI taxonomy): Eukaryota > Metazoa > Chordata > Aves > Accipitriformes > Accipitridae > Aviceda > Aviceda cuculoides. The sequence continues at coordinate 11,763,861 of JAVJGG010000050.1, read as the reverse complement.
TAAACCTAGGACTGCTGCCATGCTCCTGGGTTAAATGCAGCCTCTGGCTCTGTCCCAATACCATGTAAGGATGAGATGTGAACATGGATGAGCTCCCTGCTGAAGCTTGGTTTTTAAGGGAGGAAATTTAGGACTGGTCCCCTGTTTCTCATTGCATATGCATGGTGACTGATCTGCACTGAATTTTAATATTATGGGCATAGCTTTAACAGGATAAAGTTTTGTCTGTTTTGGTTTTCTGTTAGAAATGTTTGAGAGGGTGTTACCTCTATCATGGACTGGAGCAGCAAAAGCAAAAGATAAGAACTTCTCAGCTGATCAAGCAAGACACAAACCAAATGTTAGATACTTGCCTTGTTAAGATTGTATGTTTTGTTTCACATGTAACAAAATTGTCTATCATCAGGAAAGCACACTGCAAAAAACGGCTCTACCTGTGGAGAAGCCATGCTAAGCAAACTCAACAGGCACCAGAACATTGCAAAAGATGAATCTGGTGGGGAAGTACCAGGGCTGTGATTCACCTCACCTAATGTCTGAGCAGTCATTTAGCATCCCTCACAGTTAGCCACATCCAGAACAAGCATAATTACACCATTCCTTTCGCTATCTACAAAGGAGGTTTAGAAAGCTAGCTTAGATGTAGACACCTACACCACAAATGCCTAAATTTGGACAGACAACTCTCACCCACATGTCTGCTTCCTGGAGTTCCAGGATCTAGCTGAAAGACCAGATTTTCCAGCTTTTAGTCTGGTTGTCAAAAAACTCCCAGCTTTGATATCAGTAATCTTCAACACACTGCTGATTCTTAATTTCTGACCCATAACTTGCATGCACAACTCTGCCTGGTGAATTCTGCCCTCCAGACAATAGACTTTTCTTGAGTTATCTCTTCTAGGCCTTTTGCAAATAAACCACAGCTTGAAGGATGCACTGTTCTGTATGGAAGTAATTAGAGATTTACTTTTAAAAGTTCTCAGCACTAAAGCATCTGCCTCTAAGTCTGCAGTAGAAAATGGTCTGTCTAAATTTCTAAAATAAAAATTAGGACACAACTTTCAGATCATTTTTTTCTTTGGGTAGTAGTCTGCCATGACATTACCACATCCATCTCTGATATCCATGACAGCTAATGCTATGGACATATATTCAGTATTCATTTAGCCTCACAAGCACTTATTCAAAAGGATACATCCATAAGAGAAATGATATTTCGGCATGAAATGAGAGTTAAGTTCTTGAATTTGATGTTCTTTGCTGAAAAAGGACAATAATAAGAAGTCATTGGGCATATCTGCCTTTTATAAACTAAAAGTAGAAAATAGGATTTCATAAGCAGAGGTAGCTGGCTGCTAGTCCTCGTTGTGGGAGGACCTGTGCACTGGAAGAAGCAGGCAGCCTTCACTGTAGAGAAGTTGCAGTCCAGACAGAAGAGGAGTTTACTGAAGACATGACAGGAAATACTGTCCTTGTTTCATAAATCGGGAGCTGAGGTTCAGAGACCGACAGGTTTCCCGTTGTACAAAGGACCTGCAGCAGGGCCACGAGCTATGTCCAGATCTTACAAGTCCCAGGCCAGTGGCTGTGTCTCCACAGCAGAGCAGCAGTGCAATGGAGAGCTGGCCTCACCGAGCTGACATGGATCATGCTGGAGGCAGGGCAAGCTTGTGGTTAGACCACGGACCAGATGTTTTCCTGGCTCTGCCCCGGCTGGCTGGAGGACACAAGGCAGCAGCCGTAACACAGCTTCTATTTTTCTATCTGAAAGTGAATTTAATGGCAGCTTTTATAAAACTTTTTACAGCCCTTCACGTAGAGGTTATCAGCACTTACTTTTTTTTAATACAGCATTCAGAACATATTGGAGTTCTTCTGCAGCTATTTCCATGTCCTAAAGTAAAAAAAAAAGTGCAGCATCTGTTACTTGGTTGTTTCTGTAATCAGACATACCAAAGACCTCAGAAAACATAAACATTGCCCATCTGTACCTTATTGCAACTCAGGAAAAGAGAACCATACAAAACCCAGAAAAGTCTAAAAACCAAAGGACTGGCAAAATACAGGAGTGCTGCTGTGCATAAGGCTGTCTGAAGGAGTTCTCAAGTGGGAACCATTGATTCAAAGAAGAATAAACTGCGGCTGGACACTGAACAAGGTAGGATCCCTCGGAGCTTGAGTTCTAGCTGTGGTCCTCCTGTGTGCTTACCAGGGACTGTCCCCTTCTGCATCTAGCCATAAGGCGTGGTGACATCTGGTGCCCAAACAACACACTACAACTCAGCATACTTCTCCCAAAACACGTCATTTTCATTTCACCTGGCCCTGGCTGGGTGCAGAGGCGTCTCCCGTCTTTCTACACCTTGCTAGGACCCACAAGGGTTTTGCACTCACCTTTCCTGAAATCTGCTCAAATAGTGCCCGGAACTGCTTCTCTTCTTCATTTTCTTGTGGGCTTGGGGTTGGGTTTAGAGGCTGCAACATCAACCACACAAGTCATTATAAGAATTGTAAAACATGACATTTCTCCTGCACGTAGCCTCTCTGTGCACCAGGGGACCATAGTACGTCTTAAAATAAGGGTACACATACTCCTGAATGTTGCTAGACCTAAGGCATCCCAACCATCTAGCTGCAGAGGGGAGTCTCACCCCCACCATTTCCTTCGCCTGGGTGATTGCATAGTGTGCCATTGCCTTGGCTATTTCAAAACCAATAGCACCCATCCTGGAAAACACCTCTCTCTCATCCCACCCCTGCACCAGTCTGCTTCCCTGGGTCCTTGAACAACCACAGCTCTACTGAGCTGGCTGCCAGCTGAACGCATCAGTGCAGTCGCAGGGGTGTAGAGTCCAGCCTTCAGTCCACACGGATGAGCAGAGAGACGCAATAGTGGAGAGCCACTTCTATAGCTGGGGTGACCATGCGAACAGAGAGGAGTTCTTGAGCCAAAAAAATGGGGCAAAAGAAGGCAACAGCACAGTACAGGAAGCAAAGAATCGTGCTTTGTTTTCTCAACCCACAGAAGATACGACATGGGTGCTACTTAGTGTACTGTCACCAGAGTGGCCCTGGTGACACTGCTTGACCACTTACATTTTTTTTTGACTCTATGTATGTTCCTCACTTCCTTCTGCTCAAGTTTGGATGAAGTCCCCTAATGATACTGAGGCAGGTGAACGGATTTACTTTACTACTGAACATGGCCCTGAGATCCCAGAAATGGAGGTGCACTTGTTAGCTGGTCCCTGGAGGAGAGTTTTACTGAAAAGGGACACATGAGATCTTAGCTTAGCTTGTTTCCATGGGAAGGCACACCACAATTAAGGGCTTATTTGCAGGGATACACTTAAACAGGAGCTGACTCAGACTCAGCTGCAATTAGTGCTCAGCAGGCAGACCAGGCCATTCAGAAACAAAAAGAATTTAATCATTTCAGTAGGCACGCGCATGTATCAGGCATTCCCTCCCAAGGCCTGTGGATACTGATAAGTAAAATAAATGTATATGTATGCAAAATGAATGTAGGTCTGTGGACATTCTCTTGCCTCTTATTTTTTCATAATACACAAAATTTTAAAAGATGTGAATGGCCATGTGCCTCCCTGGTGCTAATGGGTTTGCTTTCAGCACACCCATGGTGGCTGATACATGCCTCTGGTGCCTGCTGACCCCGACTGCCTTGAAGCGGATGCAGAAGCACAGTGATTATGATTGTGATTGTTACAGCTCTTTTACCATATTCAGCAGAACTGTCTGTTTCAGTCACATACACAAAGCTGGCAATTGTGTAACATTCCTGTGAAATGAACAGTTTTAGCCAAAGACAGTAAAAGCAGTGTGTGCCAGCTTCTGCTGAGCTATTCTCTTGCTATTTTAACTCATAGACTTACCTCAGGGAGATCAATGGCAACGTTTTCATCTAGATCCCTGGAGAAAACAAAACCTTATTCAGTATCTGAAGATATTCAACATCTGCTTGGGGTGGAAGCTTGCTTATTACTTTTTCCAGAGGTGAATGATAAAACTGCATTTTTTACCAAACAGGTTAAGTTTAGATAAAATTCATCAGACTATCAGATTTTAGCACTGTTTAAATTTTGGTATAAGCCCTTAAAACAGACTTTAAACAGGATTCAGGTAGGGCACAGCTGTGCATGCTGTCCGCTAAAGAATTCATCTCATTCTTTATTCACTGTGCACACATTTTTTCCTCAATAACCTTTTTTCGTATAAAATTGTCATTTGGACAAACTCTGAGAGGAAACAAACACTGCTGCATTCACAGATTCCCGAACGGTATCAGACAGCTAGCAATCCTTCCTTGTCAAGCTTCCAGTAGATTCACCATGGCAAGCCCTATTTCCCCACCTCCTCAACTCCTCTCCAAAAAAAAAGTCAAGTTTAGCAAAAATGGGCAAATGTAAAAAAAAAAAAAAAAAAAAAAAAGCATCAGGAGCTTTCCATGCCAGGGCTCTGCTGTAGGGCTGGGTGCCCGGCAGCCAGACTCCCCCCAGCAGTCACCAGCCCCATGCACAGGTGAGCACTGGAGGGCCCGGGTGTCGCTGCTGACTTACTCAGTGATGGCCTTCTTCTCAGAAAAAATCCTCAGGCAGAAATCTGCCTCCTGGTGTGGCTCAAACGTGGTGGGAACAAGAATGTAATCACCCGGCGGCAGCTTGAATCTGTTGGATACTTCCCTTAAATTAATGTAGGTTTTGCTCCTGGCCTTGGAGGGGTGGTACCTGAAGAAGTCTTTGCCCAAGTGTCCGTCTCTGCCGGGGCTCTAGGAGGGGAAATGAAGGCAGCGCTGCACTGGCCGGGGTGTGCTGGTGATGCACCTTGCCCCTTTCCCAATCACAAAGCCAGCTCTGCCTGGCACAAGCCTCTCCCCTGGCTCTGACCCTGACTCTTATCCCTTCACCCGTGTGCTCGCAGCTACCTAGCTCCCACCTTATGGCAAGGACATGTTACCAGCAGTCCTTTCCCACCCAGAAGGCAGCCTAAGAGGACTCCGGGACATTGTCTTCCTGCTTAAACATTCCTTGCCATTAAATATCACCATCCCAGGCGGGGTGTCACTGAGCAGTGACAACAGGTTTGCCAATCCCAACCTCACTCAGGGGCAGGCACCCCTGTGTGTGATGCATCCCAAGAGGCTCAGAAGAAGCAACGTCCCCTCTCCAGGAGCCAGCCAGGGGATGAGGGAATCATGGGGCCAAGGAGTCTATCCTGGGAACCCATGCCCCCTCCCCCAGGACTCCTAAATCCTCCTCTGAGAGGACTCCAGCCCAACCACGTCAAAATTCTCTGTGGGGCTTGATGTAACTAAGATTATTTTAAGAGCAAGGGCCCTAAAAATACACGATGACTGGCAGAGGGACAAACCCAGAGAAAGATGTTAATACTGATAGTGCGGCTACTGCGCTGTAAAAGCAATAGGGTACCTCATAAATAGAGTAGCCGATGGTTAGCATTTCAGCGCCAACCTTCTTGAGTTTACGGCGGTCCTTTTGCATCAGCGCCGCTATGAATGTGCAGTCATCTTGTCCATCGTCTTTCTCTGTCAAATGTAGCTTGATTTGTGGATTTGTCCAGAAAGTCTCTGCCAATGTAAAGAACACCAGAGAGTTTCTTGCCTCAGAATAATACCACCACTACTACTACCAAAAAAAAAAAGACGACAAAAAGGACAATGAAGCTGAGGTTTTGCTCAAATTTAGTTTTTCCATTAGCTGTCATGCTTCTTTCCACTAAGCTCTGCAGAAAATAAGCCAAATGCCAAAGTCCTTCATGGAACCAGGTGTAGAAAAGATTTTAGGCCAGATATTTTATTAAGTTACCATGGTTTAAATAAAGTTGTCAGATGGAATTTTGTTAAAAGTACATAGCTACAATGATCCCATAGTGCTGGTGCCAGTCTGGAGTAACACAGTTCAGATCCATGATGCAACTTCAGAGCCACATAAACATGCTGGCTGAGCTGGATTTTTGTCTCATTTTACACTTACTGCTGCAGTTTAAGTGACTTATTTGGAGCTAGTCCTGCTCATGCAAATGTAAATGAGAGGCAAATCAGATCCAACAAACTTGGGAGCAAAGAAAGCAGCTCTTTTACCACAAAGTCTCAAGTGGGACCATATGAACGTTTGTCACTTTGGCTGGTTCCTGCTAGCTGAGATGCAGCTGGCCTGGCCTGCACCCACAATTCTGGCTATGGGCAACAGGAAAGGTGGCTGAGGGTAGGTAAAGACTTCAGTGCCTGCTTCTTGTTTTCAAAGCAGTATCTATTTACCTAGAAAATTTCTACATCCTCCTGCAGTGGACCCCCGGACCCAGCTCCCTTGGTGGATGGTCACCTCCCACTTGTGGGCAGTGCTGTCTTCCAGGGCATCTGGAGTCAGGTTGCAGATCTCAACTTTATCAAAATGCACTTGGAAGTCTTCAAATTTCATCCTGAGCGAAAGACGTGGGAAGGAACAAGAAGTCATTCACTTCAGTGAAGCATGCCCAGCAGAAATACTTACTTTCCAGAGTCCCGGGGCCAGATCACCAGCTCGTGTGGATCTGAATAGTTTCAATGACCATGGAGATATGTTCATGTGCACCAGGGGAGAAGCTAGCTCTCCCTCACTGTGGTGTAAAACACAAGCAACCTTACTGTCTGGGTCTCATTCTGACATTTCTTACACCTTTCTTTTTGCACTGTAACTGTTGATTTTATTCAGTTACAGCTGGGTATAAGATGAAAAGAAGTGACACTGGCACAAAACCTATGGTGGAAAGAGTTACTTCACCAATGCCATCCTGGCCTTAACAGCTGCATCTATACTGCCAAAATGCCAACTAAAGGATGGCAGGCATCGTGCAGGAGCTAAGTCTGCCTACAAATCAGCTGTGTGTTCAATGCCAGATGCACAACAGCACTAGAAGGGACACATGGTGATGGATTAGCCAAGCCATGGTATGGTTAGCCTGTCCACACTGCGGTTAAACTCACATTTGGGCCTCTGCTAAGGTGCCTAGGCTCACGTTGCCCACCCTCCCCTCCTTTATAGATGTCTGGGACCTTGTCCTAGCAAAAATATACACCAAACATGAGAGACAAAAATTGTGTTTGGAGTTCAGTAGTGGCTCCACCCTGCCTTCAAAGGTGGTATGGACACTGCTGCCTGCTACTGTGTCACATAGATTGCACTACATATATTTTATACCCAAGGTGGACACATATACATGGCCATGGGAAGGAGGAAGCAAATGCCACAATACGGATGCTTCTGAGCTGCTAGGCTGGGCTGGTTGAAAGTAGCCTGCTCAGCATGCTGAGAAGCAGATAAGCCATGTGATTTTATCTAGCAAGTAAAAGGGCAAAAAGATACCAACAGTCCTGCCGGCCAAGGAGCCTGGTGTTCAGGACTGAGCAAACAGCGCCACCGGGCATGGTGTGCCGCCCTGGGGAAAAGGAACAGAGCAGGGAAGTTGTCCAGGAGACAGCAGGTGGGCATGGTGGGCACTGCAAAGACAGGAGGCACATATGCTCTAAGACTGAGGGTAGCCTTGGTAGGCTGAACTTCCCTGCATAAAAGGGGAGAGGTATTAGGCCTTCCTGAGGGCAATTTAGCACCCAGTTGTGTCCTCTGCTCCTCTCTCTATGGACCGTAGAAATAACACAGAAATTGATCTCCTCCCTAACATGAACTTCTGTAACTATCCTTTTCTGCAATCAACAAAATGGAGTAGCAGGAAAGCAAAAGCTGTCCAAGACTGCATGTTTATCTGCAGAAGTGGCAAATAGGACCCAGCCAGCCCTCAATGCAACCACAGCTATCTCAATTTTTCTGCTGCATAAGAAATAGATGTCTGTGGTGGTATTAATTTACACTTGCTATGGGCCATTTTACAACTTGGTTTTAGCATGGGAAGAAGCAGCAGGGTTTGCTTTCCTGAGCTCTGTCCTCTTTCTTGTCAGCTATTCCCATGCATTGCTAGTCCTAGGCACTGCTAATTCTCACTTTGATGCTCAGCACACTAGACCAGGGGCAGCACAGCAAAATCTGTCTCTAAGTCGCTCGGATTCCTGGCCACACTGTGCAATTTTGGGCTCTTTGGAAACATGCTGTAAAGCAGATGAGGGAGGTGTACTTTATAGATCAGATTTGGCTCCTAAGAGGTAAAACACCTGTTCTGACTTCCCTAGGGCTGTTGTGGATTTGTACCCGTGAAGGGAAGAGAAGACTGACCCTCTGAGTTTAGGAGGGAAGGGACTAGGGTGAGTAAGAAGCTGATTTCTTAGTCAACAGCAGGATGCCTTCTTCACATCTAGTAGAAGCATCTGGACAAGACCAATCTGAGCTGCTAATATGCAGCCAAAATATCTTTGGGGTAGTTAATGAGGTCAGCAGGCCCTCAGTGTGTTACCATGAAGATTTTCTTCAGTCCTCACAAATCTAAAGAACAAAAGGGACAAAAGGTCTCATCAGACCACATTTCTCACCTTGGCTGCCTTATCCCATGTAGTCCTCTACAGCTCTGCTGCCTTTTTGCATTGACTGAAGACAGTCTGATGATATGACACTTATTTTGCTCTAAATGTTCCATAGTTTTTGATCTAATTTCCCTTGCTGCACTACCCTTCCTCCTAGCCTTGCTGTGCCACATAGGGTGAATACATGAGAATAAACTTCTTTCATTTAACAGAAATGAGCCTGTGTAGGAGAAATGGCCATTGCTTTGTGTGCAGTTGGCACATGGAATAAGCTGGGTCCAAAACCAGCAGCACAGTTACAGAAGTTGTTCATGAGTGCATAGTAGGTTTCCTGGGCTTCCTTTCAGCTTCCAGACACGTTAAGAAATGACATACAAAGAGCTCGCTGACTGTAACACTTACTATTAAGTCTACTTCAGTAGAAACCGATTGTGGTCAACAAGGAGAAAGAGCCCCATTGCACCTTACATTATTTTCTAAGCCCAAAGATAATGCATGTCATGGAGAACATGTTTTGAACTCTTGAGGACATAAGTACTTTGCTACTCACTATTTCTAGCAGCAGGTTTCAAAGCACCTCATAAAGATTACCCCAGCTTTCCAGAGAGGCAAGCCAAGTCACCACCAGGAGTGGTGAACAGACCGGCTGAAGGTCCTCAGCTGCAGAAGCAGGAATACGGTTCATTCACTGTCTCCTCAGCTAAACTGCATCAGCAGGAACCACAGTAGGAGCAAACTGAAAGCTAGAGAGAAGCAGCTATGTTCATCTCTTTCCTCATCTGACCATTTTAGTGTCTTCAGGGATACATCACATTATTGCTCATGCAAAGTCTGTGTGTGAAGCCTGATGGGGAAGCCATACAGGTGTGGCTTAGAGGGGGCAAACAGGCAAACACTCCTTAGAGAAATACACAGAAGTCAAAAGACATTAGGAAAAATTAGTCTGTTGGACTGGGTGGAGGGTTTAGCTGGTAATAAACTTGCCTGACTGGTTTTGGAACCATTTCTTATCTTCGGCTTGTGTTTTTTGTCCACTTAACCCCTTCAGTGGAAATTTCAGCCCCAAAGGCTTTTGTTTGTGCTCTGAACAGCTGAGATGCTGGATGAGGAAGGCCAACATTTGTCTGGGTATGCTCAACCTCATTAATTTTTATTGGCCTTCCGAGGACTTACTTAACTATCAGCTTAGCTCTGTTGGACAGACAACTTTTTCATGAATTTCACTGCTCATTTGATGCCTTCTTGCACACTTGCACCTCCGTTACACAATCAAGCTTTAAGTCATGCCCTGTATTGAGAGCCTTGCTGGTGTTACTTGGGTTCCAGGTAAAGTCTTTGCCTCCTTTTCATTCACCCCATAAGCTACAGCTGTAGCCAGGTCAAAAACAGACAAAAAAACCCCCGCAAAAGCTTTTTGGAAAAAATGGAAATGCCCTACTGCATTTGCAATGTCAATAGCCAAATAACTCAAAATATCCTATTTAAAAATACTTAAGTAATGGATAAGTCACTGGACCTACTTCCCTCCAGAGCTATCAAAGTTTGGGATAAATCATTTTATGTGGTCTAACGTGCTGCATTGTCTATCTCAAATCCCTTTTCAGGCCTAAAGTTGAACTTTGGTTTAACTTGCAGGAAAGATTTGGAATAGCCCCACTGCATACCTCTCTAGATTTACGTCTGTGTAAAAGAGATGAACATCTGGCCCTAGAAAATGTGACCAGACACATTGTCAGTAGTGCAAAGCACGGTTGATATAGAGGGGGATCATGTGCAAGTCAGCCATCTGCTCTGTCTGAGATCGTGAATTTGGCATGAAGAACACTTCACACTTCTAAAGCAATTTCTACCACTTTTTTTTTTCCATTTCATTTAATCTTTTCTTAAAATTTTCCATCATTTCACACGTGTCTTGGTGTTCTTTTACTTTCTGTGACAAGTAGTATTGCTTCTCAGGACTCCCTTCCAGTACTGTATCAACCCTGAAGGCATTTCATCAGTGATGCAGTGCAATACAATGCTCCCTTCCGTAGAGCCTGCCTTTGTTCATGGGAAGGATTTAAAGGGTGTTACATTCATGGGAGGCCCACAGTATTTGAAATATGCTAATGCCATTGACTAAGGTGACTTTTAAAGTGTTTTTTGTTATTGGAATAGACACGGGCACACATGAAGTACACAGAAAACTAAGTGAGCATTCTACTTGCCCTCTCCTAGGCAGAAACTGAGCATTTATTTCCTCACATAGAGACTTCTTTAAAAACCTGTGGCTTACCAGAACTCTCCATCATCTAGTGCTGCCTGAGATAGGCGTCTCTGCTCCGACAGGCTGATTGAACGCCACTCTGGAGAGCTGCAAGAAAACAAAACCAAGCTTTACTACAGGTATGTGGCAATTAATTTTGCCTGCCTCAGAATGACCGGCTGGACACAGCAGTAGGCTGTTATTCTTCCAGATTTTTATGTGAGTGGCTCACAAGAACACAGATGCATTTAAGAGGTTTCCCAAATCCTGCTGTCACTCACGGTCGCAGAGACCCAACTAATGTAGCTGGAAGCAGGACCTGGCCAAAGATCCTAAAGCTGCTCCAGGATGGTCCTGCATGAGTTATTGCCTGCACTCAGAGTTGGGACTGCTGTCAGGTGCTGAGATTGGGTATGATGGGGCTATTCGTAAACCTCAAGCTTTTGGTAAGTCACACCCCTCCTTAAATCTGTTTTCCACCTGTAGTACCATCTGCTTTTTTATGATTTTCAGTAATTTAGGGCCAGATGTTTCCTCAAAATTGAGTCAATGGGAACTGAATAGGCTCCTTCCCCTGTACAGAGAGATTTGCTGAAGTAACTGGGGCTCCAGGTAAAGTCTTTGCCTCCTTTTCATTCACCCCTACAACTCCAGCTGCAGCAGGTCAAAACCAAACAAAAACCTGCTAATGCTTTTTGGAAGAACTGGAAATGCCCTACTACATTTCCAATCTGACATAATAAACAGAGATTAGCAGGCGCCTTGTGTTGCGGTTTTTAATTCCAACAACCACTGCAAAATGTTAATACAGATTCCTGTATTGACCTGCAAGCCCCTCTGGATCTTGAGTTCCAGAAAACCTCCCAAGAGCAGAATCAGAGCTCTGCTTTGCAGATACAGCCTTTTCAATAAACAGCATGAATTGTCAGATGCCTGTCCTGATCTTAACCTCTCCGTTTGAGATTTAATCGCTCATTATATATGCCAACTATCCACATCTTTCTTTTTCAAGATAACAAGGGATCAGAGCTGATATGGAAATATTTCATTTATTTCTGAGTCATATTAACGGCAGGGACATTCAAAGTAGTCCTACAGATGACTACATGTCTCAGCAACTTTGAAGGGCCAGGCAGCTTATGGCTCCTGTCCTCTACATCTGTGCAAATAAAAAAAAACAAACTTAGCAGAAGAATGTGAAACAAAAATGAAGCCATGTATACTTGCAAAAATATATTGGAAAGTGTATGGTGGGGAGGAATGTAGTGTTGTTTTTTATTATATAATTTTTTTTTCTTTTGTATTATTTGCACTTTGTTTACCTTTGGTAGTAAAAAGAGACTGGTTTTCAGACCAGTCCTGTTGTGCTTTTGGGTCCTTCCACAACTTTGGTGGGTATCACATGGAGACGGTCTCATTTAATGGTCATATACAACCTGTATGGCTCCTGCTTATTCCTGAGGTGTTTAGAAACCCAGAACAGTAAATGCAACTAGAGACTCATAAGCTGCTTAGAGGGGGTAATACAATAGCAGTTTCCAGCTTATCTGCAGTAGGACAAAGTACGGATGTTGTGTTTCAAGTACTACAGCAACAGGCTTGCAAAAAATAAACAAAAAATCACTCCAAACATACAATTTTTCCAAATGGGAGTGTCTTAAGATTAACCTATCCCATTTATATTAATGCATAATTTTTGTTAATGTTAGATTTTGGGGGCTAAACAACTTTGACAGTGTCCCCATAATTGAGCAGCTTTGAAAACACTGAGGGCGACACGTTAGTATGGCACTAATACTGTTAACACATGCGCAAACTCTCGATTTAATTTTCTGTGGAATAGCTGGGGCTGCAGAAAGCCAGCTGTGGGGCAGCAGCTGGGATCTGGCCTTTGCGAGGCCGGCGTCTATGGGACAGCACACGCACTTGTCACTCCAAGGGCCGTTCCACTCCACCTGTCCCCAGGGGTTCCTTATCCTTATGAGCTGCACTTGCCGGCCCCGGTAGCTCACCTGGGGAAGAAGGAAATAGAGAAAATACCAAGTGTCAGTAGCTAGGGAGCAGGACTTCTCCAGTGTGCAGGGGCTGGGCGAGCTGGTGTAACAGCTGGGCAAAAGGTGCAGACTGCTACAGGAGATGTGGAAGGGAAAGATGGATGGGAATTTGGATCTCTCCCCCAGGATAACTCCCCCTGACACCTCAGGTTGGGGGACACTCCCTTATTTTTTCCCCAGGTCTGTCCTTGCCCTGCACTGCTGAACGTACCTCATCGATGCCAGTCACGGAGTAAGCATGGCCCTTTATAAGGCCAAAGCGGGTTTTGGCTTCTGACTCTGCAGCACTGCTGGTCTGAAATATAGGAAAAAAAGATGTTAATCTCACTCTTCAGAGTGAGATCGTGAGTTGTGTCACCTGGTCCGTTGCAAGCATCAGGTGGGAGGTCAGTGGCTAACCAGTACTGTGAACAGGAAAGCTGGATGCAGACAGTGATGGCGCAATGGTGCCTGCCCTTTGAGGAAAGAAAGGATTTTTTTTTTTTTTTTTTTTAAGCATTGTTCACTCAGAGGGAAAATAAGGTGCTTCCAGGCTGAAATACCTTCTCTGCCCCTGTGATTTTGTATCAACATCATCTGCTTTCCAGGATCTCAGTCTTAACTCCCATTCAAATGTAGTTTGTGTCAGCTAAGGAGTGGGAAAAGGTACACTCAGACTGAGATCAGGTGTTGGTTTGGCCTCATTTCTTGTAAAAACACATTGATGGATCAGTGATAGCAGTGAAGGGTCCCATCAGCCAGATGAGTATCACACTCTCTCTCTAGTTCAATAAATATTTAATTAGTCTTTGCAAGCAGCAAAGCTTCAACAGGAGAGCAAGGGAAACTCAAATTGGAAAACACTGAACCCCAAAGTTGAGGGCAGAGTCTTGAGTAAAAGAGAGAGCTTGTGGAAAAGCTCTGCTTTCAGTCCGGCAGGCAACGGGTTTGAGACAACAGGTCTCCCTCAGCACAGCCCAATGTTTAACAACAAGGCTTTTGGGCAGAGGGTAAATGAAAGCCTCTCTCCCGCTCCCCCAGCCTGGGCACTTCCTTTGCCTTTGTTACAAGTGTCCAAAAGGGAAATGAAACATTTTGTGCTTGGTGGGATTTTTCATTTGCTCTGAAACTTTCTTCTCCAGCTGCTCATTCTGGTGGAGAAACCTGGCACACTTTTGTTTCCAAACTGCTTTTCCCGCTGAGCACAGTCAGCAAGGAACAGCCACAGGGCTTTCACTCCTGCTGTTGAGCACCTTGGCCATTTTTCACCAGAAAGCCAAGGACACATGGATGGCTCCTTTTACCCTGGGTCAGACACAGTACCAGAAGAGTGTAAGTAACCTATGCAGGTGCTACCCACCAGCAACCTTTCCTCTGGCAAAGCTGCAAACGCACTGATCCTGAAAATTGTCTCGAGTCCCCCAAGTCCCCATAGGTGTTGGTACAGGATTCGGGGCTGAAAAAAACCAATTTTGTAGTCTCTGGAACCAGTAAGTCCTCAAAAAGCTACGGCCAATTTTAATGCTAAGTGTCCAGATAAGTCAGGAAATAAAATTCACTCTCACCAAATGCTCATACTCATGTCATTATTGCCTTAAACACAGTGGCCATCACGTGCTGAAAAGTGATGAATCTTTTTCTTCTCCTTTAAACAACTGTACTAAGGAATACATTAATATTACATATCTATCAGTTCATAGCTACTATTTGCAGAGTTAAGTGCATATCCATCCACTTGCCATTAATTTAACCAGTCTTTAAAAAGCAGGGGTTTTTAAAGCAGAAACCACAAAAATAAACTGAGAAATTCAGACCCTGTTTCTTACTTACATCAATAGAGCAGCCCACCATTGAGCATCTTTTCAGAGCTTTCTCCAGGATTTCATAGAAATTGTCAGGAGCCCTTTTAACCTCATACATTTCTCCTATGCCCCCAGTGAAATCCTCCATGGCTTCTATTGTACTGCCTCCTTTCAGAGCCTCGTAGCTGCCGTTCAGCCTGGAAAACACATGCTGACCATGAAACATGCTTTCAAAACTTTGAAGATACCCGTGTTCAAGAGCTTTCTCACACAGGTGTACAATTGCAACAACAGCACTGAAGTCAAAAGCAGTACCCCAGAATGTACCCAGGATATATGGGAGGTGTACTGGGATCATTCTGATTTCCTCGTTAATGGCATTTTTAATTAATTCATTTCTCCATATCCTTTGAAGCCTGGGGCTTTTCTTTCTTTAGTGCCAGTTGTCAGGTTGGCAAGAACTGAATATCACTGTGTGTCAGTGCCTTGCTACCTGCCAAATAATTTAAAAATAAGAGTTTGCCAGAACCATCAACTGAGGTCTCAGCAGAGACACAAATGGCAGGATTGAGGCTTTGACCCAACTCTGTTGCTATCAGCTAGGTTTGTATCTATTGATGTGTTGGAAGCTGGACCAGGTCACAAGAGATAGACATAACATCTTTATATCAGGGCAGTAGCAAATGCAACCCCCCTCCCCTCCCCCCCAAATACTGCATAGAAGCTGTTCACTTGAGTTGTGAATAATCTATGTACAAATTGTGAATAATGGATGTACAAATAACAAATTATGTATGCATAGTGTTACTTACTTGGCATAGGCTTTCTCTAGTAAGGCACTCCAAAATTCATTGTGCTCAGCTGAGTGCAGGAAAACCAACCGGTCTTTGAAGGTGGGTAATCGGTCATCAATCACGACATCCAGCCACTCGTTGTGCTGCCAAAACTATTTAGAAAGGATGGGGCATGGGTTTGCTGACAGCATGTCATTTCCTGACCATAGGACTCTGGTGTCCCAGCATTTCTAATTGTAAGTTAGTAACAATCATAGGCTTGATTAAAAGTCATATGCAAACCATCCGTTCCCACTATACTGTGCTAGGCTGCTCTGAAGGAAGGGTAATCTATTTTAAGAAAAGACTAAGACTAAAAGTGTAGAGCTGTACTGTAGCTCCTTGTCTGGACAATGTCAGTCGTGTAGCTACACAAGTGGTAACCACATGATTGAAGACACCTTTAAGACACACACATATTACAGATCCCAGTCCACCTCCTTTAAGGTCTTATATCCTAAGTGGGCTTTGTGTGCCCAGGAAGATGTGAAATGATTTCTAAAGCCATATATCTCTTCACAGAGCAGAAGTGGCTAAGTGCATGCCTGTGGGAGGCGGACATAGCCCTCTAGGTTGTGTCTCAAAACACGAACAACAGTATAAGCTCAGCAATCCCTGTGTTTTCAATGTCTCCTCTGCAATAACCAGCAACCCCACTGCAAAATAGACCATGACATGTAATGATGGAAATGTGTTCATGCTGTGCCAGATGTTCATCTTACCTGGAAGTGAAATATTCCAGCATACTCTGGCCCAAAATTTTGATCAAGTGGCACCACTCTTGCTAGTGTTTTTTCATTCAGTGTGAGAGAAGCTATGGCTGCTAACAGCCAGCAGTCACCTGTGAATTGAGAAGGGGGGAAAAAACCCCTTCATTTTCCTCCCTTCAGGAGGAAAAGAAGGTGGTGTAGAGGCCAGAGGAGATGGTGCAGCAGTTAGCTGCCACCCCTCTTGAAATCCAAAAGCCAGCCCGTGTGTCCCCAGGAAGCACATCCCTGCCTGGCCAGGGCAGACAGTGCTGCAGTTTGGAGGTGCTGGTAGACAAAATGCTCCCTCGGGCTCACAGTATGCTCATGTGGAGATCCTTCCCTGATCTTGAATCCCACCACACCAGCATGGTCCCTGGCACCGATGGGAAGGTGCTACCAAAGAGGTGGCTGCAGGCAAGGTGAGCATGGGTGGTACCTCCAGCTTCATGGCTCCCACCAGTTCAGGTGGGACAACATCCCCTCATGTGTGAGGATATTCCTGCTGCTCCTCACGGGGTGTAGGCATGAACATGTCCACCCAGGTGGAATCACTCACCGAGATCCCCTTGGCAAATGTCAGTTCTTGTGGCTCCTCCGAGGATAAACTTGGGGTCTTTGACAATGTCCTGCAAGAGTGGGAGAGAGACACAGAAATGACTTAGAACGTGTCAGGAAAGTATCACCATCACTCTGAGCTCAGATGTGCAGTGCAGTGTGTGCACCACGTGAGCTATATTATCCTGCAGCAAAAAACCTGGGTGGGGAATCCTTGCTTATTAATTACAGTGTAGAGCAATTAAAGAATCAACTATCCCCGTTTTTTCCTAATTATTTGGCTGCTAATGAAAGGCTGGCATTCTTTATCAATCTGTAGGCAATTGTTAAAACATCATAGAATAACCTGATCCAGAATCTTGACGTTAGGCTACAATCCCGATTAATGGGGTGGGAGGGTGTTTGTTCTTTTTCCCTCAATGGCTGGAAACCCTAAAATTTGCAATTTACCTTTAAATGCACTATTAAGCCTTTTATTTACATGCACATAAAATCTGGAACATACAGTATCTGATAACCATGAGACCATTTCCTCCTCAAATAAGCAAACAACAAAGGTAGACTCCAGCCTTGTTTGTTTTATAGAGTTAATTTTTAGGAGGAGCTAACACTACCCACCCTTGTATGCTCAGAGGGAATCATGCTCATGGTGACATTAAAGCAATTCTGAAGCATTCATTTGACTGTTTTAGTTCAGTTACTAGCACCACAGCTGGATAGAAAAATTACAGTGGTAAACCAATAAATGTTGCAGGAATTCCCCTCTCTTCTCTTTCCCGTGAACTGTAAATTGAATTTAATTGATTGAACTGAATACAAAAGGGAGGAGGAGGGTATCTAATATTTTACTAGAGGAATATGCCAATAGTTAATCAGTCTGTCCTGATACGTTGTTGTAGACCCTATGGTATGAAGCAGACTCTTCTGCATAAGTGGCAGAAGCTTGCAAGAAAAAAAAAAAAAAAATTAAAGAGGGGGAAAAATAGAACACATTCAGTCATCTAACCCCTGCATTTGCCTAGAAGGAAACTGAGTTGCTTTTAGTTCATATCACTGAATCTTGTGAGGCCATCAGAGCAGGATATTGATAGTTTTGTTCAGCTTCCTGCATTTATTGCTGAACCATCTGCTGTCAGCCACTGCTGGAGCCAGGACATTCTCCCCAGTGAACCAGCACTGCTCCCATGAAGCTCACCCTGCAGAAGCAATATTCAGGAGGAAACTTGTTTGCATATTTTTTGTTTGCCTTTGCTGGGGAGGAGGTGGCAGCCAGGTTGTCCTTCAGCCACAGGTGCCTCGGGGAGGAGGCACCACAGCACGGCGTGTCCCCAGTGCGTAGAGCAAAGGGAATTCGAACAGCGGCTCCTCCTTACCTGGCCCACCTGCTTGTTAAATACACTCAGTCTTGCTGGGACTGGATGTGAACAATAAAATACACAGCTCATTGCCTTTAGACATTAATATAACAACAGCTGATGAAGTGGCTGATCTTCAATGACATGCCTTGTTTTAGCACCGTTGCTCCTGGGGAACTTAGTTCTCGTGGCAAGAGCTAAATTTAGCCGTTACCAAGAAATTCTGTGTGTTAGCAAGGGACAAGATAAAAAAACCTTTCTGCTGACATAGGTCTGAACATTAGATTCATGGCTCATTGCTTATTACACAGCTCTACAACTGACGTATGGAAAAATATTTTCAAGCATCTCCTATGTCTAAAGCAAACAAAAATAATAATAATAAAAACTCAATAAAAATGAATTGAAATGATTTTGACTGCACCTGTGCCACATTCTCTGCTGCACAAAAGAAAACCACACTACAGTTTTTGAGTGGATGTTGCAAAAATAATATTAATTTTAAAGTGATCTTCAGACTGGATGGTATAATAATATATATCGGGGTTTTCAGCATGTTAAAGGACAAAACCCAGAGCTGGATCTTGTGTTCACACACAGCACACAGTAATTCAAGGATTCACCTGCACAACGACATTGCCTAGAAGTAGGGACGTGCAGTTCTCAGAGAGATGAAACAAAGCGACCAGTGACTCTCCCGATGCTACGTCAAAGCTGTGGTTCTTCGGACTCAAAAGAAAACAAATTGCATCCCCTGTGCCTCTGTCTCACATTGGTAGAGGGGGTGCATGGAGACCTAAGACAGGCTGAGCGTGAGGCTGTTTAGGTGGCCTTATTTTTGTGATCACATTTCCCTGCCTGGTTCCAGCATGCAGTACCTGTCACACCAGGTGCCAGCGGCTGTTCACATTACAAGTGCCTTCTCGCTTCCTCCTGTAGACCATAGACTCATTTGGCATTGGTAAAACACATTCGTCTTTCCTTTTTGGCTTTGGGTTTTTTTCATTCTTCAACTTATATGTCTAACTTTCCCAGACACTGAGCTGTTGAATTTATCCCAGCAGTTGAATTTAGATATAAATTAAGAAGGAAAAAAAGAAAGGAAGGGAAAGAGAAAGGGAAAGGGAAAGGGAAAGGGAAAGGGAAAGGGAAAGGGAAAGGGAAAGGGGAGGGAAGGAAAAAGGGGAAATACAATGAGAAAAGCATTTTCTGTTCTTCAGATTATTCTAAAATTTTGATAAGGTACAGTTTCAAAGGTCTAATTTGTAATGAAAAGGGATTGCTAAACAAAATTGCTAAATATGTTTCTTAATCTTAGAGCACTTAAGATTTATGTAGAAAGTGAGATATTCATCTGGTGCAGATTCATGTAGCTCACTGATTGCAGGGGATTTATGGATTAGGACTAGCTGAAGGTCTTGTTCACACTGTGTACAAACGTGTATACATGCAGGTATATGCATGACAAAATAATGAGGAAGCCTTCTCTACTCTCATTACTAAAGCTTAAACTCTAACAGGGTGTAAATTTGAAGACTAACATTATTTGGCCCTGCAATTACCCACTTGTATTGTGCTACACTTCATCCAAGCTACTGTAAAATACTGGTAGGAGAGGCAGTAAAAACCAGTCACCGTGAAAAGCAGTTTGAACACAGATACTCTACACAGCGGCCATGCTCTTGTGCTCACGGTCTCCGGCACCACAGCTTCGCCAGCTGAGCTGTGGCGACTAACCTGGCACATGCTCCAGGCCTATATCCCACTTGCAAAGTAAAATGTGTTAACTTGAAATGGTGCTATGGTGCCTCTATTTTGCTGCTGTTCCTGATGGAGAATAGAGATGAAACTGATTTAGCTTAAATGCTGAGGAGCCAAAGAAGTCCATAACTAACACCCTGTCCTTACACATCCTCTCAGCCTTCCCTGAGCTTTATTTCTTCCTTTGCAGATCACAAAAGTTCACCTTTTTGCATGGTGAGAATTGGAGTGTGAAGGCAGATCCCATTTCAGGTAACTTACTCATCCTGGAAAAGTTTCCAGTTCAGCGCACAAAGATCCTGAAGAAGACCACGACGACTATAACGCACAGACCCTGGGTACCACGCACAAGGACACACAAGCTCTCAGATGCTCCTGGTCACATTTTACAGCAAAGTTTAACTATTTTGAAGCCCCAAATGGAAAAAAAAAAGACAAACTAGCACCTAATGGCTGGCCAAAGAAAAACCATTCTTTCTGATTTAGTGTCACAGACACTTGCATTTTTGATACCCCACAGCACTCCAGAGTCACCCCACCAAAAGCATCTCAACCCCACAGCCCCCTCCTGTGCTGGGGGCAGCCCCATGGCCCACCTGGCATTTGGGGCACAGGTAGGCAACCTGTAGGTAGGGATCTCCTCTTTTTTCATAGCTGAAACTTGTCCAGAAGTAATAGCTTTAATTCTGCTCTGTAGTGGCACTATGTTAACTATCAGATGCTGAGGCATTTGAATGCCTATCATTGTGGATTAAGTTAAGCCAGAATTTAAACCCTTCTTTAAGCTTATTTTGTTCCCTTGGTATCAGTGTTGCCAAAGGAAAGTTTTCTACTAAGGGAGAAGCTTTCAGACTATGAAGAAAAAGAGAATAAACATCAGTCATTAGCAAATGAATGAAATGTAGCCACAAATTTTCTGTGGCTATTAGTTACAGAGTTAAATGGGGAGAAGGAACCTGGAGTGATGTTGGGTTTGTGATCTGAGAGCATGTGACTAGTGAAGCTTCAGGCTCTCGCTGTGTTATTAATGATTGTTATGCAAGATGCATTAAGAGATACTCATCAAGCCCTTGGCTACTGCTGAATGGCTCAGTAACCATGGCATGTATTCGTAATCTCTCAGTGTTTCATGATGGAAGTGAGCAAGTAAGTATCAGAGTCTCATACTCTAAAAGTTAAAAGGTTTGACTTTTTAAAGTTTAACCTGAATTATGAATTTCCTACATTAACAACACTTGATTTTACAGAGTTAGAACATCATCATGATGTATTTTACCCTGAATTCCTTGCACGACCTCTTATTTTCACATTAACATTGCTTTTGTTTGGCAGTAATGTAAGAGAGAAGGCTGATTACAAGTTGTTTATGCATATACATAAATACACATGCGTAAAGAGTGGCTATACAACGAGCTACATCTTAAAAATGGGGTGAAGCCTTCCAGCCCTCTTGTCCCACAGCCTGAGCTCTTTGTGGGTGACATTCCGACCCCGCACCACAGTCCCTGAGGTGGGAAGGGTTTCCCACCCCACGCTTCGCCGCCATGTCTCCCTGAACACGCCACGCGTTCGGTGCGATCCCAAAGAACGGCTGTGTCCGACTTTTGGCAGGCTGATGGGAGAGAAAGGCTCACCCTCCTCTGCATGACAGCATACTCACCCCGGGCCTCTTCCAGACGAAGGGAACAGGCGGCTTTTCACTGAAGAAGAGAGAGGAGTTGCAGGCGGGGAAGTCGGGGTCCTCGAAGAGGACCCCCCTGCGCAGGCACTCCTGCTTCAGCTCCTCAAAGGCCTTACCCGAGCTGTGGGTGGCACGCGCGGCCCCGGGCAGCGCGGGCGGCCTCGGCTTCGAGTCCTGGTACAGGTAGGGCATGGCTGCCTCCCACCTGCCAGAGAGAGATCCCGGGGAGCCGAGGCTTAGCGGGCAGTTTGGGGCAGAAGTGAGGGGGAACTGGAGGAAAAAGAAGAGGGAGCGAAAATACCTCTAGCGCCTTGCGAAGGAAAAGAGGGAGGCCGGGGAAGAGCGCGCTGTGGGGAAGCCGGTGGTGTCCTCCGGCCCTCCTCCGTCGCGCCTCCTCGAAGCGCAGTGTGAGGCCGACCTGCCGGCTGCTCCGAACCGCGGCGGCAGAGACCAACACCCTGAAAGCAAACAGGGAAGGAAAGTGGCCGGCTGGTGTGCCCCGTCCTTCCCCCCTGGGGCAGAGCCGCTGTGCCCGCCCGGCAGGGAAGGGTGTGCACGGGGCCTGGCATCGCTCCCTGGCGGGGACGGGACGGGCGGGAGGTTGTCGCCGGGCCGGGGATGGCTTCGAGGGACGCAACGCCCAGTCAGAGCTCTCCTCGGCGTCGTGAGGTGGAGGCGAGCCCCGGGAGAGAAACCAGAGCCGCACGGCGGGGTGTTAGCCGCTGTTTCTCACAGGTGGGCGAGCAGCCTGGCGTTAGTGGTGGCCGGGCTGTCTTGGCGGGCAGGTGTCATCCCCGTTGGAGGAGATGCAGGAGGGACAGCAGGGCTGAGAGGTGGCCATGGCCAGGGCCGCTCTGCCGGTGAGGGTCCAAGGGCTGGGGGAGCGCAGGAGGGGTGGTGGTAGCTGGTGGGGAGGGCTCGGAGTGAGACATGTACCGAGCAGCAGGGCAAACCCAGGGAAAGTGTCAGAAAATGCTACCCTGAGGAGGGATTTTAATGGGCTGTGCATTGAAGGAGTTCTGTGTGCGTTGTAACAGGGGGTTTTAAAAACATACGTATTTGCTGCTGATTTCCAGGTTTCATGAGCTTGTTTGTCTGTCACTGTACTTCTGCTACATGGCTTTTACCTGCAGCATCGTATCTCACGTTGGACAGTAAAACGCTGTGCTGGAGAGGACACCGGTCAATGCACCGTGGATGCTCTGAAGGAATAACGGCAAGGCTTAGAGCCAGACAGGCATGGCTATTCCTCTCTGCTTAGAAAGGGAAGAGATGCCACCCTCTTGGAACAAATTACAGTTCCTGTAATACAAAACACAGCCCTGAGTACAAACAGCACTCAGCCTCCCTTTGCTTTAATTGGCCCTTTGGTGGACCAGTCGAGCTTGCTGCCAAGACATGATTTATGGAGAGCAATTGGGTGCAACAGAATTAGTTCCTTTCTGTTCTGCTATTTTTCACAGCAGTGCTGTGAGGAAAGCGTTCTTTTTCAGAGCATATATTCCCTTGTTTATTCCCCATAATTGCATCCATTGTTGATGTCTGCAGGCTCTCTGCTGAGACCGAGTTCCCATTGTCCAAATGTATGGATGCTGTCCAAATGTGTGAGAAGAGGCAGTCCTGGTGCTCCAAACGTGGCCGTCATTTGATCGAACTTCAGGTCTGCAGAATAGAGTCCAAGCTACTCACCTCAGCTTTTTCTACAGTCAGTGCAGAAGATCGGCACCTCCAGAAAGTGATTCACTGTGTACTCATCCATAAGATCCTACTGGAGATGACTGCGTCTTTCATTTGCCTGTAGACAGACCCTCATGGACTAGCTCAGGGTAGATGCCCAGCTATTAAATGCATATAGTCAAGTGAGAGGGATCCCAGCCTTGGGGCTAAGGCAGGCAAAAGGCATTTAAGTGCCAACACAAGCCCAGGGACGCGATGTATCCAACATCCCACATTCAGCCAGTGGCAAAACCAGGAATGAACTTTATCCACAACACCTCTGTGTGGTCCAAGGCATGTTTCCAATCACCAGACTGACGTGCTGACTGGGGAAGGAGATGTTCAGTGTCCCAGACATGCAGCCTCCACACCTGCTATGGCCCAAGGAGAGTACCCATATATCACTTCAGGCAGTTTCTGCTTTTCAGAGTTCAGTCGCATTCAAAAATGTGTGAGCTGAGCTCTATGGGGGCTCATCCTGCTGCAGGGGACTCGCAGTTTCCCTCCTATGTGAGTGTTCTGGTGTGTAGGAAGGGATGTTTTCATGCTGCAGCCTTTCTCTCAGAGGGCAGGGACAGCCTTTCCCTCTCCTCACTCTGCTGCTTCATGTCATGCAGGGAAACTTCACGTCTCTGAGATCTCAACCTTGGTGTCAAGGCATTGAAAGTGACCAGGAGAGATGGTGCCTGGGGAGGACAGGTGGAAAAAGAAGAAATAAGCAGAAAATGCTAATAAAATGGCTCAGCTCTCATTAAAATGCAACACTTTGCCAGTCACATGTTAAGAATCATGGGCTCATCCCTGAGGTTCTCTGGTCTGGAAGGGCAGAAACATACAAACATATGTATCGCTTACATACTTACCCCAGTCAAATGTTTTACAAGGAAAGGGACTTCAAGCAGTTTACTCTTTTACCATCAAATCCCCTTTTGAAATCAGTGAGAAGTGCATTTCTCCCCTAAGATGACTCTTGGTATTGCCACTTGGTGCTCTTTGCAGATACTCAGCGACTGTTATAGGCGGGAGGAAGGTGAAACACAGGTCGGGTGGTACTCTGTTATGGACAGACAACAGCTATATGTTGTTACTAGCTCAGGAGAGTGGCCAGCAGGATTTGAACAACTGACGTAGAACAGCTTTGCTCCTTAGATGTGCTGGTCCACTGAGTAAAAGCAGGGTAGATTTTAACACTCTCTGGAACAGTAGGTGAACACAGATGGTAAGAGGCTGCAACACCAGGCTGCGTACATTTTCATTTAGCACGCTGTTGCAACAGACATATTGTGACATTAAAGCAATACAGGAGAGCCCTGAGTAATAAAGTCCTTCCTCCACGATGACGCTGTCTCGGTGACAGTAGGTTTCCAGCCCACCAGCCTTCTCCCAGCAGGGGCCATAGGGTAGGTCTGTCCTTGGTCTGTGAAGGGAGTGCCTGCCAGTGTGTGAAGGCGCTGCTGGCTGAGAGATAGATGTCAGATCGAATGCAATTAATTCCCAACAGGCCACCTCTGGACACCATTAGTCTCCAGCAGTCTGCAGAGATCTCTCTATGAGCCGCATTGCCAGGCAAGATTTCAGGATGACAGCATAGCAGCATAAGTGATGCACAGGCTGGCAACATATGTTAAAGCTGGACACTGTTTTCTTCCAGACATGATCATTAAATGCCTGTTCCTGAAACACCAGGAGTCCTATCTGTTACCTTCAGCCATGGCTCCAAAGCACACAGAGTGTGAACACCAGTGAATCACAGCTGTCCGCAGGCATCGCCCTCCTGCCTAGCCACACTGCTCATCCCATGACATCCAAGGAGGGGAGACTGGGTGGGCGCTGCATTGAAGAAGTGGTGGCTCTTGGTGAGCATCCTCTGCCAAGAGCAGAGCCTCAGGCCCACTTACTGCTGATAGGAACAAGAGCAGAGTCACTTCTGTCGTTTCTTTTTCTATCATCAATGCCATTGGGTCATACTTCCTGGGAGCTTGTTTTCATCAAGAAGGCAGAAAGTCTCATTTGGTTTTCTGTGGTTTTAACTGCTTTTTATCTGAGAGAGACTCTCTCCCTCTCTCTCTGCAGCTGTAATTCATGGAGTAAAAAGTGACATAAAGGGAACCCAAAAGGCCTGATGTAGGAAACTATGATTTCCACTTCTCCTTGGCCTCCTCGCTTAGCATCATGCTACAGCTCTAACTTTCAGCCCCCGCTGTTCAGCATCTGGCATGTGCATTTCTGAGTCGCACTTATGTAATTCCTTCCCCGTTAACATCAGGTGGACCCTGGTCATTCAGGATTTAAAGTTGGTTATTCAAATGACAGCAACCTGATTAAGTCTTTCATAACCCTATTGTCATTAAACCTCATACCCTGTCATCAGTTTAACATTGGAGGGTTTATCCATAGCCTTTGACCTGACTGATCCCATGTTCTCCAGTGCTTGTTGCCTGCTGGCTACGTGCCTTCAGTGTCATCTGACCTTCTCTAAGGGACTGGTTTTAGGCTAGATTATTTCATTTTGTGCTCTTTCTCCAGGGTTTGAGAGACTTGACTGGTTTTGTCATGGTCCCTTTATAGCTCTCCTTATATTTGCAAAGATTTAAGGCAGGTAGATGTTATTATGTGGACTGAGGTACCATCTGTGAAGCTCAGCAGCTTTCTGTCCTTCCTTCCTTCTCTGAATTTGTATGAAGTTATATAAAACATCTTTGTTCTGCCTCTGAGATTAGTCTCATTTCACACTGCTTGGCGCCCTCTGAACCTTGCATTGGTTTGAATCCAAATGCCACAGTCACGGTCACATGAAACCATGCTGTTTCTTAGACTTTCCATTACTTTGGCTCAACACAGAGCATGGACATTTGCCCGGTGGCTTGCAGCTTGGCAGGCTTTGCACATGCTCCTGCACACTTCTTTGCTAACTGAGGAGATGTTATATTGCTCTAACAACAGTGGAGACCAGATAAAATTGAGCCCAGCTTGGGGCTGGGTTTTTAAGGACTTTTCCTTTGGCTTCCAGCAATAAGGTAATACACGCTTTTTTTGGCATTTCCAGGATTTGCTACAGGGGGCTGGAGCATCCTTGTCACCCTCATTTCCAGAGGCAGAAGTGAGGTGGAGGGAGGGGAGGGGAGGAAGGTCACGCAGGGCTTTAGGGGTTGTGCAGGGACTGCAAGCCAGGCCTGAGGACTGGACAGCCCTACAAAATGTCATGGACTGCCTAGTGAAAAATGCTGGAGAGCAATGAGAAAAAGGGTACTGGAAATCAAGGGAGGGGTTTTAAGAAGTACCCTTTGAAAATCTTGCCCGGAGCTGATCAAGGAAAAAAAAAAAAACTTGGAGGAATTGCAGGATATCAAAATCTCATTCAAAGGAGGATCCTAAAATTATACTGAATGTTTATTACCATTTTGCATAGTGGTGAGAGGCCACAGCCTGGCTGCTTTCACTGGGCTGTGTGCTTTGGTAAGTAACAACGACATTATCCGTTCTGGCAGCTGAAATATCATGGTTAGACAGCCATCTAAGTGCTTTACCCAGCCAAACAGGCACGGCTTTCTGAGCTGTTGTTCCAGGCTTTTGTCAGAGCTAAGCACACACCACTGCATTAATTCATTACTTTGGAGGAAGGGCCGTTTTACAAACAAAAGAGAGCTTTTAAGCTTATTTTTATTCTTTTTCTTTAGACTGTGAAACACCAAGTGGCAGTGTGGGAGAGGAGCCAAGTTGCAGCATGTCTTCAGCCCCCTGAGTCAGAGGCAATCCCTACTGGAGATTTTTCCTCAGCTTTTCCTGGGAGAATAGCTGTAAAAGCACCCACCGACCTTTTTTTTTTGGGGGGGGGGGGCGGGGGGGAAGCTTATGGGTTTCAGAGGCTTTCATCGCGGTGTGTTTCAGCATCCTGACCACGAGGCAATCTTAATTCTTTTCTCACTAGGAATATCCTGGGCTGAATTTTCTGTTCCCCAGCTTTATCCCTTAAGCAGTAAGCTAAAATGTTATTTCATGTTTTTACAGTTAACATTGAAAAGGTGGAAAAAAATAAAGCAAAGTAAAAATAAAATGAAGCCAAAACTGCAGCAAACATTTAAGCCTTTGCTTAAAAATCATCCAGTAAAAACAGAAGAGCAGGAAATTCTGAGCTGCAAGAAGACTGATTTTTGCCACTTACTGAAACCCCAGAAACTTCAATTACAAGCTCTTTCATTATTTCCTGTAAAAAAACCACTGCTGGGGCTAAATTTAACTTTTCCCTCCTCTTGCTTCCAGAATTATTGGTTTAACAAAGTGCAGTAAGGTAATAACTTTTCCAAATGTTCCTGGTGCTGCAGCCGTGGCGGCAGGCGCTCAGCACAGCCCCGGCCCAGCTGGGAGCAGCGCCGCGGAGGCACTCCGCACGGAGGCAGCTTCGGCTAAGGCGAGAGGGATCTGGCATGATCCCTGCGGTTCTGCAACCGGCTGGATGAACGCCTGTCTTCACCCTCTTCGCCTTTTTTTTTTTTTTGCAAACTTTAGACCTGCAAATAGTTCCACGTCGGTGCTGGCGTGGGAAGTTGGTTCCCACTTCTGCGTGGCATGGCTGGAGCTGGTCCTGAAGGAGGTGATGGGTCTGCACAGCGGCCCCGAGGAGAGACATCCTGCGAGGCTCTAGCAACCTGGGTGGCCTTAACATAATGCTGCCTGCCTCAGTCTCTCTCTCTCTGCTTTCTACTTTGCCATCTTTCTACCAGGATCTGAAAGCGGGAGGGAGTCCAATGTGGCCAAAAATTTTGCTATTATCAGGTGTGCACCCCTCAAATTAAAGCGAATCCGAAAGCCACACCCTTATCTCAGGTTGCAAATGGGTCTGTCCTTTTTTTATACTGTAGGTTATATTTGGAGCAGTGAAAATTGCTGCTGCTGGCCCAAGAGAGGTGCAGTTTTGCCCCCATAGCTGGCTAGCTGTGTGGGAGCTGCCTTTCAGTGGCTACGACTCCAGAAAACGGAAGAGTCCCATAACCCCCGCAGTGGGGAAGGAGCCAGTCTGTTTCTCACTAATGAACTGCATAAACTGTAGATGATTAAAACCACTCCTTGAGGGAGGCAGGAGACCACCACTGATAGTCTTCTCAGAGGAACACCGAATAGCAGCCAAAATACCAGAGTCCTGCTGCTTGCAACTTGCAGGGCAAGAACCTGCAGGCAGAGGAGCAGGAGGAGGGGTGGAGGTGGCTTGAGGAAGGCTGGGGAGAAAATGAAAGGGAACCTGAATTCGCCCAGGGAATAGGGGTATCCCAGATTCCAAAGGTCTTTCTGTGGCTATGCTTTGAATTTCCAGGCTAGGAGACAACAACTATCGTGCATGGAGCCCTGGGGACAATTTGCCTCAGGACCAAAAAGTGCAATGAGAATTTCAAGACCCCAGTAGTGCCAGCAAGGATTAGCCTCCCAAAGTCTCACTTAGAAGATCCCCAGGGAGTAAATCTTCATTAAGATTTATGCAGCAACCTTGCAATACTGAAGGGAGCAGGATGGTTGTTGGTGGAGCCTTTTGGAGCTGAATATTGTGGCATCTCCTAGTCAGAGGTCATCTGGCTGCTTCCCTCACTCATCTTGGGGAACAGCTTGAAGACTTCAGTGGCTGACCCAGCTGGGAAATGTTGGGACAGTGCAAAATCCCTCTCTGACACAAAGGCATCCATCAGGAGACTATCACGGAAAGTGTATTAGTTCTGATAACAAAGCTGGCCCCAGCTCTTTGAGGCAGGCATCTTGCTGTGCAGGCACTGTCATCCCTGCTCCTCTGCCTTGCAGCTCTCATCCCAGGGATGAAGATACAGCGTGATCAAATAGGTAACACACTGGGCTGGGAGTCAAGAAACCTGGCTGCTTGTCCTTGAGATGTTGCCAACTTGCTGCATGACTGAAGGTGAATCACATCACCTCTTCATGTCCGCTTTTCCTCTTAGGACAGGCTCACTCTGTCCTGGCTGCTTTGTTCTGGGATTGTCTCTGGCTCCTCATAGGCACAGCATCTGCCACAGGGAAGGGCCCCAAATCAGTTCTAGATCACAGATTTAACTGTTAGACTGCAAAGTATTTTGAGATCCCTAGGGTAGGAGGTTCCCTTTGCTCACACACACAGTTGGCACGTGGTCATGCCTCTGTGTGCATGTGCAGGCTGTGCATAGACCATTCTTAAAATGCTAATAAAAACTGTGTCTTCCACTGGGAGAGCAAAAAAACAGGGTTACAAAATTCAAAGTGATCTCTACACTCAGGGCCTGCAAACAGAAGCCATAACAAACCAAAAGTAATTATAAGCTGGAACAACATGTGTTAGTGTTAATATAAGCTCATTTAGGTATTAAATCATTAGAAGAGCTCCACAGATAGGGGAACATCAGCACACAGATCTCCCCCAAAGCGACTGTTCCTTGAGAAGCAGAAAGATGCGGAGATGCCGATGCTCGCTCCTCCATCACGGAGGCTCTGCAGCACCGCCAGGACGGTGGCTGCCGAGGCAGCTGGCTCAGCCAAGGCACCTCTGCTCCTGTGAGGAGGGACAGCCGTGCCACACGTGCCCTTTTGGGAAGGCCCCAGCCACCTGAGTCAGCTCCCTAGCCGCCCACTCGCCATGTGCATTTTGGCATCATCCAGGTTGGCACGCTGCGTCCTTCTGCACCGGCACAGGGATGGCACATGCGGTCCTTGGGGTTTGTGGCCACCACGGTTACCAATTCCTCCATTGCTCTT
Organism: Aviceda cuculoides; assembly: GCA_035590195.1. Taxonomy (NCBI): domain Eukaryota; kingdom Metazoa; phylum Chordata; class Aves; order Accipitriformes; family Accipitridae; genus Aviceda; species Aviceda cuculoides. The sequence goes on along the minus strand of JAVJGG010000050.1, from coordinate 11,733,920 downwards.
GCTGTGACAACCCACAGCAGAAGTGGGATAATCTCTCTCTTTCATCATCTGTACTTTGAATGCTATTATTGAAAAGCATTTTTGCAATCCTCTTTACACAAAAAATTGGGCAAGCTGAGTACATCCCCCATGCTCACCAGCTGCTTTCACAGAAAAGTGGTTCCAGCCAACAAGGGCAGAGGTCAGATGTACAGAGAAAACATGGGGAAAATCACATGCAAACCTATTCCTTATCAAAGTTTTATTAAAACAGTTAAAAAAAAAAAATTGCACAGCCTTTCCCCACTGGAGGTAGCAAAAATAAACAAAGTCAGGCCCATGGAAGCTTGCCACAATTCTCTCAGAATGGGGGAAAAATTGGTTTACTAACATATAGAAACCCGCCTGACCCATTGCCAGAGCTGTACCCCTTCTTCCCTACTTATTTACTCCGGAAAAAGTCACCGAGTACTTTGAGTGCAGCTGAAGTGAGAACAGAGCCCAACAGTCCGGCAGGAGACAGAGACACATTTCAGATCCCAGTGCAGTAACTCTGCCACTGGCTAGTACACGTACCCTGATTAAGAGAGAAAAAACCTGAAAAGTGGCTACCTAATATTAAAAGCCTACCCACAGTTTTTGAAAATTGTTCATATTTTCCAGGGCTTATGTTGATTTTGAAGAGAGAGCAGCGGGTTCCTAAACGTGCTGTGCAGAGGAGCACAGCCCAGCAACGCCGAGGCTGAGGGTCAAGTTCGCCGGGTGTGATGTTTCACTGGCATGGCTCTACTGAAAGAGTGTCTCCAGTCTGTGCTGCAAAATGAGCCAGCATAAGCTGGCCTCAGCTCAGACATCTCTATTTCTATTGCCAGTTGAAGACGAGCCCTTACAGAGGAGTGTGAGAGCTGTTATGTGGATCAAGCTAAAATTCATGACAGCCAGCTGTCTGGGGATTTCCCCAGTCAGCGATCGCACCTGGGCCATCATGTTCTGCAGCCTCCAACGGCCGTGCCCTCTGTGATTTCATTTAATCTCGTTTTGTACCAACTAAGACTTTCGGCCTCTGCAGCATCCTACAGCGGTGCCTCCTGCAGTTTATATATGCAAAAGGGTCCTTCCTTTCATTTACATTTGCTGCCTGATAATTTCACTGGGACGCCGCTGCTTCTGGCACCATTACAAAACAGTGATTCAGGACTTTCTCTTCATCTTCAACATTTTACATTTATACTCCCTATACCAGTGGTTTCTGTTCCAAACTGAAGCATCGTGGTCTCTATAGGCCCTTGGCTGCTCTACGAAGTTTTTTCCTGGATGTCTCACAAACAGTGGTCCTTCCACCACCACGACGGCCTGCCACACCCAGGGCAACCACTGCCCCAGCCGATGGAGCGATATTCCCTGTCTTCCTTTTGTCAGATCTTCCCACATGGGCATCCTCTTTTTCCTTTCTTTCCTGTCCTTTTCCCAGCACTTGTTTGCCCTCTTCGATGGGTGCCTTGTCCAGACCTCACGCTGTCTTCCCTTACCAAAGCAGAAAAGAGAGGCAACATTATGAATGTTGATGGGGTATAGAGGCTGACGATTACTAATCTCAACCCACAGGCTGTATAAATGAACTGTTTGTGGACTACTCCTTACTCAAGGTACTTTTAGTCTTAAAAAAAGAAACCCTCAAATTTAGTATTGAATGATATATGACCTTGTACATGCTATTATGTCTGAGTTAGTCATATATTAATTCATAATCTATGTAGGTCAGACATGCCAACTCAACCTAGCAAGAACCCACATGAAGGTCTGTGGTCCCAGGCTGTGAGCAGAGTAATTTATTACCCCTCCTCCATGACTCCCACCATAACCTTGCAGGAGACAAGAACATCATCACAGGAATACATCTGGCCACTCTGATTTCAGATCTCAGAGCAAAATTTGGGAAAGCTGGAAAACAAACTGAACAAAACAGAATAAAATATTTACTATCGTCTCCACACAAAGTGCTGAATTTTATAAAGCTTTTCTCAGAACATTCTGGATCAATGAAAACACTTTTTGACAGAGTGGAGACGTGATGTTTTTCAGTGAAAGAATAGCTGCCTGACCAATCAATCGAAACTCTAGCTCGAACAAAATCATTTCCCATTCAAGACCAAATTACACGCTGCTGGCTGTAGGGTTAGTGTTCTTCTGCCAGGGTTAAAATTTCTGAATCCTACTTGATGTTATTTACATGAAGAAGTGCTAGCAGCACCATCACCGAGAACTTTTTGTGGGGCAGGGGATTGCTTCCCCATTAGCACTGCGGAAGAGTGAGGCTGACCAGGAGATTTGAGCTTGGCTGCGAGGAAACCCGTAACGGCAGCACCAGTGTTTTTCCACCCCTCTTTGCTCCCTCTCAGCAGCAACCATGAATAACAAGCAGGAAAAACAGAGGCAGGTTTTGAAGAGAAATGAGGGCAGTGGGGGGGAGGAGGGAGGGAGGGCCCTGCTTATGCAAGAGCGGGTATAAAAGGGGGAGCCGACTGCCCCTCCAAAATCGGGAAGAGTGGGGCAAAAGGAGAACGCGAACCTCTTCGCCGAAGAGCAGGTTTGAGAGGTCTGTGTTTCTTTGTACCTTTACTGTGGCCGTTGCAGGGAGAGATCCATTAGGAAACGCGCGTGGGCCCTGGGCTTGCTTTCCACAGGGGATGCCTGTAGGAACAGCCTTGCTTTCACCTTCTTTGGTTCCTAGTTGCTGGAAAACTTTTTGCCCAAGTTTGGCCCGATGCAGTTTTTCTAGCACAGCCCTCTTCAGGAAGCCAAATCCTTGGACACTGGAGCAGAAGGGCAGGATAGAGACTCTCTTCTTTCTGAAGTCGAAGCTCTAGCTTTATGCACACGCTCGTTCCTAAAACTGTGGCAACCCAACAAAAATGCGCCTGACAACAGGGTCCACATATAGTAATTGGGATAATGCTCCTGCACTCCTGCTTAAAAATGGCTCAGAAGTAAAATGAAAGACTAACTGTAAGTAAGTCTTACCCGGATAAAGTGTGTTCCAGGTGTAGCAGTCTATGTTCTTCATAGTCTGAAAGCTTCTCCTTTAGTAAGAACTGTGAGAAGACAAAGATCTAAGAGGTGCACTAGAGTGTGATGCAACCTAACAGGGCAATATTAATTGAGTGAGCATAAGTGACCAGAAAATTAGCAGGGAGTTGTCTCTGAGCTTTGTAGTAGGGCACAAATGTAGGGTGAAATCAAAGGTTCTCCCTCATTACTGAGGCCAGCTGAATTCCCAATGGTCTGAAGCAGGAAGAGCACTGTGGAGAAAGTGGGTCATTGAACATTTTCTGGTGAAAGTTTTTTTTTCTGGAGAAAGCTGGGTATTTTAATTTGATGACTTTATTGATTGCGGGGGGTGGGGAGCAGAAGAAAGACTCCTGCGCTCCTCAAAGACATTGGCAATTTTTTTGTCGACAGAAAACAATAGAACTGAGTGCACAAACACCAAAAGAGCCCCAAAAGTCAACTTGGCTGAAAACCCTGAGAACTTGCAATTAAAACCTGAGCTTTCTTCATGTGACAGAGCCACCAGAGCCCCACATTAGAATTATTGTTCAGGTGCCTCTTGCTCCCCCTCTTCTGCGGGGCAGCATCCCCTGCAGCCAGGGATGCCTGACTTGGGGCTGGTACCTATAGCAAAAGGAGATCACCAGCTGCAGCATGGCTCGGTTGTGGTCTGCAGGGGAGCTGGAAGCAGGAGATACCCAAACAGCAACACCCTCCGGGTGCTACAGCATAATGATTTAAGGAAAAAAAATACAGTGGCTGCAGGTTATGTGATTTCCCTTTCTAGTGTTTATTGTCCACAGCAAACACGTAAGTCCGGCAGCTGTAGTATACGTTATTAGCATCACTTGTAGCTTATTAGCCAAAGTCAATAGTTCTTGTTAATAAGGATACTTTTCAGATTTCTACAGAACACAAAGGTGCCCTTTGCTGAAACGTCCTTGGTTTCTGTGTCCTCAATGCTGAGAGTCTCGGGCTGGGTTTGTTTTTTCCCTGTGTCCCAGCCTTGCCCAGGAGGATGCAGCAGCCCAGCTACAGCTCACAGGCACGGCGTGGTCCGGCCGCTCGCGCACCCCGCGGATGCCTAGTGCCTCACGCGGACCCGCGTGGCTGCCGGTGCAGGAGAGACGGATTTGGGCTGTGCTGTCATGTCCCACCCGCACCTCCAGCGGCCTCGAAGGGACCAGCTTTCTCCCCCAGCCTGCCTGCGGGAAGGACTCTCGGAGGGAGAGGGGAAAGAAGAGAGATTGCCATCCGAAACCGAGGTCATTCTCTCGGCATTTAGCTGAACAAAATGCAGTTTTAATGGAGGAACTACTTCTCCCATTGCCTAGATCCGTGCCTGGGCTGCACGTATTTTATAGCTGTCTGGAGATGGTACGAATGCTCAGGGACTATTCTGTTGCCAGATGCTGCCTTGACTGAGATGCTCAGGCAGCAAGAGGACAAAAAACACCTTGAATATTTCAAGCTGTTTGTTTAAGCCTTGTGTGCGTGATAGCATGTCATACAGGCCTGTGCTCAGAACCGCTTTCAGACCTCGTTAGAGCTAAGGTAATCGGATTGTTTCAATGAAGGGCAGGGCTGCAGAGACAGAAATTTCCCATCCCTTTGGCATTAGGCACCTGGCACACTGTGCTCAGGCTGGCAGGACTCGGCTGTCCCTGTCTCCACCTTCAGTTCCACCAGCTGTGACTGCCCAGGTACACTGAAAACATTCCTCTCTCTCGGCTCTCTCCTTGAACCCTACACGTAACTGGGCACTGCAGTATGAACCACACCTGCCTGGCCCTCTAAAATCAGGGCACGGATGTTAAATTAGCCCTACTCCCATTAGAGCCATGGGATTTTAATTACTAAGTATAACAGGGGTACTGAAAGAGACCCAGTCTAACCCAACTGCATCATCCCCAGTTTCATTCACTGTTTATTTGCTTAAAGAGGAAGAAGGGGCACTTCAAATCCCACCACTTTTGCCAAACAGGACTTGGGAAGCTGAGCCCGGCAGGGATGAAGTCTCTGTGTGATCTGGCTCTGGCAACCTAATCCATCTAGATTTCGTCCTCTCCTTTTCAACACATTTTGTTTTGAAGAGGAAAAAGAACAAACTTTTGATCTTCTGGATAGATCAAGAGGGAATGAAAAGGTAAAAATTGAGAGCTTAATCATTCTACTCTGCAGCAGCGTACACGTCCCAGTCACTGATGGGTACCCAGGCTGCAAGGTAGAGATTAAAGGCAATTTATCTCAGAAGAAAAAAATCTAGTCCGACTGTACAACAAATACAGGTACAAAGAAATCCGTGTTCCCTTCAGTCTGGCACAAAACAAGCTGAGTTATTTTCAGCTTCTATAATCGGTTCTTCTGCAGAGTAAAACCCCTGTGTCTGTCTTAGTAAATGTGTAACTGCGGGCTCTGCAGACGCGCTGGGTCCGGTTAAAGGTTGTGTATCCCCCCTGGAACTTTCTACGCAGCTGGTGTTAAGCTGAGCCCAGGTTTCATCCGGTCCTGTCTGGTCCAGGCTCACTTTTTCGTCCCCCCAGCCTGCGATGTAAAGTAGCTTTGCGCAATGCCGCTGCAGGCAGGTAGAAAGGGCCCTCCCGTGGAAAGGGCATAAATCCATCCGCAATCACGCCGCCCTGCTCCAGGGAGAAGGGGTGTCGCGAGGAGCCTGCCCGAGGGGGGACGGCGTCGGAGGGGCCGCACGCACCAGGACAGAGGCGAGTAAGCACGCTCACTGGATTCGCTCTGAATGCTAGTTTTTCAACTCAGGTTTTCATGCTTTTTCTGAAAGGCTCGGGGCTGACTTCTTTAGGGAAAAGCTTTCCACAGATGGGGCTTAGTGTAAGTGCTGGTAGTGAGGACTGCTCCTCTTGCTTCTGCTCGTGAGAAAAGAGCTGGCATGGTGGCTCTGGCAGCTGTAGAGAAGTAACCAGCAGGCACTAGTGGTGCCTAAGGCACAGCCTGACTGGGTGGCACAGACATCCCCCCTGCCACTACAGGACAGAATAAGAAATCCCTCAACAGAATCGTATGATGGAGACAACAGGGTGGGAAGGGCAGTGCCTTTAATTTGTGGCTTTTTGGTTTGTTTTCCTGAGCTGTCCCAATCTGGAAAATGCAGCGAGTGGTCTAGAAATGCACTAGCACTGTGGCTGGGCTAACTGTGTGGATGAAGTTGGGAAGGCACCTCCCAAGATAATTTTTTAATCGGTCGTTAGCAATGAAGACGCTCTGTGATGCACGTCAGCTGCTGCCAGCAGGGCTGGGGAGGCGAAGGCAGAGCAGGGAGCAGAGGGGACAGCAGCACCGACTGCCGCTGCCTGCACGCTGATTTAGATGGGATGGGAGTTAATGGGGAAGAGCAATCCTTGGATGAAGGCACAGGGCTGGAGACCTACAGCAGGTCCTCCCCTGCATGTCTCTGGGGAGCAAATAGTTTCAGGCCTGATGTGCAGGTACTTGCTAGGAAGATGCTCAGACATCCTGAGGGACCACCACAACAGAAACTCCATTTGCAAACCAAGCTGTCATATAGGAGCCTACAGCCTGGGAATGTAGATGTGCATGTCAGCAGGCATATGTACCTAGCAAGGTATGGCTAATTACCAAGCATCTGCGCATTTCAGTTTTTGTACTTGCAAGAGAGTGGTGGTACTGCAAACTGGAGTACTATTAGGCATGAAACACTTGGGGATCCCACAGTGAAATGAATATGGTTATACATCGTAAATCAGGCTGGGACGGTGCCAGGTCTTGAACGGCTGGATTTAAACGCAGACACTTCCACCCTGTGTAAATTAAAGTGTCAGTGAGACAGACATTGCACTGTGTCCTCTCAAAAGGCTCAGGCTATCAGAATTACAATACCTGACATGCTGGCATGACTCAAAGAACCTTGCAGAAAGAAAGCGGAGAGCAGAGCTTGATTACTGGCAAGGCTGTTAGCATTTTGCCCATCCAATGAGCTCTGCAGAGCTTGGAAAGGGCCAAAGAGGGTGAAGAGAGCTACAATAAACAAGAAATGACTAGTAGAATAAAAATACAGCTCTGAATAACAGCGTTTTGGCCAATGATAAGTGTTATAGATGCATAATTTCCAGTGCATTTGGATTTCAAATACAGAAATTCAAAGTCATATACTAGAAATCCAGGGAAGGTACAGCAGAGATATTAGTTATAAAAAAATTAGATACAGGAAAAGTGATAATTATACAAATGCAAAATTTGTCAGCGCTTTTGCATGTGAATGTGCGTGTATGTGTGCCCATGACTTTCTCACTCCCAATACATATCAGAGCCTTTGTGCTAAACACCAGTGACATCCACATCCAGTAAAATTCTCTACTTGTCAGGAAAAGCAAGAGCAGCAGGAGGTCTTTTAGTGCAGGAGAAGATTGCCTGTACAGTAGAGCAAAACTCAGCTTACCCCTTCTAACTCTGTATTCAGATAAAGAAGGTGGTTTCAGTGTTAGCACATTTATATAAGGAAGCCTTGAGCGTGTTTGCCTAGAAGCTGGAACGAATGTTTGCACCTGGCTATGAAAACTCTGCTAGTGCCAAGTATTACGCTGACTAGACATACAAAGCGGGATCGTTCAGTGCTTGGACCTTAAGAGACCTGGTTTCCAAACCCACTTCCCGCTTAACAGCAGGCAAAGTGCTTAACCCGTCCGTGTGTCGGCAAGATTTAGTGCAGCAGTTTGCAGAGGCAGCTCTGGCCAGGTCCCAGAAGCAATATAGTTGCATTAGTATAATGTTTTGCCAGAACAGGCGCACTCGTTTGCAAGCCTAACCAGTTGGCATGCCCAACCGTGGTTCTTCCCGTGCTAAATCGTTAGGGTGTTGCAGTGGGTAATGGAGGCGAATCTGTGCTTCGCCTTTCCCCGCCTGCTGCCATTTAAACTGGTGGCCATCTCACCCCGGGCTTTTCAGGGGGCAGAGTCAGACCAGCCAGCACTAAATACCGAAATTCCTGCCTTTGTAACTCCAGTGCAATACTAGCACCTCACCTTGTGAGTAAGAGAAACTGTATTTACAACAGGCTGATCAGTCTTCCTTCCTCCCCGCTTTTTCTTTCAGCAGACACCTCGGAAGCAATTTTTCAACATGAACGCGGCAGCAGATCTTCTCTGTTTGTTGGTGTGCCTCACCGCAGTGACTTGTGACCGGGTCTATGTGCACCCTTTCAATTTATTTTCTTTCAACAAGAGTACCTGTGAGGAGCTGGAAAGCCTGGTCCAAGAGGGAAAGAAAACTTTTGTCCCCATCTCCATTGAGTCCCAAACCACACCTGCCTACGAAGATGACCTGAACGACAAGGATAAGCTGGAAGCCCCGAGCCTGAGCGGCCGGGGGAGGCAGAAACTGAGTTACATGAAGGACCTTGTGGACACCCTGGCTGTGCGGTTTTACAGCGTGCTGCGGAAAGCACGGCAGGGCCAAAACGTACTCCTGTCCCCAACCAGCCTTTACGGCTCCTTGGTGTCTTTCTACCTGGGTGCCTCAAACCAGACGGCAGCTGATTTGCAGGGTTTGCTGGGATTTGTTCCCCCCTCCGGGGACCCTGACTGCACCTCCAGGGTGGATGGACACAAAGTCCTTTCCAGCCTGAGGATGATCGAAAGCCTTGTCAAAAGCAGGGACAAGGAGCTGCTCTTTTCCAAGACGCTCTGCCTGTTCTCTGCCCCCGGCGTCCCTCTGTCCCAACTGTTCCTGCAGGACTTGCTCCCCTCCGCTGACGCTCTCTACGCCCGAGCTGTTGACTTTACAAACCCAAGCGAGGCAGCAAAGCAAATAAACGCCTTCGTGGAGGCCAAAAGCGAGGGCCAAAGCAAGTGCTTACTGACAGACATCGACCCATCCGCCAACCTGCTGTTTGTGGTGGACGTCCGCTTGGCAGGTACGAGGCAGCACTGCTCGTTTCGGGGGCAGGCGGGGTGGAGGACGGGGAACGGGAAGGAAGGAAGCAAAGTCACGCCTGGCCAGCGGCGAGAGGGAAAGACTCAGATGAAAGGCTGGACCGCTGCTGCACCAACAGCCCTGCTCCCCACCACTGTGCTGGGAGTCCTGCCTGCACCCTGCCGCGGGCCGGCAAGGGCAATGGGGAAGAGGTGGAGGGAGATGGCCTCCAAGAAATTTTCCTTGTCCAGGAAGCTAAGGATTAGGAAAAGCGTGGGAAGGTGAATAAGAGAGGATTGCACGGCATTTCTTGCTGATGGCAGTAGTTTCTTTAATGCCAACAGGATTATTTGTCTAACTGGGCAGCAGCACTGATCTATGGCAGTGAGCAGATAACATGTTGAAATGCAAAGCTGCGCAGAAGCAGCGGGAGGTGAGAGCAAGGCTTCCCATACTTGTGAACTGGGTAAGAAATTTATATTAAGGTTTAGCAAGCGTTCAGGTATGTCCTTTTGAACCTCCTTGGCTCAACCAACACTTCAGTGTTATGCTTACTACCTTTCCCATTGCTTTGGTTCCTAAGATCGCCAAGGGTGAGACCTCAGCCAGAGCTTGTGCTGCCTTCCCTTCCCTCTCCCCAGCCCACCCAGCTGCCTGAGAGTGCTCCTGCAGCCCAGGCTGGCCCTGATGGATGTGCTCCCAAAGGTGCCATCACTGCCACTCGAGGGATGGAGAGGAAATCCAAGCAGACCCTCTGTGTAGGCCTGCGAGCCAACTGGGAGCCATGGGGCAGCTTGTGAGGAAGCAGGCAGCCAAGCAAGCAGAAATGCTGTGCCCAGGAAAGGGCACAAAGCCAGCAGAAATATAGCAGAACTGGCCACAGTCGTGATGGTCGTGGTCCCTGTGCTGTAAGCCTGCACCAGCCTCTGCCCGATGCTACCAGAAGGCATGTTAAAGGCAGGATACATACGTTTGGGGTAGCTAAACATGATTTTATACACACAGCCCTTGTCTCATGCACAGTGTGTTGTTTTTAAACAAACATACACCGGCTAAGGGGCAGAGGGGAGGAGTGAAGAAAGAGAAGAATCAATTTCTTCTTTCTTAATCTGTTTTTCAGTGAATGTTAAGCAAGCCTCGCGGCTCAAAGAGCCTCAGGAGTTCTGGGTGGATTCAAACACGAAGGTCTTGGTCCCTATGTTGTCAGTCCCAGGGACATTCAAGTACAAAACTGATGCCAGCGGGACTTTTTCTGTGGTGGAAGTCCCCATCAGCAAGACCTTGCTGCTGGTGCTGCTGCAGCCCGTCAATGGCAGCGACCTGGAGCACATGGAGTCGGAGCTGCTGTCGCAGTCGTCGGCCTGGCTTCAGCAGCTGTCCCCAAGGTAGGGCACGGGAACGGGCACTGGGACCCTCCCCTAGGGACGAACGGGACAGGGTGTACCATGCAGGCCTGCCTGCTCACTGACCAGGGTCGGATCCTGCCAGGGAGGGTTTAACACCCAGCACAAAAAGAAACACCTGCAAACGCAGCGGACCTCACGCCGTGGGAGCTCGACTTTGGTGCCATCGGCTTTTTCTCTGAGGGTAGCTCAAGGAAACAAGCAAGTGCCTTTCCATAGCTGACAATGGAGGACCCATGAAGTGGGATGATCTGGGGTTTAATAGCGTAGCCAGGGCAGATTTAGGGTGACTTCCCACTTGGAAAGAGTAACATGATGCCCATCGGCCTGTTGTAGTTGTCTGTCCCCACATACCGAGCACTTCATGCCCGTGCCTCAGGACTGCTCAAACACCATCATTTCATAGTGGAGAGCACGCACTCACTTGTCCCTCTCTCTCTCTCTCTCTCTCTCTCTCTTTTCTGCAGAGAAATTAAATTAACGCTGCCCGAGTTAACAATAGAAGGCAGCTCTGATCTACAGGAGCTTCTTGCAGCTATGGAACTGCCTGCACTGCTGGGAAAGGGGGCAGATCTCAGTAAAATAAGCGATGCCAATCTAACAGTTGGAAAGGTACAGTACATCATTGACATTTAAAAAACAAGCCTCCTGCTCAGTTTCAGCCTCTTTAACTGTATAAATTTACCTAGAACAAACCAGTCAGAGCCATGTGGGACACATGCTCGGTAGGGGACTTTGAAGATGACTGAATGATGCAAATATTCCTTAAATTAACCCCTTAGCAGCACCAGGTTTGCGTTAAACTATTCAAATTTCGTCACTGCAGCAAACACAACATGCCACACAGAGATGAAGTTCGAGATCCGAGCGTGCTAGGCACTGTATGTACAAATTAGACTACATTCATTACCACCTCCAGCTCAAACACCTCCAGGCACCACAGCTTGAGTGTGTAGTAGAGGCTGCAGCTACTGGGCTGTCGAGGATAATCCTCCATGATGTAGGGACTACTTCTCCCAGAAATTGCAAACACAGAGGTGCATGCGGCACACCACCTCACCTGAAAACAGGCTCCAGCATTAAAATCCCATGGGGAAGAAGGGAGAGGGCTGTCTTTCGTAACAAGGTGGAAAATTATGTTCCAGAAGTATAATTTGAGTGCCTTTACTTTTACTTAATTTTATTTTGAGAAGGTGCCCTACCTTGGAAGTTCTGTCAGGGGCTTCAAGGGTACCGGGATTTCACACAGCCCAAGTGTACAAGCAGTTGTAGAACTTTTTAACATGTTATGGAACAAGTACTCCAGCATCTTTTTTAAACATCCATGGAGTCTATCCTGTGCTGCTTACAGCTGACCAAAGTTATTGATTTCTTCATGTGCTTTATCATTTACTCAAACTCTCATTTGTCTCTTCACTACCATGCTTTGATGACTCCAGAGTTACTCATGTGTTTTGTTTTACAGGTAATAAATAAAGCCTTTTTCAAGCTGACCAGTGACAGAACAGATCAGCCAGAAGACCCTGTGGCACAGAAGGAAGATGTGGTGTTTCTGGATGTAACACTGAACAAGCCATTCCTTTTAGCTGTTTTTGAAGAGAAGTCAAGGGCCGTGCTTTTCCTTGGCAGAGTAACAAACCCTCTACCTGGGGCTTAAATGCAAGGACAGGGGATGGGGAGGGAGGGGAATGATGCACATTTCCCATCGCCTTTTTCTTATTCATCAGCTATTTTTATGATCTTGAGTGCTCTACTCAGCTTTGAGACGAAGCAGGTAGTGTTTGAAATACAGCTTTTTGAAAGCTAAAACATTGCAACATTTTATCCTTGTTCATCTATTTCTCCTGAGGTGACTCCAACTCTTCCTCCAGCTTCTCTTCTTTCCTTATTCCCACTTTGTCTCCCTTCTGCCCTCAGCTCCCTTTTTTGATGCTGTGGGGACAAAGCAGTAGCCAGCAGGGCATTGACTTAAAAAATGTAGTTTTATAAGTGCAAGCAGTATTTACTATAGAAAGGTATAGAAAAGGACCTCTTGATTCTTTAAGAGGTCACTTTTTAATCTCTAGTTTGGTCAGTTTTGCAAGAGAGACCCTCTTTTACGTTACTGCAAAAGTTTTACAGTTATCCACAGAGATTTCTAGCTTCATCAGCAACGTTTTCCTTTAAAATGCTGCCAACAGCACGGGCAGGCTTCACTTGTCCCACTGAGACAAGATTTTTTGCCTTGGAAGCAAAAACGCATTCAAAGGAAGTTTCTTCTTTCTGCAGCCCAGATGGATATGTTCATTTCTTAACTCGATGGAAAAGCTAAAAATAGGGTTTGGTAGCATTAATGAACTGTGCTGGATAAATTTTCATAGCCTGACAGAATTATCTCTGGGTTGTTTTTTTTAGAAAAAAAATAAGACCTACTATTCCAATACAATTCCATTCCTTGGATTATTTTCTAACCTGAGAGGCATTTATTATAGCCTTATAGCAATAAAGAACGTTACTGGTTAAAGCCCAGATCTGTCAACTTTAACATATCCAAACCATATGTTCTTAAAAATTAGTATTAATGGCAATAATCTATACTAGTATAAATGGTGGATGTACTGCTACACATGAATAAAAAGGTTTCAGTGGTGCAATCCAACTCTTCGCAGAGTCATAAAGGCTTGAAACATTAAACTGGAACAGATTATTAAATGACTCTTGAATTAGGAAGCGAGGTATCGGGAGTGAAATCTTGGTACTACAGAAAGCCTCTCAGCAGAACAAGGATTTCCACCTCTCATCTCTCGATTTGCCTTTAGCACTGATGGCATTTAGAAAAGAACTGCAAACCTTTTTGGTATATGATGCCAGATGTACCCTACAGAGCACGGTAGCTCGTTGTCATCCACAGTGGCCCAAATGTCTGTCTAATCCAAACCCACTAATGGCAGTGGCTTGCTATCGGTGATGTAGATACGTGACAGATCCTTCTAGCTTAATGGAAAAGACTAATAAAAACCACAACTCACTCCTGAGAATACTAGGATTTTAAGTGCTATGGTATAGCATCCGCATATTTATCCAATTACACCGTATGTATTCCAGATGCTCCAACATCTAAATACTGTATTTGTTTTATATACAGAAGCAATTAACTATAAATATGCAGAGATGGAAAGATGCAAATAAAACCACTTCCAAGTTGCATTGCCACAGTTCGGTTGGGTTTATGTCCATAACTACATCCTTGTTCTGGCTTCTGAAATTTCCTCCAAGTCAGATTTATGTTTTTTAAGACAGTAAGTTGCAAATTATCATGCAACACAGCCAAAAATACATGTAATACTGTAAGCATGAAAAAGGCAGCTTCCAAGTGTCCATGCTACTTTAAAAGTTATCCCATTTACTCATTGGAAGTCAGATGGCAGCATCAGCCACAAATAAAATTTCAGACCACAAAATGTTCCATTTCCATGATGAAGATAGAGGATAACGAAAGGGAGCCCCTGGCCACCCTGACAGTAAGTTCTGGAACAAAATGCCATTATTCATAGGTAGGGGCTGCATGCTGTTGGAGGACTCCATACCCTATACGGTGGTTACAAGCAGAAAAACAAACAAAACCCACCACCCACAAAACTAAACACTTTTCAGAAAAGAAACTGTGGTGGAGAGCACATCTCCACTGACACCTGGGAGAAGAAAAGGAATGAAGGTCGGACAGAGACAGGGAACAATACTACTAAAGTATACTGGCCAGAGCAAGGACTGGGAAGAGAAAGGTACTGGAACAAATGCTACAGTACCAAAAAGATAAGCTACCTGTACATGTACCCATTCTCCCAGATACTCAAATGGTTAAAAAAACAACCCCAAACAAACAAACCACCCCCCAAAACCCCAACTAATTCTCTCTGCTTCCCCACCAATATATGCTTTCCTGTGACTTGTTTCTGACACCAATCTTACACCTAAAATTTTTATGGCATTTTATACTCTTCATTCTCCTCCAGCAGTCTCCTCCCGTCGCACCAAACTCCTCTGCCAGGCACACCATGAGGCACACTGCAAGCATCCTAAGCATCATTCACACACTGAGCTGTCAGCTGCAGTCTACGGCTCAACAGTCTACTGAGTGAAGCACCTAAAATCATGCTCTAACAGGCAGGAGATTTGGAGAAAGAAAACAAAGGATAGGCTTTTTAAGTTTTGATAAAACAACAGAGTTTATACCTGAACATAGCTGACAACTATGCTGATAAGCTTAAAAAAACCAATCTAGGCAATTTGCTTCCTCATCCCTCCAGCTCAAGCATGAAAATACAACTGCTGATAGAAAAAGGAGAGTAAATATTCCTGAACATTAAGTGGTCCAGCCAAATATACATATTGCTAGTTATCTTTAGGTGATGAGGTTAAAACAGTCTGGTCCACCTCTGATATAACCCACACACTTGAGAATCCGATTACCATTTTAGAGGAAAACATGCCACCACTCTTTCCTTCCTCAATGCTATTATAGAAAACCTCTTCCAGCTAAATTCCTTCCAGACTTAAAAAGGCATAGCAAGTTTTCTAGAGCTCCTAGAAGGGAAGAAGAAAAAGGCACAAAATATGCATTACTGGCATGAAGTGAAGTGCACTTAAAAAAATCCCATAAAAATCTGAGGAATAGAAGAAAGAGGATTAGTAGCAGAAGACATCTCTATCAGAACACACTTACTTACATCATAGATCCTCTCCTCCTGACTGATCCACAGTATTTGAAAATGCTGAAATTTTTGAAAATTCATTTTACCAAAGACAAAGCCAATTCACACCTCTTCTTTCAAGAGGGGCATCACACAAATTTTTAACTGATGTTGTATACCACTGAAAGAAAATTAAATGCTATTCAAGTGAACAAAAGTAAAAGATGATGAACTGACATAAAACCAGCGATGCAGACATTTACAGCAATCATAGGACCATTCAATAATTTTGATTTGCTATACAATGTTATTTCCTGCCCTGAAACTCAAGCTGGTCTTCAAAGGAAAGAACAGAATTCAGCCTGTATACTCAGCAAGCTGATGATGACAAGTAGGAAGTTCTGCTATTGCAGAAAGATGCAGGAAATCACGTACAACAAAAGGGCAAGTGACCTTTTCATGCCTTTTTGGTTTGGTAAACAGATTGCATCCTTATCTCTGATTTTGGGGGATACAAAGAAAGCTGTTCTATCTTACAGATCTCAGAATCTGCTACTTTTGTGACAGCTGTTACAGAAATTTAAGCTTACAGGGATACACACCTTCCAAAATAAGAAGTTGCACAATGCATTTACAATACTGCAATCTCAGTCTCAGACTACAACTTACACCTTCATTTTATAACAAGAAAAATTGTTGAAAACAATAGTAGCTAGTGGTAGCAAGACACCTCTACTCCTGACTCTTAATAAAAGCAAATGAAGAGATGCAGGGAGACCAAGCCTTCTAGATTCATCAGTTAGAAGCCTGGAAAAATATAATACAGTCACCAAACTTCTTGTCCATAAGCAGTAAGACTTACGTTCATTCAGCAGTATGTACCTAAGCCCTTGGCTGGCTGAGAATCTCCACATCACTGAATGAGACAAACAGACCTGACACCCAGCAAGCTGGTTCACTTTGCTGTGTGCAGAAAAAAATCTGGATGCTCTCTCAATTGTATGTGTTGCCATGAACAGAGAGATGCTAAGCAAATTAGAAGAGCCAAATCCTGCTCTCCATTACTCAGATTAAATCCAAGAACCAACATAATTTTAAGCGGCAGTACTTTTCCCACTGCCCCCCTTCATAAAATTAATTTTAGACAAGCCATAATAATCACCTATCCTAATTGCTTCAAAAGCACAGTGATCACATAGTTGTGTCTGCTCAACTAAAATATGGTCAATTCTCCAACAGTGAGGAATAAAAGCCTTAATGCTGTGAAAGGTTTGCTCACTACAACTTCAATGCTACGTAACAGCCATGCCCGACAAACTCCGTTACCTCTAAGTACTTGGAAGATCTGCATCATCTTTGGCTCCCCCATTAAGATCCAAGGTCACTAAATACTTCAGGAAGAAATGGGTATTTTTAATTAATAAACATGAACTATAATTCCAGTGTTAAATTTTCACAGCATAAAAAACCAAAAGAAAACAAAACCACAAACAAAACCTTCCTTCACTCACACAGAGCGTTTGCTCATTTCAAAGCCCCAAATTCACCTCCTGCTGTGCCCAGACTGTTACCTGTCCCTCACATACAAAAGAGAAATGTCAACAGGAAAATCACTCTAGGTTCAAGAGAGCTCTTTGTTAATCCTTCTACCATTTAGAACCCTAATAACTTTCAAATTTCCTGCTATATAAAGATGCAGCTGGTACTGAAATAACTAGGCTTGAAGTTACAAGAATTTTACATGTATTCAGGCAAAATATTCCCCCGAATTCTAATACACAATATAATATGAATCAGAAATATGTCAACTCTGAGTCAATTCTAGCTTAGTGAGTTAAGTTTTAGTTTGAAGGAAAACAGGTAGCCTGAATCTAACAGCCAGTAGAAGTTAGATACTGATACTAGAAATTATTTTTTAAATTTGAAGTACTTTAAGAGCTTTTTTTATGCTTTTTTTCTCACGAACAAGGTCCATGAAAAAAAACAAATCAGTAAAATGAAAACATTCAAAACCCAAACAAGAGCTAACCATATCCCACGATGAGGGAAAGCAGGTTAAGTACAAAGCAGTAACAAGAAATAGCAGATTCCTATTCCTGTAAGCACCTTCTTTATTCCAGAAGAGCTGGAATAAAGTCCCTTTGAAAGCTTTTGACAGCCATCAATGAATACATTTGATTCAAAAACATATTGGACACCAAAAGTTAGGAAGACAATTTATTACATGTTATTTTCATCATATAAGTTCATTCTACATTTTAAGATGTACAACAAAAATAAAAAAACATTTTCTTCCACTTTTATTCTATAGTAGAAAGTTTAGAACTTTTGATTGCTTTCCATATAATGGAAAACTATGGTAAATTCTCAGTCTTTTGGTGAAACAAGCCTATCTTGACAGAAGATGCACTGATTTGTTGCTCGAGATACATTAGGAAGCACTTCATTGCTACTTATTTGGTAAAATAAAGAAGAGTTAAATTCTCTCTCTTTCTTTTAGGGACATTGTTTGTCTTCAATCACACACTTTCAAAAACATCTAGGACTGTTCTGCTGTGGCCTGATCCTTGGCAGTTAGAACCAGTTCTGTAAGGGCTGAAAAGCTTTTTATGCTGCTTGTTTCCAGTCCCATCTTTCGTATCTAAAAAGACACAGAAGAAACATCAATTTTCTTTAAAGCATCAAAAGCTCACTAATTATTCTACTTAAAACATTTAGCAAAGCATATGTGTTGTCCTGCATCAACGTGAGGCAAAACCCCACAACTGCATATAGTGCACACTATAAAAAAATTTGTATCCAACTTCGCTCAGTTAAGTCTTTCCAGTTAATGTAGTGTCTTGCAGGGAAATATTGAACCATCTTCTAGGCAACTTATAACTAAAGCCAGTTGGAAGTTTTCCAATGAAACAGAGAGAGAGAAACTTGGCTGTAACTTTGTTTTCATATGCATTGATTTCAACTGAAATTTTTTCAAACCCCAAATGAGGTTTCTGGGCAAAACTTGAAAGATAAACATGAATACATCCAAGAACAGCCAACAGCATGATGATGAAAGCATTTCAATAGGCTGCAAGAGCCTATGGTTCTAGCTTCGAACTTCCTGGGGGATGAAAACAACTCTACAAACAGAGAGGTTGCTACGAGTCATTTCTTACCCAGGAAATCTATTGCTCTGACAATTAGAAAAATACAACCATGAGAAAACTAAGAGTGCACTGAAGAAGAAAAATCTGGATCTAAATAAAACTGTAATGAAATGACTCTGAAAAGGTGTTTGCTGCTGGAACTCTGTGATGTTCACATGTACCAAAACAGCTCCTAAACTATTATGGATAATCTATCCCAGTTCAGCTTAAATTCACATTGGAGTGCTGTTAGTGTGCATAATAGGAACAAAAGAACAAAAGCCCAACCCCAGTCAAAAACTGCCAAATAATAGTTCCTGTTAGTAAGAGTTCTGTATTTCCACCCAAATCTTCTTCCTTTGTGGTAGGTCTCAGATATGAGAAAAGCATTTGCTCACATACAGGCTTTATCTACCTGTTATAATGCATCAACACCTTATAAACAAGACTGATGACAACTCCTTGGCAGCTAACGATATGGACCTGCACGTGAACATTTGTTTATTTCTATACATAATTTTCAGAAATAAATGAGTACAAAACAGTATGCCTATATAATTTGATAAAGCTACTGCACACACTTCCTGCAATATTTTCTTCTTTTACTTGTTTTGTTATTTAAGGTTTCATATTTGGCACTGAAAGGAACTTACAGTTACGCAGCACAACAAATAAGGCTAACATCTTCCAAGCTCTTGGGAATAGACCCTTGACTATGCAGTAACTCAAGGCTGGAAATACCCAGAGAGAAGGCAAACAAAAGCAGGGCCATAAAGATGTTTCCATCAGAGCTAAGGAAGGTCCCTGCCCTCTATCTGTCCACACAGTGTTTCTTCTTTGTGCTTCTAAGCACCTAAGCAGTACTTGAATTTTGAATAGTAAGAAACACAAGCTATACAGGTGTATAAGAAAGGACAGGAAAGCATGCATTGCTCAAGTGGTATCTACAATCTACAACCCCCTCCCCAAACCAAAATCACTCCAACAAAGCTTTCAAGACCAAAACATTAAGTAAAGCTTCCCTTTCCTCCTATATCTCACTCCATTCCAAAACCAGTAGTAACAGTAAACAAACTTGTTCCTCATAACTTACTTGTTCTCCAAAATACTCAACATCTAGGGACAGCTGTAGTCGGATTTTGTTATCATCACTCATGCCCCCATTTGTACCAACAGGGTTGGAAGTTGTAGTTCTTCTGGCTTGCTTCAACCTTTTTAGGCTCTCTTCCATTTTCTTAACAGAACTTAGCACATCAGATACAGTTTCATAATACCTAAATTAAGGAAGATTAATGAGAAAGAAAAAAATTACACTGTTACAGAAAAGCCTGCTTGATACACATTAGTACAACACTGGCCCTGAGAAAAATGCTGGTAGGAATGGTTTTCCTTGTGAGGAAGCTACTTATGTTTCCATCATTATCAATTTATCAGTATTTCCATCATTAGTTCTAGAGGTCAATCTGAAGATTACTATTCAGTGTTGAAGCCTCCTTCTCATCACAACATTTTTTACCTGCTCAAGATATTTGAACTCAATAGAGACCAAGGAATGCAATTGCTCATTTCAAAAAGTCTGAAACAGCCTCTATTTACAACCAATAGAGTGCTAAGTAAAATTCCTTTTACAAGCAGGACAAGAACAACATCCTGACAGACCAAAAAATACATAGTTTTAGACAAGTTATAGAAGTGTACATGTATATGAGAGTGTGCAAGTGCACACCAGTCAGAAATGCCTATTTCTAAAATGAAGAAACTGATCTAAACAGCACTCTCAGGAAGCTGGCAGGAAAAGTCAGAAAAACAGTAATGCCAAGTTAGAAATAGTATAGACAGAATAAAACACCACTTCCCACATACTGGGATCCACAATAAAGAAAGCGTAGAATAAAACAAGGTAAACAAATCAACTAATCGACAAAAGTTCCAAAAGCCTTATGGATGGAAATCTTGCGCCTAAATGGAAAGGCATAATATCTTATCATTAAATAATAGATGCCCACGACAGCGAGTTGTTAAGAATAGCTAAGAGAAGAAAATAGAGCAACAGTGGGAAATTAGAGGATCCATAATCAAACAACTACTGTAAGAATTAAGGAAGTTGAAAGAATCTTCCCAGTGCTTACTTTTAAACAGGGAGGCAACAGAAAGCAGGCAAGCTTTTTAAGGGATAATTAGATAGGAATGGCTAAAGAAAAAGTGCCTGCCAGAGCCAGGGAAGATGTTTCAAGATACCATTCTACAAAAAAGTAAAAGTATACCAATAGAAGTCAACTGCGCTCTCTTTTCATACATTGTGGTATTTCCTCGTACCACTCACTTGTGAAGACTTCCTATTTCTGCTGTACTTTGAAGTTCTTCTGCCATATAGGCAAGTTTAGTCCTCGGAGGTTTTTAACCAGTTTATGCTCTTTTCTGTTTTTTTCTTATTTGGATGCCAGAAGATATTGTCACAGCAGGCAATTAAATTAATTACTTGCATCTATATTCTCAATGAAGAAACTACAATATTCCTCCATTTAAGAAATTCAGTTTCTTTGCCTCTTTTCTTGTTCAGTAAGGATAAGACATTTTAAAACAAACTGATAAAAATAGTAACAACAAATCATGAAAACAGAATTCAACAGAAAATTTTAAGAAATTAACAAATGACCCTGCCAATCTTACCCATGTTTAACCATTACCACTGTGTTTAACCTAGCACTTAAGTTTGTTTCGGCAATGCTGACATGGAAGGTGAGACACTGCCTTTTTTGGGGGAAAAAAAAGCTCTGGCTGGATCCAAGGAACTACAGAACAGCTACTTAATTTGCATGGTGTCACCAGATTTACTGAAGCTTTCTTTAAAAGCAAGGCTTACTAGACACAGAGAGGTAGACAGACAGACAAGAATTTTCTCTAAGATATTTTAGCTCTACAAGCATGCAACTTGACATTCCAGAAATCTTTGGAGCCCTTCAGCAATTTTACTTAAACAAACATAACTGCTGTTGGTTAAGAACAAGCTTCTTTTTATGGACTAATAACCGGTTAAAAAAAGAGATATCAAGCTTGAAAAAGGAGGTTTTGTGCAAAATGGAAGTGACCAGCAGAATCCAGACCAATCTATGCTCAGCCCTGTCCAAAATACTTAAGAATAATTTTAAGGACAGTTGGTGAATATTTGTGTGTCAAAATTGTCTTATAATTTTAAGTTTATTCTGAATAACCAAAAAAGTGAGTGCAAAGGACTGTAGATGCATTGGGCGTTAATAAGTACCTGAGAGGTGCCAGAAGTGGAGCAGCAGGGAGGGATAAGGAGGCGACGGGCAGGAAAGAATTCATGTTCTGACTATAATTTGAAGCCTCAGTATTATGTGGCTAATTCTCAGAAAACATCAATCCAATGCTCAGCAGCAGTCAACAGACAAGACAATATGCTAAGAATTATTAGGAAAACCATGTAAGGACAGACAGAAATCACAGGATCACACTTTAACCTGCATGGTCTCTTCTGACCATATCATCTATGACCAGAAAGGACAAAGAAAATGAGCAAACAACAACTATAGAGAAGGGAAGAGGAAAGAAACATCAAAATCGGCAAAGGGGATTCTTTAGTCTGAAGCAAGATCGCAGAGATATAACAAATTATAGCTGGCACAAGGAATAAATTGTACACAATGAAAGAAGTAGGGGGTATCCAGTGAAACAATCTGGAAAAACTTCCAAAAAGTATTGCCTTCTCATGTTACACAGTTTAACTGGCTGAACTCACAGAATGCAACATCCCACGGCAGTATGAATTTAAAATACAGCTAGACAAACAGACAGAAACAAAATCCAATAATGAACTTAATTCAGATGGATATTCATGCTCAAGAAGTCTTCAAGACGCTAACTAAGAAGCAGAAGATCTACTAAAGAAGGTATTGCTTTATAACTGCCGCCTTTTTTTTTTTAAAAAACCACTAAAAAGTTGGACAATCATTACATACATTAAAAAAGTCAAAGGAAAGCAGAACTCAAGTTTCTTGAAAATTCAACCGTTTTTCACTGAAAATAACATGAGGTTAAGGTTTTATGTTGATTCTGAAACAAAATGCTAATTTTCATTTCATTGCTGCATTACTAGAGCCAAACAATTTTTCAAATGCCCTATCCACAATGTCACATTTGCAGAGATATGAGCAGAAGCTAGGTCTCTGGATTCCCTGCCCTGCTTTTCATCTGCTGAATACACAACACCAGAGTAAATCTGAAGAAATATACCCTGCCAAAAATGAGGTATATTATTGGATATTTACACTTATGTTAATTCATAGTGTTTTGGTTTTTTCCTGTGTCCATTCAATGGACACTGGAGTTTTTAATTAATGCAAAGAATGTTCTGTATGGTTCTCTTACTTTTGTGTGCTTTCAGAGAGGGCACCTTCCAACCATTGATAAACCATGGGCTGCTTCAATGTGTCTTTGTATTCATTCTGCAGTCGGTAGAAGGGCTTAAGAGCGCTATCAACATAAGGTGAAGCTTTAGTTGGCACCTCCTGGTAGATGACAGAGAAACAAGGTGGGGAAAAAGAACCATTTACTTACTGAAAGCATCAACACCAAATTCTAGCATGTATATAAAATGCTAAGCCTGCACCTAAGCAAAGAGATACATACTCCATTCATGACAAACCCATGTAGAGGTCATCGTACATAGGAGAGACACCATCACAAAATCATTCAGTAGTGTTATACAATGTGATATAATGTAGAACGAGGTTCGAAATGACCAAAGCTTTTTGAGATGCATGTGCCAGCCAGCCACTCCTATTATCAGGGCATGATCCTGAATGCACTTTCTGCTCACACTGATTTCAGGGAAAGCTGAGCAGACTCAGCATCCACAACAGACTATTAGACCTTTTTTAAAATGTCTACTGTTTTGTACTATACTTCACTAAGCTGAAGACATTGCTCCTTCTGTTCTTATACCATCCTGCTCCCTCAGTATATTTTCCAGGAGAATGCTTTTGGGATAACTAATATCCCAAAAGAGCATGAGAGCACTTCATCTCTCCAGGGATGACCCATGCATAGCTTGGGTGAATCTCATGCATTGCAAAGCAATAGAACATAACCAGGGTACACAAAATCTGACACCTGAAATACCTCATTAACCTCTTAGAGTTCCGAATCTTAGAACTTGGCCAAGCAAAAGAGCCTTTGCACATCCAATTTCTGCAAAGACTATCCTCATGCCAAATTCTGAATTCTGCTGAAAAATCAAAGTAATAGAACATAGTAAAAATAAAGTTGCTAGAACTTAACATGACTGTAATAAAGCACCTTCTCTACCCAAGTCGTCTCTCTCCTGTTTAACAGTTCAGGCTTTGCACCACACAAAGCCAGTTAGACTGATGGCCAAGAGAGCAATGCAGTCATGCTCATGGAGTACAGAGCTCAAGCTACCAGCTCAACTGACTTGAAGGTGGCAAGGTCCTGTGTCTTTGTTTTGGCACAGCTAGCCCACCATCTGCTTAAACATCCCATGGACAACTGAGAGATGATGGCAGTCCACTAAATCACTATGAAGTTTGCTTTCAGATAACTGAGCTAAGCAGTGTAGGGTTGTTGGGTTTTTCACCCTCCTTGGACTTACATACTTTGGTCTACTCTTTCCTTAAGTAAAAATATTCTTTGTTAAAGACAGAACAATCTAGTCACTACATAGATTCATTTATTAGCCTTGAGGATGTTTCTGCCTTTTAAATACAATTTCTGATTAAGTATGTCCTTAAAACTAAGACAGTGAGAAACCTTAGTAATAAACTACTCCCTTAGGAACAATTTCTCTTCCAGCTTACCCTAAATATGTAGCACACAAAGAAGATTTAATACCCTTGAAAGAAGTAGACTTAACAGCTCTAATTTTTATCCCTTTAGCCATTGCATTGCTGGTGACAGAACAGTTTCTTCGTGATAGCCAGGGAAGTGCTTTTGATTTTGGTGAGCCAAGGCAACTCTCACCCTACCCCCAACTAAAATGACCCCACAAACAAGCAGGAAGAGAGAGCAAGGGGAGAGGGGTGAATGGGAAAGAACAGCCTTCTGTGTTCAAATTAGGCAAGGATGCAGTAGTTTCTGCTTCCTGTCACTCAAATCTTTCTCTGTTGCCTGAATGATACCAAGCTAACTACCAACACAACTCTGCAGACAGACTGGCAAAGGCATGTCACAGTAGTAGAACAAGCCAAGATCAGACAATTGGGTTTGGTACCGTATTTCACCATAACTTTTTATTAGTTTCTCAACAAAATACTCTTATTAGCCATTCTCATCTTGTTCCTTCTGTGCAAGATACTTCTTGAATCAAATCCCAGCTGCTAGCTCACTGGGAAGAAGTTTCTTGACATAGCAGGCAGAAGAGTCATCCTCCCAAAACAAGCCTGCCACCCAGCAGCACTGCATCTTATGGTATATGCCATGACATGAAGGAAACACATTTATTCTCATTAACCGTTTTTCTTTCACACATCAACCGTTCTACTCCTTGCTCTTCCTTCTGTCTCAGGCCTGTGCTCTCACCATTGTTAGCCTACTTAAAATTTTGAAAATACCGTTTTTTTTTTTTTCCTTTGCAATGAGGTAAACTAAATCACTAAATTATCTCATGGTATTTAATAGAGTTCTTGACTGTCAAGCAGATATGGACAGGCCTGAAGAACTCATAAATGTACTACGCAGTTAGCATTCTTAGCATAGGCCTTACTGATTTATTTTTTCATCTGCAACGAGCACTGACCTTGTTGGTTCTCCTATATAGTCTTGGAACTTCCAGTGCACACTTCAGGTAAGCGAAGGAGGACTCACTGAGATCCTGGATAATCCTGTTATTCAAGGTAGGCACGCAGGCTGATAAAGAAGTCTTTGAGTCTTCCAAGGCTTCTATGGAAGTAAAAATGCTAAAGTTTAAACTGAGCTACCCTGCCCAATCACAACATAAATTATGTGAACCCCGCCATCATCCCAATCTCACTCACTATCCTAGATGGCTGCTGGTGTCAAATACAGGATGCTTACTAAATAAATACACACCAGCCATTTATAAAACATCACCAGTAACATCAACCATTCCTCAGCCAGAAAAACAGATGGAGAGACAGAAAGAAAAACAGGGGACAAGCATTTCTGCAGGTTCACTTTTTTCAATATTACCAATGTAGCAATGGGCTTGAATCAAAAGGCTCTGACCTACCGAGGAAATTGTGGTCGTGAAATTCTTTCTCACAGTACCTAAATTCCCTGTAGGAGTGTCTGGAACATGCTCAACTCAAAGCTCTGATTGACAGCAGACTATCTACGGAGCGGGGTATGTGCACAAGCTCCTTCCTCTCTTAGGGACTTGGACATCTACCAATAACCCTGATTTAGAGATTTAAGCGGAATTCACAGCGCAGAACTTCTGGCTGTACTTTAAGACAGGGACTAGTTCACTCACCCAGCTACATGCCTGCTTTAGTTACTAAATTAAAATCAGACTCCATGTTTCACATAAAGAATGATCAGACTGAAAAAAACCCAAAACCAAACAACCAGAAAAAGAGAGGCTAAAATACTTAATTGCTTCTGCCCTCTGAAGTTAAGGTATTTAACTATGAAACTTTGATAACTCTACTCCTTACATGATTCATCAGGCCAGAGAGAGAAAAATCTTTTGAGAAAAATATTTCAGTTTCAACTGGATTATGGAAAGCCTCTCCTTACTTGTTCCCCATTTCCTTTACAAGTAGGATATTAAAGGTATGATAAGAATCTTCTCGTCTTAGGTCCCTTACTTCCTGGAGAAGCATCCTAATTACTGGACGATGACAAGTTACTTCCAAAAAACCCCACCAAACAAACCCAACCCCTCCCCTAAAAAACCAAAGCACTTCAGACTCACTCAATTGTAATCAAACATTTTCCAGACTCAACATCTGTTCAAAAGTTTCTATTTAAACCTAAGCAAGCTTCATGAAATAATAAAAACATCAGTATTCTCAAATTTTTCATTGTAAATAATGAAACTGTGTGTAAAAGCTGATTTTGGTTGGTTGGCAGGCAGAAGGGATTTGGGAGAAAGGGGAAAGAGACTGAATTCAGCCTCTCAGCTTTACCTGCAATACAAGATACATTCTTGAAGCCAATCATTTCAAGTTTTGGTTTAATCATTTCTAAGATACCAGGAATCTGAACAAAAAAACCCAAGAGATACGGTCATGTTATAAACGTATTTTAATTACTTTTCCTATATTCTTTAAGTTTCCAGTGCAAAAAAAGACATCTTCAGTCTTTTCTACAATTTTACTGCATTTATGGGAAATCAGTACTAGAAGAATACGATATTCACAGGAATTACGGCCTATGCACTAAATCCCCTACCTTACTATTGCTCTCAGAGGAAATAATTAGAATTAACAAAATATTATCAACCCAGATGCAACTTACAACTTTACAAATTACAGAAATATCAGCCTTATTGACCAAAAATACACAGAATTCACCCCCGCTGGAAGAAAATTTAATATCATACATCTCTTTTCCAAGATTCTGAATCATTAGTAAAGTATAATCATGATGATAAAACCTTTTTCAACCTCAAGGACTAAAACCAGTAAACATTTAAAAGAACATCATATTAAAGCTGAATATTGCATCACACTCCAGAGTTTTTACTAGCAAAGGTAAGACTCTGACGCAGTGACGCTTTGCACCAAAAATGAGCAGAAACATATTATTTTAGAGGTTAAGTCCAGCAGCTACTGATAAAAAGAGTTTAAATACCTGAAGTGGTTTCTCTGTAATCTGCCATTCCGAATAAGCACAGAGTAGACCATTCATTTCAGGTGATATTTTCTATATCAGACTACCCCAGTTTTAGCATTTAAGATTAAAAAACTGCTTTATGGTACATTATTTTAAACAATTTAATGTCCTTAACAAGATGCCAAACAATATTGGCACATAGATCAACAAAGACTCTTTTGTAAGTAAAGTCACAAGTACAAACCTGATCTTGGAGTTTGTCCAGATCTGCAGCAACATGTACCAACTGAGTACTAGATATAGAAGGCAATGGCTGACTTTCTGGAGAAGCCCCGTTCCCTTGGTCCTCACTAGGGTTGAGGCTTACAGAAGATTCCTTTCTACTAACTGGCACCGATTTTTTGCTTTCCTTCATATTCTCACTGGAAATGGGCCTTACAGAAACCTGAAACATCAAACTGAGATGTGAACCCTAGCAACAGTGAAGGCAGTTAAAGTTGGACAAACAGTACATAAAGGATTTGTAAGTTCTCAGCATTAGAATGCCACACTTACAAGGGATATTAGCGTTCCTAAATTACGTTTAAAAAGATATTTTTAAAACAGGTTTTGGTGCACTAAGGAGTTGGATGATTTGGAGCAAATATGTCACTATAGTAGAGGGCAGTCCAGTCCTACAGCAATTTTCACCTATGTGGTGTTCAAATGAACTACTGCACTGGAGGGATGTGCAGGGCCAAAAAACTTGATCACTATCTGCTTCACAGAAAGAGTTTATTTTCATATGCTGGAATATAAAAATCATAACCACTCACTGCTGTCAAACAACCCCTTTCTCCCACCTCCTCAAGCCCTCTGATGTCAGGCACATGCTTCACTCAACTACTCTGTTTCAACTCTGGTACTTACCAGTACTTTTCATGAGCCAACTTAGCTGACAACTGAGTCATTGAGTCTTACGAAAAGGATAAAGAGAGATCCTACTGCTGTCTTCAATTACCTAAGGGGCATGTATATAGAAGAGGGAATCGGACTTTTCCTTGAGGTACAGTGACAGAGTAAGATGCAAGGGATATGGACTGTAGCAAGGGAAATTCTGATCAAATATGAGGTAAAAGTGGTCAGTCATTGAACCAGGGTTCCCAGCAAGCTGTGAAACTGCCATCTTTGGATATACTCAAAATTCATCTTGAAAAGGCTCTGCACAACCTTATCTAAGATGGCACTGTTTTGAGCAGGAATTGGGACCAGGTGACCTCCTGAAGTCCCTTTAAAACCAAATTATTCTATCATGCTGTCTTATTATGGCACAAGAAACAGCAGGAAACGTGTATGGCTGGGAGCAGGGAGTAGAAGAGTAAAGCACGCAACCCCTCCTGCTCAGAAGCAGGGAATCCTTGATGTTGAGTCAGTTGCCCATGAAACTTCCAGTGTTACAGTCTCAACACTGAGCAACTGATCCAGATTAACTTACAACCCACTTTTTTTTTTTTTTTTTTGCGGGGTTAGTTTTTACCTGGCTCAGTTTCACAACCTCATTCACTGTATCAACAAGTAAACACTTACACAAACAGACAAAAACCCAAAAGATTATGGCTACTTCTTTCAGTGGCAGAGGCAGCCTTAAGCACACATGGAAGTACAGCCTTGGCAACCATGAGACAGTAATACTGCAGCAGCACTGAAATTTGTAGTTAATAACATATTTTGCAGTGATACTTTTTATAAAACAAACTCATGAACTGATTGAAAGTGTTCTTGTTAAAGAATGTTAAATTCAGGAAAAAAGCACTTAAAAAGAGGTCACATACTTTGTTTCAAAAGGTCTCTTATTGATGGACATACCCAATCACCTAAACCATAAACATGCTGTTCTCTTACCTCACCAATGAACACAGAGTAGCGTGCCAAAATTTGCAGACTAAGTTTCCAGAGACGGTGTGCTAATAATGGTAAAAACATTTGATCTGACCAGCACTTCAGAAGACTCGTCCAGACCATGTGAGTGGCCAAAAGACAGTATGAGCTGCCAGCTAGAAACAATCAGACAACAAAGGTCAAGTTACTGAGCACATTTTAAAAAGCTGTAACATCAGCGTAATTGTGTTACCTGAGATTTTTTTTGTTAAAAAAAAAAGTAAAAGTAAAAAAAGAGTCTTCCAAAAGACACAATCACGAAGATAGCAAAGAGGATTTATTAAGCATTGTCGGAAACAAACTCTTAAAGTATTAGCTCCTCATTGCTTTAGATTTCAAATTCCACTAAGTCTTGCTGTAGCTGTGCAGGCAACAGCAACAAATGAGAATTTGCCTGCAACAAAGGCAGGAACAGCCTGGCCAAATAATCCACTTCAGGAGATAACATTTCCAGCATAATTTTTGGCTGTCCTATGAAGAAGTTGTATTAGACATGCTTGCCAGCCTTAACAGTAATACTGTCATAGCACTAAACTACTGCTCCTATCACAGTTATATCTGAGATGTCTGCTAGAAATATTTATTTAAAAATCAGTAGGAATACCCATATTTAAACCAAATACTTTTAAAGCAGTTCATGCACTAACATTTTATAGTATACAATCAGAGAGCTAAGGAATGTGTCTGCAAGTTCCAGGCAAACGCCTTGAAGTGGTAGGATTTGTGCATTTCGTCTCCATTAGGATTTTTTTCTCCTTTGTCTCTTCAGAGAGCACATGTGCGTATATATATACACACACACACACACACAGACGCATATTTATGTGGCTCTTAGCTGGCTTCTTCATAAGTATTTACTCTGTTAACTGAAGTAAGTTTTTCTGATTACAACATACTTCTAATGAATATACCACGTTTTCCCTTCCACTCTAATCCTTCCTGTGCATACCCCCTCATCTGCTCATAATCAATGCATGTTTTTGGAGCAGACAGGAACACAATAAACCATAGCAAGCTTAAATGCTGC
Source organism: Aviceda cuculoides (assembly GCA_035590195.1). Classification (NCBI taxonomy): domain Eukaryota; kingdom Metazoa; phylum Chordata; class Aves; order Accipitriformes; family Accipitridae; genus Aviceda; species Aviceda cuculoides. The sequence goes on along the minus strand of JAVJGG010000050.1, from coordinate 11,704,069 downwards.
CAACAGAGAGCCATTTTTGCCTCTACAACAAATAAGAAAAATATGTCCCAATAACACAGCATAGCCTTTTGGTTGTCACTTAGAGGATGCCAAATGCCCATTTAGTTCCTTCTTGCACTGAGGGGATACTTCCGGAAATATGTTAATGGCTGCTGCCAAAAGGGGTGTTTTTGGTAAATAAAGTGATCACTGAACAGTACTCTCATATTGCCTTCTCTATAAAAATGTATCATACTGTTTAATCAGCTCATCAGAAAACAGAAAGCTCATGTGAACGTGTGGGATGCACATTACTAAATACTCAATAGAAAGACAGTAACCACTGCTACTCAACACCACTGATTCCTTCATAATAGAGAAATTATTTTTTGCAATAAAAGTTTACCTGGTGCTTCCTCTAACGTATCTGAAAGTGCTTCTTCTAAGGCCCCTGCTATTTCTCTGAATCTGAGAGATAGAAAATTTTTGAATATTACAATTCAACAATTGCTTAAATTGATGCCTAAAAATTTTTTTCAATGTTTATTTCAATATTATTTCAATGTGCTATCAATGCACATACACAAATTTTAAACATGGGGTTATTTTTGCCCAACATAAATTGGGATATAAACCAGACCAACACTTGGAAGAGAACCTTCGACATTTTACAGGCAGATATGAAGCTTATAGTTCAGGAAATTATTAGTCACGGTTGCAAACATTATCAAAATGATAGCTCACACAGTGTCAAGTCCTCAGCTTTTTTGAGGAGTGAAGCTTTTTATTCTGTTACTGTTTTTAAACTAAAAGTGAACACATTGTCTCATACTTGCTTTAGCTGACCTTCAGATATGTCATGTGACACTGGAGGCTTCAGCTTTCTACATGTTTGTTAACATACAGTGGCATAAGGTTCTGCAAACAATTCTGTACCTGATAAAAATCAATAGTTCCTCACAGGATACCTTGACCCCCTTTATAAAAAATTCACCCTTCAAAAAAGTAAAAAAAGTCCTGCCTCCACAATTTTTTCAGTATAGCAGCAAAGTTAATATTAAAACGTCTGATACTTTTCTATATTTAAAGCATATCGGAGAAACAACATAGCATTTCCCTCACCTAAAAATTGTCAAGCATGAGCTGCAGAAAATTCTTCTTTAACCAGGTTTTCCCTCTAAATGCTGAAACAAAGCTATTGTTTTAAGCTCCCGCACAGAAAGTTCTATTGTTATTGGTTTCCCCTTTCTTGTTTTTATGTGCATCGCAGTAATTCTGTAACCCTTTCTATCAAACTTACTAATTATGAATATGTAGGGCTGCTCTTAAAGGCTCTTAATTGTCATTTCCAGATCAGAACAGGGGCGTACCTAGCTTTTCTTGTTCAAACTCCTAATGGAGTAGATGCACGTTTAGCAACTAAACATATTTTAGAAACATTTGTGAAATGGCTTCAAATGCCTCACTCCTGCCTATGCATCACTTCCACTGTCTTTAAGTCTTATGGTGAAAAAGATTAGCGAATGGAATCCGATTTTTAACAATGACATAATTTTTTGCTGAATGTTTCTTACATAGGAAAAAAGTTTCCCTGATGTGGAGTTCACTACAGTTCCACAATTAGTTGTTCTGACATAATTGAAGGAATGGCAAGGGAAAGAGTTACTGGGGCTGTTTGTGCTAGCACTGCTACAGAAGAAATGCCTGTACATTGATCTGTTCCTCAAAGGATCGTTTGTGAAGACTTTAGTGAGGACTGATTGTTCTGGGTAATTTCTGTAATTGAAAACAGAAAAAACCCAACAGTCTTAACTATAAATGCCACAGTGTGAGATAATACTTCAATAAAAATCACGTATGTCTTAAGGATATTAACATACACCAAAGAAAAAGCTTCCCTGATATATATAATGAATATGTTGCATTATTTTCACAGTTGTGCATTAAAGAATTCATGGGCACTTCCAAAAGTTATCACATTATTCCAATATACAGGAATAACACAGTGAAAGATGAAGCAGCTGCTCTTATCCAACCATTTATTGAAATAGTGCATTATTTAGATTTACAGTAATCTTAGATTAAAGGAAAATTACTTTTTTTTAAGTTTTTTTAATCACTCAGAGCTCAATATACTTAATGGAAAAGAACATTCTTGAACAGAAAGAATATGTTGAAGCCCCATTTCAATTTTATGAGCAAGAGTATCAAGGCTTGATCAAGTGGTCACTTTTAGAAAAGTTGCACTTTCAAACAAAAGGGGCAGACTCACAGACCTATTAACAATACACATCTGTTAAAAGGTTTATAATGGCTACAGTTCCATGGACACATTTAGTCTGTGCACTCAGCTCTGCTACTGTAGTGAGTACTCCTGCCCTTTCCCTTGGGCCAGCACGTATATTTGTACAGTTAAGTGGTTTTGAGAAATTGATTGGAGTTGAACGTCAGCCTTTTTTTGCCCAAGGTAACAGATCCTCATATCAGTTCACTACACAGCTGCAGGAACTAATGTGCAAGCAGGGATGTCATAGGCTGGGGCTACCATTTTACAAAATGCAGTGAACCACCAAACACGAAGACCCCGCTCCCAGCCCTGTACTCCTGTCACTTATCTTACATTAGCTCCGGCACTCGTAAGATTCCTGGATGGAATTTTTCAGCAGCAATGTACATTTATCCTGTATTAAAGAAACTGTAGAAATGTGGCTATGGTTGTACTGTTATTGCCAGTTATAGAATTATGCAACAAAAAAAGGCCACTAAAGTATCCAGGTTAAAAATAAACATAAATTTCTCTCCCCTCTCTTCTGGAAATCTACCCTCTTTTTTTTCTTTTCTTTTTTTTTTTTTTTTTTTGACAGAGAGAGAGAGAGACTCTCAGAAGGCTGTGGACGATGAGAGAACACACACAGCATACTTAGGTCATAGCAGACTTAATCAACAGTTCTCCTTCTTGCCTTGAGGCTTGCTATCCAGCCCTAAAATCAGATGTGTAAACTACATTTTCTAAAAACATGGGTTTACACTCTATTTTGTTCATTAAAATTCTAGCATTACTAGAATTAAAATGGAGCTTTCTTGGGTCTCTCTGCTCTTTTCTAGCTGCAAGATCTGTAAACAGTAATACTACAGGTACATAAGACCTGCTGGAAAAGTAAGATAAAACTTATTACTTAGCTCCTCAGGAAAAGGGCAATCTTTGGGGAAGGCAACGCTACAAGACCCAGCACTTTACAGAGTACATCCTGTGAGACAAAAAGGATGTCAGAAACATGGCTAGATCTGGAAAAGCTACAAGTTGTCACATCCTTTAATTCTGTATTTCCAGGAAGAAAGAGTTCTTCCCTCACAGTAACCATTCCTCTGTATTTGCACAAGTGGCATCCTTCAACATACAGTTTAGTTCCAGGGACACTGGAGAAAAAGAATTCAAAACAAGATTTCAAGGCTTGCCTAGATCTGTTCCTGAAAGTCTTACGAATAGCATATCAAATTCAGTGTAACTACAACACAGTACATATTGAAGAGCTGTGAATTTGCTGAATTGTTGAGAGATATATGAAACAGTTACTTGACTTCATAAGTAAATTCTTAGTTTGACTTCTACTATGATTTGTTGACAAGTGAAACTGAACAATGAGATCTGACACTAAGCCAGATCATCTCACTGTGACTGAACTCTACTTTTGAAAGAGTGAACAAAAAATGCATACTAACCTTATTTGAAAATATACAGGCAAATTCCATTTGTTGTTAAAGCTGTGGTAAGAAGGATGAGATCTTAACCGTTTCACACTGGCCTGGGAGCCACACTGTCGTTCAAACTTCCGTACGAAATCCATACTAGTAGTGTACTTCTGCAGAAAGAGAATGAACATTCCCATCACGCACAGGGTGCCAGCAAACAAGGAAGGCCACCACCCATTCAGCAAAACTCTTGTATCATGCTACAGTTAAGTTCGAGGTTCAGAATGGGCTGACGCTGCCCCCATGACCTAATCATACAAGGCTAAAATCCTGGATTCCAGTGCAACCAAAACCAATTAACTAGTAGGTGTTACTCTATGATAAGAAAAGCTAGTGCAAGACACTTCTAAAAAGCATAAAATTGTCCAAGTACCCTGAACAAGCAGAACTGATCAGAGACATGCATCAGTATTTGTGAGCTGAATCACTGTGGTGGAACAACAGTGCTGCACAGCACTAAGAACAGTCAGTCGCAGGAGATACAGGTATTCAACAAACGGAAGTAATCAGGAACAAAACCCAGAAATACACATAACCAAACACAGACAAGAATGAAAGTATGGTATTTTTTTCTGTTATATAGGGCCTGTATTACAGGACTTTCTAGAACTCTTTCCCTAAAAATATGTTTTGCAAATACAAAATATTTGCAGAAGAACTTTAAACAGTTTCAGATAAACTAACTTTATCCAGTGTATACTTCTAATAAGACGTTTACAAATAGTATTAAGTCAGTTGCAAGCAAAGAGAAATTACATTAATCCACAAACACACCGAGGGCTTACTCTCAACAGTAACTTATTAACACCCTGAAAATAATGAAATAATAAATTAAATCATACACTAAGCAGAAAGCCAAACACTTGAGCGAAAACCAGAAGGAAAATAGTGCATTAAAATGTTATTTCACACAAAACAGACCTTGCTAACAGAACACAAAAGTTATGTAAATCAATTTAAAATAAAAATATAGCTACAGTTAAAATCTACCTCTGTGCAATGAAAAACAGTTTGGCTTATGTGCCAGTTTCTTCTATTAAAAAAAAAAAAAAAGAAAACAGCCATAAAACCTATCATACATGCTCATTAAGCCACTGCTGAATTAATGAAATAAACTGACTGAATCTCTCAGTGCTTCTGACTTCACTGCAGCAAGAGCAGCAGCAAGGCTGGAGCAACAAGGCTTTTACCACGATCCAGAGCACTATGCAAGTGATGTGATTTTGCCTCTTAAGAAGCAGTAAAATATTCTCAGGAGAAGCCCCTGAGTTGCTTCTTACAGGTTCTGCTCTCAGAAACTCTGACATGGGCATACTTTTGTGTTGTGTATCTCAGTAAGTTCAAAACTTTCTGTCAAACGTATAATTACAGCATATTTTTCTTGTGACATGGCAGTTTCAGTGTGTCAAGGCAGTATTCTGGAAACTGCATGCAAAAGCTTTTAGGTAACTACTTTTCTTCCAGCTTGGCTGTATTTATAACACAATGGAACCATAAGGTATGGGAGTTAAATCCAGAATGAATGACAGATTAGTGTTCTTTCAGGCCTCCTTTCTTAAGATAATAAACCCAGCACTGTACAAAGGCAAACAAGCCGTAAATGCTCTGCTACCTTAAGTATTAGTCAGAAATATAAACCAAACACTCTGAGAAGACCTATCGCTTTCGGAACAGAAGACAACTCAAGAGATGTTTATCTAGTTATCAGTAACATTATATCCAAGAGAGGGAACTAACTGCAAGATTGGTTCCCATTTCAGCTTCTAGGATTGGATTGACTGCACAGTTATTTAAGAGAAGCTAAAGTGGGAAACAAAATGGAGCGATTTTCAGAGGAATCTAAACTTAAAAAATCTCAATTGAATGTTTAGGGATAAAAGAAGTATTTTTTTCAAATAACTGTAAATCTACAAATCTGACTCAGAAATAAGGGCATGACAACCTGAAACAATTTTAAAAAACCCCCACAACTCTGCACAAGTAGTTATTTTAACATACACAACTAACACTGCCAGTCTGATTTTCACAGGACTTAAAAAAAAATATTTTTCCATTCCCCTGCTCTACATCTAAAAGTCTCCTAACAGATAATACGTATATCCAAACTTTTCAGCATTAAACCTCTACATATATACATATCCAAACAAATCTGGCGAAAAAGACTTTTCTGCATTTCTATGAACCTGGAAAACAGAGATAGAAAATTAGTGTCTAAAATCTGTGGTCCATTACTTGGGTTATGAGCAGTGCAGAAACAATTTTAAAGGGGTTTTTTACCCCCTCTTAATTCAGAGCTATTTGTCTTTAGATAGACATAACAGCATTTTTACACTTGGCATTGCAACTTCTTATTGATTTTTAGATAAAATATTTTAATGACTTAGACTCCGAGTCACTTAAGCAGTCAAAAGCAGTCTGGAAAGTACTTTAGATTTACTACATGATTTACTTGAAAGTCATGGGGGGTGTTGGGTTGTTATGTTGGTTTTGTTGTGTTGTGTTTTTTTTGGTTTTTTTTTTTACATAAACACAGTGTTGCTGTTGGTCAATATGAGCTTAATAAAATATAAAATTTTAAAAAAATTTTAAAAATAATTCATTTAAAACAGCAAACCCAGCTCTTCTGAAGATAAAATACATTCTTGTGTAAACCAAGCAGCACAGATGACAACAGCCCAGTACAGCTCACAATTTGCAGTATGCAGGGCATTAGGTGAAAACTTCAAGAGTGACTGAAACTTTATGGAAACTAAGTATTCTCACCAGGGTGGGCAAACACCTTTTAGTGTCATTTGCATGGTATTACCACAACTTTCTTCAACATCTATTTCATTTGCTTCTTATTCAGAGCCAGCCCTGCAAACATTCACTGTAATGCCTGCCTGCCTTCAATTATTCAATGTATCTGTATGAAAGAGATCTTAAATTCCAAGAAAAATGTAAGTATTTGGTAAAAGCAGTTTTGCATGAACACAGGAAGAATCGTTTGTCTTATAAACCTCCACCAGCAATCTAATATTTCCCTAAGTCATCTGTCCTGATCTGCCTACTATGCCTTCCTTCAGACAATTTATCACTGCCTGCCATCTCCATCTTGAAAATAAAAGGTTTCACATGAATCGTAAGTCTAGTTGCAAGGAAGAAAAAAATAAATCCAAGTATTTCAGCAATCATGGTTAAGTACAGAGAGACAGGACATGAAGAAAAGCAGAAAGCTTGTATTTTCTACTTGTGACGTACTAATACAGTTCTGCCAGAGCCAATCTTCATACTAGAGCAAGAAATCCGTTTCAACATTAGGAAAAGATGATCTATTAAAGGCAGAGCAGCACTGCCCATGATGAAAATACAAGAGTGACAAGTACTTTAAATTCATTTCACAATGTAAGCTTGATTCATAATTGCTTGTGATACCAGAGAAAATGCTTCTTTTATGTTCTAAACCATAACACACTGCCTCCAAGTATTTTTATTTCTTTTAGTTGACTTGTGCTTCTAATCACAACATAATCTGCAATTCTGAAAGAGAGCAAAAGCTAAAACAAGCAAGTGAAACAAAGAATTTTTTTTAACCTCCTCATAGTATAGGGCAAGTTGTAACACAGGTATTTAATTAACGTGAGAGCCCTTGCTATACAGAGGTCCTAGTCTTGGGCAAACACTGGAGTAGCCCACTCCCACCTTTACTTATGTTGTAATTCTACAGCCAAGAAAGAACATCTACTCCTAGAACAAATACTAAGGCCAAATTCACATGACTAAATGGCTTCCAATAACTTCTGTATGAGCTTTGCCGACAAACTTGAGGGGAGAATCAATTCCTACGAAAATTAAATCGAGTGGTTTGAGATAACCTCCTCTTCCAAGCCATGCAACAACATGAATTCACACAAAAGCAGCAGGGAAAAAAAAAAAAGGTAGAGAACATGACTCATTCAATTCTTGTGTGTGTCAAAGGAATCACGAATGGAAATAATTAAATTAATTACCTCATGAAACACATCTGGGTTTCCAGGGTTAAACAGCGATGGCAATTTCTCTTCTAAACCATGTACTATTTCTGGCCACACTGAATTCACTAAGAAATCATATCCAGGAACAATATCTGCTTTTTCACTGAAATGAAATTGCAATTATTCCATGGTTATATTTTACCACCAGGCTTCTACTTGGAGGTAGGGATAACTACAAAGACACGCACTGCATTAGACAAAATGCGATTAAGTTTTTTTTACATAGGTATGTTGATTCCCTTAAACTATTCTTCCTTTGAGGTTTCTTATCTGATCCCACAGTCTCATCAAATACAAGATATTTTTTATAACTCTCAAAGTGTTTTAAAATTGTATCAGTTCTATATTTTGCAAGTGTGTTCTGGAAAATGAGTATATTTCAGCTGAGAACTCCTATTCTTACTTGTATATTTCAAGTTTTAACAGCTCCAAACTTCAAAGAGGTACTAAGTAGGAGTAATGTGACTAATACAATGAAAAGAACTTACTCATAATTGTTCCAAGCTGTATCCAAACCACCTGATATTGTGGTTTGAAGCAAAAAATTAAAAGCTACCTTGATTATGAAAATTTATAAATTGAGAGTAGAAGAGATACAAGCATTTAATTCCAGTTCAGTACACCACAGTACAAAGTAGAAACATTCCATTATTAAGAAGAAAGATTAAAACTTGCTGAGGGATTAAAAGAATTGAAATGTTAGTAAAACTTAGGAGTCATAAAAAGCTCAGCAATGGATGACTAATTAGAAAAGTAATTCTGCAGTCCCTAGGGGCTACATCCACAGTTCTGCTAATTACAGCAGTCTACTATATTAACCAGCCTGCAAACAGATGAATAAATGGATACAATTCAGTAGACCTGAATTACTTAAACTTCAAAACAGGCAATTTAATTGCATAAGGAATTAAGCACTTTTGGAGAAGACAGCGGAAGCACAAATCAATTAAACCTGTAGCTCCAGTACATGCAATAAGTCAATCAAACCTCTGGGAATCATCCCCACTTTTCTGATGTGCACTAACAACCCAATAACTTTTGAGCTTATATTTTTTAATAGTATTATTATGCCCTTCTCCTTAGATGAAATGTACAATCATATTTCATGGATTCAAAAAACCAAGGTATCAGACACATTGTATTATGAACAGTACTCAGTTCTATTACTGAAATACAGGATTGCCTTTTCCTCTTCTGAAGGTCTGGACTGTAGCACCAAGGAAGTTTGTTCCCTGTTGTTTTGAAAAACACAGACATGAGAGAGAAATCAAACTTGACTATGAATCTTCAGGAAGGGCCAGATAAGTTGTTTGCGTGTGGAAGCTAATTATGCAAAGCATTTCAAAAGTATATGATACTTGCTCTAACTTTAGCGCAACTGAAAGAAACCCTAAGATATTTACCTTGAAATAGCTCCCCCTGTTACTTCACGCAAGAGACGGCAATGATGAGGAACAAACTCCAACAGTTTATTGTACATAGCCTGAAGACCATTAGGATGAGATTGAACATACTGTTCCACAATCACCTGCCAGGAAGAGTTCAACGTTAAATGTCAGAAAAGTGAATATAAAATACTGTAATGCAAGACTCACTCAAAACTCCTACCGCTATAATCCCAAATATTGGGATAGTCAGTATATTACTTTTTTTTTTTTTATATTACAGTTTCCAAGTATATCTTGCCAGCTTGAATTATTACTTCCTTTAATGAAACACTCCTAACTGACAAGACTGGCCCTGAGAACAGGAATGAGCTCCTTCCTTTTAAATGTTAGCCACCATATCTGGCTCCCCACACACTGCACACATTGCTGTCACCTGAAGCAGTCTATGAAGTTAAACAGGTGACTGGCAAAAGCTAATGAAACTTCAAAATAAAGTAAAAAATTTCTTCTCAATGTAGAGGTTGTTGGTCCAACCCCAAATGCAGGAGGTAAGCCAATAGCCAAGAATCTTCCATGACAATGCTAAGCCTTTAACATGGCTAGGAAAGCAGTTTGTCCAGACAGTACCTCATATTCAGTGAAAAGGGATAATCTCTGCCATAAAGAGAAAGCAGACAGTAGTTGGACAACACAGGAAAAGAACAATAGCCTGTATTTCTTGGTATTCTTCCACTTGTCTGAACACTTTTGCCTCTTGATACTTAATCAAGCAGAATGGTGCAGAAGTGGGGAAAGAATAGATACTGAGAAAACCAAGAGGGGAAGACAACCTCTAGCAGTTGCTACAGCACTAGCAAGCACCCAAAGGAAGTTTGTCCTTAAGAGGAGAGGTCACCACCATTTGACTCCCTCTCCCATCCAAAAGCTAGGAGATGGCTTTGCTTTGTAATCTGTATGCATACAAAGTAAACCCAGAATAATTTTAAAAGTTTCCTTCCCAGCAGCAGAAAAGAAACATCCTACTGACAGTGACATACAGCTCAAGTGTTATCAGACATACTATTGTTTCACAGGGAAGGGGAAGGTAACAAGTCCATCTTTTGCTGAAGACATTACTGAGTGAAAAAAAAGTAATTTCTTTTCCCTATATTGATTTAGAAGAACAACTCCTTCAGCAAAAGTTATACTCTTCACTTGCTTGATTGAGAACATTGGGGCAAATAGCCCCCAAAATGAAGAAAAAGAAGCAAATACCTTATGGTCATTTTTGCATTTATGTTCAGAAAGGCACATCAGTGTAAGAAAAAGCAACTGTATTATTGCCTGCAGAAACATATTCAATACTTTCAGAAACAATGTTCACATTGCTTTTCTGGGTCTTAATAAAAATGGTAACTCTATACTGTAAGCGGTCTCAATTTTTTATAAAATACCAGTAGAGAACGAACTGTTTTAAATATCCTGAAAGCAGAATGAAGTACCTCACATCACAACATGCTTCTCATGGTTTACTGAGCACAGAGAACATTGTTAAATATCTCAGTCTGAAGAGTAACGACAGTAAAAGAAAATCTTGACAGCAAAGGGAAAGATACATCAACAAAACTTGGGACTCAAAGCCACTGAAGTGTGCTACGTATTACAGAGGAGATGATGAGGGGAAGAGCTATTCTGCCTTCTATAAACATGCACAAATTCAAGCAAGTGTATATTTGCAACCGCCAAGGCAGCTCCTGTACTTTACATTTTTTCCTCCTCAGAGGAGCAGGAAAATTAATACTGCTGAAAGATTCATAAGGCTAGTTTTAGAACAACAACTTTATAGCCCTGGTGCTGGCCCAGTTTAACTTCTTTAAGGACAGTGAATTTAATGCATTTATGAAATTACTCTGACACTCCAGTGAAAACCAGGGAAACTTCCTGCATCAGGGCAGTCAGGCAGCACTAGTAATTACATTGTAAAAGGGCACTGATTCAGATCTCTGTAGGGAACAAGTATCCTCTGAAATTATATGGAATTGTTACCCAAACTGGACATAATTCACAACACACTGATGAAAAGCATTAAAAGAAGTCTTGGTATTACAGCAACATTCATAAAAAATGTAACAAACCTGTTTCATCAAGTCATTTCAAACACAGCAGACTATCACATATCTTAAAATGAATTTTCTTATTTTTACTTGAAGCTTGAAACTAGAGGTACCATAATATAATTGTAGGCCCTTAAAAATGTTTTTAGTGCCAAGTGTAGATGTGCTGACATACAAGAAGAATTGAGCACAACTGACTGACTTGCTGACTGTTACACTATAGTGGCAGGTTACTGTCTGGTTTTTTGTTGGGTTTTTTTTGTTTGTTTGTCTGTTTTGAGGAATTACATTATCATCAACCACAACAAAAAGAAAGAAAAAGTAGTGTAGACTAGTCACCAACTGTTCAGGCCAGAAGAAGTGGTAAGAACAAACGGTGCTACAAGAAAGTGAGGAACAAGTTGCACAGTCAAGAGAATTAGCAGAAGTCCCCTAATTTCAGAAAATTCAATCAGTGCTTTGTGATTGGTCCAACTTGGTATTGTAAACTGATGGCCTACTAAAATCAGTTTCTCGTTATTTGAGAAACTGGCCATCTGACACATTTTTCCCACCAGACAACAGCAAATGCTTCCCAAACAAACACTTGTTCCTGCTCTTGCTAATGTCCTGGTACAGCTGGGAACTGCACAAACTGCTTCTTCATACAATGGGAAGAAAAGGACATTGCACTAAGAACTACTTTTACTGCATTTGCCTGCTACTTAGCCAGCCATGGAGAAATGCAAACCCCAGATCTGATCCAGTTCCCACACATGCACCCTGGTCCAGAATAAACTGGATTTTACTCCACTCATAGGTTTTTTTGATTCCTTGCCCCAAGAAAAATGTAGGTAAGACAAAGAATCCCAACTGGATATAACCTGAAATTGGTGACAGACAGAGAGAATTCATCCACCCTTTTTTCTTAAATAGCAACAACAAACAAATTGACATTGTGTTGGGGCACAGTTCTCCTGCTGTCTCCGCGAAGGCATTTTGTAGCTGCTAATGAAAGCTGGAGGTTAACAGGAGAAATAAACATGTTTGCAAATCAATTCATTTTCTTAGGATTCTTGATTTTATCTTACCTCATCTATGTAAGGTTTCACAAGCACTTGACCAACTAATGCCTCTGCATCTCGTGTTTTGTCAATTGTTGCATAAGTGCGAAGACAGTGACGTATTATGTCAACATTTGAAGTTTGAAGGCCTTCCAAGAGCAGCCCTTCCAGAGACTGCTGCAACATAGCTGTTATTCCAGCTATACGCTATGAAGAGAAACAAAATATAGTAAATAAAAAACCAAAAGCAAAGCCTTGCCAGCATTGATGAATTAAATTCTTCCAGAAATACCTAACTCAACTTTCCATTTTCATTTGAAAGATGCACAAGTTTTGATAACTGTCAGCATTAAATGAACACTAACACAAGCTGAATGGGTTACTGATGCTATTTAACACAGTATTTATTGCAATAACGTTTAAAGGCAATTATTTTCCTCTATATGTTGTAAGTTATGGGGTAACTTACCTAAGGTCCCCTTTATCCTGAAGAAATACATCAGTAACTGTTCCTTGTTCAACTGAACCACTATCTATGATAATACACAAAAGCTTTACAGTAAGTCACCAGGGATAACAACTATGGCATTTATCCCTCACCCTCAAAAACTAAAATGATAGCGTGTTCTCAGGACTACTTGTCAAATTACTGCAAACCAAAGACATTGAGTGACATTGGCAAAAAAATGACACACCATTAGATTCCTTCTGGCTTCTTCCTAAGAGCTGCTTCAGTCAACATATATTCTCCCTCTTGCTAACCATTGTCCTGATCTCCTGCTACATCTCTTCCACTAGATCCAACTCATTGCTACACTACCTGCAGATACACTCCTGGCCCAAGATGGTCCCTTACAGCTCTGTATTTGAAGCAAGTTCAGCAACACACATTAGAGTAGTCACAGTTGAACTACCAATTTAACCAGTCAAATTTCTTCTCTGCCTTTTTGCATGCTGTATTGTGTCCATCCATTGTAAAATGATTCCACAGAATTTGCTCTGTACACGTGACGTCAGTAACCCAACTGCTGACTAGTCATGAAACCTATGGTCTGATGACTCTTAGCAACAACAGGTACAGGACAGAATTCCTGGCAAGCATCATTAAGGAAGCCACACAACACACAACAAATGACAGCTCCATGCTAATCAGCTTAAAGCATTGCCCCATCTCCATACCCATAATATCTATGTTTAAGCACCAGTTTTCATTTGTTCCCTCTCTCCAATGAATGGATAGAAGAAAAAACCCCACTAAAACATCAATTCATCTTTTACAGTAGATAATTATTACAAAAAGGGAGATCAGTATACCAGCCTGAATAGCCAGAGTTAGGCAAGAAATTTCACCAAAAGATAAACCTGAGTACATTCAACCCAGCCACTCTGTAGGCAAATTCCCTTTATATTCTGGTCTGTACACTGCAGCTAATAAAACCAATATAAGTCTCTAGAACTAGGCCTCAGTATTATTAAGCAGACAAACTGCAAGATATATTAGGCTGACAAAAATGTGTTGTATTTCCTACTCTTATTCTAAGTAATTTATCCTACAGAAGTTAGCAAACAAAGCACAAACCCTCAGCTGCAGCAATACTTCTAGTCAACTGATAAAAATGACCTCTTGAAACCCATTTACACCCCTAAATTAATCCAACACAACTCTGTGGAAACAGGCATTTGTCTTCCAATTAGATGGGTTTTGTTTGATCTCACATGTGTTAAGCTGGCTATCGTGCAATACTTACTGGTCTCACTTTGTCCAAAAGGGGCATTCCTTTGCTTTGTACTGCATGAAATTGTAGTTGATTAAATTCTGTGGCAATTCTCTCTAAAACTTGTCCAGTTACAAGTGGGCTAGAAGAGAGATGATACAAAATGAGACTACACAGTTAGATGCTTTCAAATGAAGTCACTTTCACCTGCAGCAGATAGATAATGCTCTCCCCCAGTTTTTGTGGTTTACTCTAAATATTTGGAATTCTGACAGGTACTACCACAACTATTGCAATCATGCAATAATAGTCTGGAACACACTACATGATTAGAGTTGTTTTGGAGCTACTAAGATATGAAATGGATGAAGCAGAAGCTGAGAGGAACATAAGATCTTGCCTCAGCAGCATGAAGCACTTTTTTGTATATGGCAGTGCTGTTTACTGTCACATGAAAAGTCAGTCTTGCAGAGCTCAGAAACTGCAGTAAGCGCTCTTCACCATCCAGATTTGTTTCTTTTCTCTTATGTGGTAGAACTAATGACAGCTATCTCTAGAGAAACAGTCCTACCCTTCTCAGGTCTACATAGTCCCAGTAATTAGCCAAATTTTCAGCCACTAAAGTACCATCTTGCTTCCAAATACAATTCTGCAAAGTCCCTCACCCTGACTGAAAACATCTGCATATGCTTTGTCCCTCTGGGTATCAGCCTATTCTTCTGTCTACCTCCCCCCACTCACTACCATGTGATCCAGTGCACTAAACTGAAGAGACAGTCTCACATTCAAAGAGGTTTGTTCACAAAACTGTCTTTTTCCTCCAGCTTAAGTTGCACTTGCATCCCAGTCAACTATTTCAAGCGCGTGGCTGGTACATCAGTTCCAAAACTGGCTGAAAGACATCTTCCATCCCTCAGCAAAGGCAGAGGGAGAGGACACTTTCCATGTAGTTGTTAAAAAACAAAACTTGGAAGTGTAACTGGAATTTGTCACAAACCTTCCTCGTACCAGAAGCATCACGTGTGGCTTGCCTGTCTCAGACTATTGTTGCAACAGTCCTTTCAGTCATACATAAGCAGAGAAAACAAGAAACGCTATTTCCCATTTTACTTCCAAATGATATTGGAATAAACTATACTGCAGAGAGTATTTCAGACATGACAGGATTACTGACTTCCAAGAAAAAAAAAAAAACAACTATTGCATGCAAACTTCATGTTTACTGAAAACACTACAAGTAATTCAGAACTTTGGAGGCTAAGTTACATATTCTGTGAATGACCAGTTTGCAGAAGACTAAAACTGAGAAAATGCTAATGTAAGAGTCACTTATTCCATCAGAGTTACATTTCCAAACATATATCCTAATGCTTGTAAACTCATCTACAACACCATGAAATTAAGTTAGTCCACAGTTAAAACAAAACCGAACATTACGTATTTTTTACCTGTTTCCCTCTAATGAGGACAATTCTTTAGTGCCTTGGGAATGCAGAATCTTCTCAATTTTCTCAACAGACTGAATAACATGAATAAGTCTCAGGACACACATCTGTAATTGAAGAAAGATTTTTCATATCTGACCCCAATCCCAATTTACATTACCTAATTTTGGATTTTTTTTTTAGGTTTGGGATTTTTTTGCTGGTGTCAGTTTTCTTCCTCCATCTTAATACTTGAGTCATGTCTCAGTTGAAGTATTGCTCACGTAAGTCCACAAATCCCCACAAACAAACATTTGTCACAGATGTAGAACAGCTGTTCTTATCCCCAATTTTTTTCCAAATTAAGCACAAAGACAAGTGTTAGTGTGTGTGTCCCCATATAAAAATTAAACTGCTGTATTTCAATTACCTTCATAATAAGTTTATATACTACTACAAGCAGAAACAAGAATAACTATAATTAAAAAACCCCAATCAAATCAAACAAATATGGTTTTGGCAAATAAAGTAAAATAAAGAATTATAATCAACTAGACACTGTAAAAAATGAAGTCTGCCAACCAAAATGTCAATAATTATTTTTATAGGTACAAAATCCTGCACAGTGTGCATCTAGACAGCCTAGAACTTTTACAATTTCATTTTCTCTGAGTTAATGACAAAAACGAAGTCATCCTAAGGAGGATCTTTTCAAGGTAATAATTTATCTGTTGTACCTTTTTTCTTCTAATATCTTCTTGTTTAGCCATCCGGTCATCTACCGCTTTAATTCCTTCACTGACACATGACTTAAGACTCTGTGAGAGAAAAAGTCAATATGTCAAGCTGGCTTCCCAGCCAGGTTTAAAAAAAACCCTTTACTCAAATATCTAAACTTAAACCAGGAGACAGATAAATAAGAATATAGGACTAATAAAAGCTACAGTACATCAACCGCCCTCTAAGTGAAAAAGCCAGAAATAAGACTAAATAACTGCAAGTGTAATCTATTCCTTAAGTACTGCCATCACAAATATCACTATTTCAACCAGAAGTGTTCTTTTAGTACCTTACAGAGAACAAACCACCCTTCACCCAGAAACAGGCAATAAACCCAATATGATTTTATGTCTTGAAACGGAAGTTATAAATCAGATTTAAGTAGCATTTTTCACATAATAAATATTTCTCTATGCTAACTGAACCTATTTTCTGTTTTAGACATCAAGATATCAAAATATCTGTTGTGATATTTTGAAGGCACATTTATGCAGCAAACATCCCTTTGAACTGGCTGCCAAGATGATAAAAAATTGCCCTTTGCTAAATACCAAGTCACTGTGGAAGAGCCAGAATAAGACTTGCCTTCAAGAGGGTGATCTTTTATGGTTAAGCCACAGGACTGAGCAAAAAGAGTCCTTAATTGGACTGTGTTGCATCTGAGTTATTTACTACCATCTTTAAGTTATGCAAATATTAAAACACTTTCAGTATTTCACCATAGACTTGTCCTGCAAGAGTCCATTTATTTTCATGTTTAAGGAGTCCTTTATCTCTTGGCTGAAAGGCACTATAGAAAATGTAAATTTAGTGTTATTACAACTGCTTGAAAACACAATGCCTCTCCTACTACCACTCTAAGTCATCAATTTTCAAAGAGAAGTTTATTATAATAATTACTAATATGAGTAAAAGATATTCTGTACATCGTATGAAAGCAAGCTGAAGTTTACCAAGCTGCGTATAATGATCGTTTTGAGCATACCATAACTTCTTCCCTTAACTGTCCCAAGGGTACTGAAAGCTGATTAAGAGCCTTGTCCATGCCAACCTAAAGAGATTACCATAAAAACATTAATAACTTTTTTGATAACTTCATATGCGAATTACTGACAAAGCCTATCATTTTACAGATACTAAAAAAGAACCAAGAAAAGATATCCCTTCATAGTCTCCAGCTTTAAATGCAATGCAAAAATATGTTACCTCAAATACAGGCATAAAGATATCAGACTGCTTGTCACACAAAGCCAAAAGTTAAAGAAAATCTTGGCCTATGGAAATTTTTTTCCCATAAAAATGTTAAATCTCAATCTTTGAACCTGTATAATTGGAACCTGGATGAATTGGGGTGAAAGAGCAGAAGACACAGTGGGCAAGACAGTTTAATATGAAAATGATCACAATTTTCAGTTAAGCAGGTTGTTTGGGTTTTTTAAATATATATTGATTGTATAGTATGTTTAAAGATTCCTAAAAGAATCCTTCAGAATGGCCTTATTTGTATAATTCCTATTCTATTTTAACTGTTTATTTCCTTCAATTCTACAACTACTGGCAGTTTGAACAAAAAGTTTGCCTTGAGTCTAACTTCCTAACGAATTAGTTTTTCAAGACAAAAAGCATACATCTAAAGCATTTATTACACGCCAACAGCAATTCTGTACAGGAGCTAAGTTCTACAGGAATGGTCTTTCAGTTTCTCCCAGTGCAAGGGGTCACAGTTCAAGATGTCTTAATTCTAACAATGCCAAAATAAAAGGCCTAAAGTTTTCATGTGCAAAATGAAAAGCCCACTAAACCGCATTAAGACTGAACTGCACAGTACAACTGAATAACACTTACTAGATTTGTTGAGAGATTAACAAAATCTGCATAGTCCTTATTTATGAGTTCCACCATAGCAGTTTTAAGGAGTTTGTAATAGAGCTCCAGATCCTCTCTGAGCTCTTCCAACTGCACACGTTTCCTGCAGTCTGATACAAAGTGATCAACGTCAAAATCCGGCTGAAAACGAAACAGGAAAGAGAGAAGGATGTAAATAAAAGTTCAAACCAGGAACACACCCCTCCCTGCCCCAAAATAAAGTATTCCATATGCCAGTGAGCTCACCAAACTAAAGCTCTGGGGGGCAAAAAGGCTACTTAAGGGAGCAGTTTCCCAAAGTCCTGGTCTTTAATCTCAAAAGCACACAATGTCGTCAGAGTACCTAAAAGACTAGCTCTCCAAAATACAGGGTTGTATACTCCCTGCGCACACTTTAAACAAAACCAACCACAAGTCGAAATACAGTATTACGAACTACTTTAACCTCTCCAAGCAACGAGGCCTGAACGCTGCTTCTCAGTCTACCTGCAACTTGGCTCCAAAGCAAGCCGAGGACGATTTGGAGGAAGCATGACTGGGACCTGCCCGAGGAGGTGAGCTGCAGCACCCGGCCCCGGCCCGGGACACCCGTTTGCAAACCCGCCGGCTCCCTCCTCGGGCAGGCCTCCCCCTCCGCTCCGACTCCGGTTCAGCCTCGCCAGGCTCAGACGCAGCCCCTGCTTAGGCACAACCAAACGGCCCGGATCCCCCCCGCCCTCTTTCAGTGACACACTCAGCACTTCTTCACGAGAAAAAAAATCCCATGGTGGACCTAAAAGATCCCGGCCCAAGGCTCCCGGCCCCTCTCACCACCCCAGGGAACCCGCCACCCCGCTCCTCAAGAGGCCCTCCCCGGGCCCACAGCGCCCCTCCGCAGCCCCCGCTCACCTTCATGAACTCGTCCTTGTCAAAGCAGAGGTTCTCAGGGCCCCGCGGCAGGTTCATCTTCGCCTCCACGACCGGCCCGGCCCGGCAGGCCCAAGGCGGCGGCAGGACCTGCCGCTACCACAGCAACGCCTCCTCCGCCAGCACGGCACCGGCCG
>JAVJGG010000050.1:11655142-11684965 GCA_035590195.1 Aviceda cuculoides | reverse complement strand
CTCCGCTGAGGAGAGCGGCGCCGCGCCCGCGCGCCGCCGCGATAGCGCCCCCTGGAGGGCTCCCAGCGGCCCCGCAGGCGGCGCCGGGCCGGGGCGGGCTGGGGCGCGGCAGGGATCTCAAAATGGCGGGGGGGCAAGTGGCGGATTGGCATCCGTGCTGAGGTGTGGGACAGCGGCCCTTTAAAGCTGGCCTACCCAGCCTCTTCGGAGGAAATTTACCGGTTCCTGCCACCCTGTGAAGTTAGGGGAGCTGGGCTGTGCTGCTGCAGTGGGTGCCTGGTGCCCCACGGTGCACCCCTGTCATGTAAAACTGACCTGATCGCATAAAGCTGTGGGGGCCGGTTGTCAGAGCCATGGCACAAGCCATGGAGACCCAGGGCTGTGGAGGAGGGATGGGGCTTCAGGACATGGTATGGTGCAGCCCCCTGGAGCCCTCAGCAGGGTCACCCAGAGCTGGAGGTCCAGGGCCCCGTCCCCTCAGGGTTTGTGTATTGCTCAGGTAGAGGCCCCACAGCATCTCTGGTCAAGCTGTGCCAGGGTCTGACCGCTCTTAACAGAAAAAAAAAGGTTTTCCTTATGTTTGAATTTATTGCAGTTTGTGCCCATGTGGTCCTGAGCATCAGGAATTGAGTCAGAGCATAATCTACCTCCTCCATCCTCCAGCTTTTCAGCAGGCTCTTCTGTTAGGGTCTTGTTTCCTTCAAAATCTTTTGTTCAAGGTCACTTACAGCTTAACGAAGACAAATTTAGCTCTAAAAAGCCTCCCTGCTGTCGGCTGCCTCAGGATGGAAGACAGCAAACGATCTTGTTCCTCGCACGTACGTTTTATGGATTTAATTATGTCCCGGTGAGCTCAAATGAGGAGCAAGCCCAGCCCCTTACCAAACAGTTATAAGGGCGCATCCGCTGTAGCTCTGCCAGCTGCTCCGCCGACAAGGGTGGAGAAGACTCCCTGGGCCTGACGGATGTGGGTTCAGTGGCGTTGCAGCAGTACCCCGGGCCGGAGAACCCCCAGACCTCCTGGGCAGCTAGGATTTCAGCAGAGCCAATGCGTACATGCCCACCTAACTCCGGCAGCGCTTCCGCAGAGCCCAGCTGGCCTGTAACCAGCAACGATTCGTGCCAGTGATTCACGGCTGGCGCTGAGTTCATTAGGACTTCCCTGAGTTATGAAGAAGTATGAAGAGCTGAGCAGTTCAGTGATGAACATGGTGGGCACGTGCACCTGCTGGCTGGCTTCTTGCATGCTAATTGCCCCCTCTTGCTTTCACCCTGTCCCTTTGGAAAGCTCTTCAAGACTGACACGGTTCACAGTGTCCAACCCTCTCAGAGATCTCAAATGTTGGCAGGCATGGTTTATAGCTGTCACGTGTTGTCAGCTAGAGAGCAGAAAAGATACACCCACCACATAAATCCACACTGGCACGTTTTTGCAATAGCTATGACTATATGTATCAGATCAAAAAGGTTTTCTTATATTGTGATATTTAAATGTCTACATTCTGGTACAGGAACAAAGCCACATTATTGCTCATCCATCTTTTTAATTTAATGAGCTGGATGCTTGACATTAAAATTCTAACCAGTTTTTAATGTTAACTCCTTAACAAAGGAGTTACCTCTGCTTTTTTAAGGCCTTATGTATTAGCCAAGACAAAACTTGCTCTAAAAAGACCAACTGTTGCAATTTATGTTTTTATTTACAAGGCTCTAATTATGAAGTTCCTTGAGGAAATAAAAAGTATGCTTCCACTTGAATTTGTTTTTTGATGAGCTCTTTACAGTCTTCGTATTAATTGATATCCATTTAAAGTAACTATGAAGTTTGCGGAATTTAATAATTTGCCAATGGAAACTGCAATATAGCAATTTCAGTAAGGTAACAGTAAAACCAGAATTAGGACTTGTGGGTTATTTCCACACGCTGTTCCTGAACAGCCGTCTTCACCTGGGTCAGTGGTGCACAAAGTAAAGTTTCTGCAAGACAGAAGAGACTAGCGAAGCAGTGAGGGAATTAGCCATTCCAAAAAGCCATATGAAGCTCTCTTTACTTTCATTATTTTTGTGCTAGGACTACTTAGTTTATTTCAACTACAAGCCCCTTCAACCCTTTCCTCTCGTCGCTGTCATTCCAAGATTTCCAGGCTTAGAAAACACAGTTTTAAACTCTTTTCCCCATCACACAGTTTTAAACTCTTTTCCCCATCATCCTTTCCCAACCACGAAGACATGACACTTAATGTTTTCTCGTGAAAACTGTAATCACTATTTAATCTGCAGGTTTTGGATAACATATCATTAATGGAACCATTAGATGAATTAAGAGAGAGCATCTGAAAGTCTGTCTCAGTATTATTGCTATTTTCTGAATAGGAATGATGTAGGTGCCAGACAGTAGAAGAGCTACTTTTAGCTCTTGTGTGGGTGCTGAATTTTAAAGATTCCAGCATCCCTTCTTATTCTCAAATAAAGAACATTTCAAGGGATGCGTAATGATATGACAAATGATGGTTCATATAATTGTATCATCATTTTCCTGAAGGCTGCCAATGACTAATCCACTATCTTGGAAATACTTCCATTCCAGTATATATCAGTTAAATTGGGAAGGAAAGCAGCTAGGGTTACCTCCCACCACATTCTTAAGATTTCTCCCTGGTTTTATTGTTTTAAAAAGCTGAAGGCATTATGTACAATTTATGATAAAGGAGAAAAGCGTGACAGTCTGCTGCATGCAGGGACAGAGATACTACAATTAATTTGTGGTAAGCACTCCAGGTACCAAGAACCTTCAGGAAATGTAGATAGTATTAGACAAACTAACGTGCCAGTGCTGATTAATTATTTTTAATATCTTGCCTTCCTAAAATGATATCTCCATCAACGTATTGCTTGTCTCTTTGGCAAAATTGTGGAAGAGAAGTTCTGTGTTAGCTGCTTTCAGTAGATGTTAAAAACAATGAACACCAATTAATAAATAGAAGTTCAAGGCAGAAAAGGGTATTTTCCTAATACTGGCATCTTACTGAGTGCTTTTATTTTGTTTTCTTTTAGGAATAGAATTGCTTACATGAATACAGGTAGAAGAGTTTATGTCCCTGGTTGCCATCCTGAACACAGAAGTCAAGGAGTGAATGCTGCTGATTTCTGTGATAACTGTCAGTCACTGCGACATGTGCCTAACTCCAAGGTGTAGATAATCCTGCTGCAGCCAGTGAGGCTGCAGTCATGCTTAAAAAAGCCTTGGTCCTAAAAGAACATGGTAAAGAAGTTTGCAGATTCCTCGAGTGGTGGGTCTTGGAAGCCAACTATAAAATGCAGTAATGCCATTGTTTTGTGATTATATTAAAGTAGGATTTTATATGTATGCTATAAACAAACATAGATCTTGCCATAAGAAAGAATTTTTTTATAGTAAGAGCAATCGTTCACTGGAACAACCTCCCCAGGGATGTGGTGGAGTCGTCATTGCTGGAGGTTTTCAAGATGCGATTGGAAAGGGTGCTAGGTAATTTCATCTGGGCTCCCTTTCCCATGAAAGGTTGGACCAGATGGTCTTTCAAGGTCCCTTCCAACTTGGGCTGTTCTATGATTCTAAGATTCTGTGATACGTGCTATAAGATATAGTGAATGCATGTGGAATGCAGAACTGCAGTATGAAAATGGACCATCTTAAAACATGTTTTGAACACATATCCTGTTAAAATATTGCAGAACCGTCCCCTTTCCCTGATGTGTTAAGTATAGACTAATAGTTTACATCAAAGATATGTTGAGTACAGAGAGATGAGGAGGGAGGGAGGCAGGAGGGGAGGCAGGGAAGGAGGGGTCTTCAGCTCTCTCGTGCTTGAGTTGCCATGTGCAAACAAATCATGGCATAAAGGAGCTGCTTAACTTACAACATCCTACCTCAGTGCTCCAAATATGAAATAAAAAAAGGCTGTGGGTTTCCACCTTCTCTTCCGCCTGACATGTTCACCATGACACTGAGGAAAGCTCTCAAAATGGGACTTAATTATTTTGAGTTCATCTGAAAATTTCTTCTGGCTTGTTGACTCATTAGCTGGCTAACTGGAGTTCAGTGATATCCCAGGCAGCACAAAAGTAGCAAAACTGGAACTTAGATAACTCTCTATATCTGAAACACTTACCCCAAATTCAGCGACTATCAACTTATTTCCATCAGGAGGGGAAACAGATGGTTGAGTTGTTCATTTCTTTGATAATGTGCTTATTACAACAAAGTACAAAAGCCTACCTTTTTTAAGACAAGAGGATTCAAACAACAGCACAATGTATTGGTCTGTGGATCGAAACCTCGTTTAGCCAGTGCTCTGCCCAAAAGTGCCTGTAAAGCTTTTCATCAGGATTACATTATTCACAAGGAGGGCCATGAAAATGGTCATAGGGCTGGAACACCTCTCTTATGGAGAAAGGCTGAGAGAGTTGGGGTTTTTCAGCCTGGAGAAGAGAAAGCTCCGGGGAGACCTTGCAGCCATTCAATGTATAAAGGGGGCTTATAAGGAAGGTGGAGAGAGACTTTTTACCAAGGCCTGCAGTGACAGGACAAGGAACAGCAGTTTTAAACTGAAAGAGGATTGATTTAAATTGGATATAAGGAAGAAAATCTTTACGATGAGGGTGGTGAGATAAAAGAACAGGTTGCCCAGAGAAGTTGTGGATGCCCCATCCCTGGAAGTGTTCGAGGCCAGGTTGGATGGGGCTTTGAGCAACCTGGTCTAGTGGAAGATGTGCCTACCCGTGGCAGGGGGGTTGGACTAGATGATCTTTAATGGTCCCTTCCAACCCAAATGATCCCTTAGTTCTGTGGTTCTATGATGCTATGACTGTCCAGAAGATCACTGCTGTTGCTTTTCTTTCATTTTGTATTGTTTCTTCAGCTTGTCTTACTCTGCCAGGCACACTACCTAGTGAAACCCTTATATGTATCTGTTTTATATTTCTCAGTGGTTTCACATGTTTGTTTGTTTGTTTTGCATTGTGATCTGTATCTGTGTGTTGTTTGGAGATGGCATGGTTTCAGCCACTTGCTTTCTTAAGGGAGCTCAATAGGTTCTTACAGTTATCACAAAGGAAAGATAACAGTTGTATGTTGCAACTTCAGTGAGGTTTAATCAAATCCACAGTAAGAATGTGTTGTGGAAGAGCCAGGAAACGCAAATTTTCCTCCCTTTTCGTTTTTCTAATAGCTATCTGTTAGAGAAAGGGATGGAAGTTTAGGTGTTCCTTGACAACAGGGGTTATGCATTTTTAGCATTTGCACTGGTAGCCACTGGATGTCACTAATGGTTCACAGAAACATAGAAATCTGTGCACTTTTTCCAAACGGTAAAAAAAATGACTTAAAGAGCACAAAGTTTGGAGCAGGAGCATTTCCATGTGAAATGGGAGCAAATTTTATGAGTGTGCAGTAAGCATAGATCTGGTTGGGATGGCCAAGCTGTGTTGAACTTGATGACTTTTTAGGTAGCAAACAGATCCTCTGTTATAAGACCCCAGGGAACAAAGCCTGCAAAGTTTCTTGCACAGCTCAGTTAAGAGGCTTGAGCATAACCAAGCTGGAAGAGAAACTCCACATGGGAAAATGTGTGAGTTGTGGTATACGTATGATGGATATCACACGTAGGTGTACACTCACACACACAGAGTCGACCTAATAACACAAGAGAGGAAACAATGAAAAAGGCTCAGATATGCCATTATTGTATAAATCAGTTAAGAGGAAAAATACACATCTGAGGATTTTAATAAATGTACTTTAAGATGGCAAAGCATCTTCTGGCCAACATCACCATATATACATGTGCCACTACTGCTGTGCCTTTTGCATTGCAAGTCTCAAGAAGACAATATACCACATGACTTAATGCTGCCATGATTTTTGCATTAAATTAGCAACCACTAAAATACCTGCTACAGATGTGTGTAGGGCTTCCAGACTTCTGTTCAAGAAATCCTAGAGAGAGATTTCTATTTATGCAGCACATATGGCAGATACCAGACATACCTCAGCTGCTTCAGATTTGCTGTGAATGTATAGATCAACTGTGCAGCCGCCATGCAAGGGATGGCTGTCTACTGCAGTCCAGGCAGGTGTTTTGGTCAGGTCTGCTGGCCTCAGACACATTCCCGTTGCCTGGAATGCCACAAATTCCCTGACATACCCAGTCAATCTGCTCGTGCACTACCAGCCATCTGCCAGGGGCTGCCTGATTTCTAGAAATGCCAGAAAAATAGCCAGACTCTGCTTTTTCTTCTAGGACATAAACTGCAGGAAGGAAAAGAGGGCATGCCTGTCAAAAAATGAATCTATAAGCAAGCGTACAGAGAGCAGAAGTAAAGGTACACTCTAAAAATAGTATAACTATTACAGTCTGGGGACTGGCACACATATTAAGGCAAGTTGCCATTATACATGAACACATATTTGATCAAATTATCACTTAATTCTTTGTTCTTTTGCTATCTGTTTTCAATACTGTTATTTTTTGTGTTGTCCACTGTCAGTTCCTTCCATGTCCATTTTAAAGTTTCATCCCTGTTTCTAAGTTGTAGTCGTGTTAATGTTTGTGTGCTCATTAAAGTCTGGGCACAACTGAAAGTGATAGTGGCTGTGGTATATGCAAGGTGTGAATTTTACAGTATGGGATACAAAAAAACCCCAGGCAGACTATAATGAGGCTCAATGTACTAATCACCTTGGTATAACTCTTATGACTTCAGATGGATTATACCAAGTTATAGAGCAAAAATTTAGTTTCTTGTTACGTACAAAAAGACATGCTGAGCCATGAGGCAGCATCGGTCAATGGGAGCTGAACATAAGAGAGACATCTGTGGTTTTAAGGGCCCGATCCTTCATAGACAGCATACCCATAGCTCGCTTTTATCAGTGCTTGGGCCAGGTGCTTACAAGATGTGCTATCAGTTCCTTTGTGGGACTGCATCCTGGTCTAAGACCTTGGAGAGCTGAAACTTTAATCTCAGCTCTGACATTAAGTTCGTTTTTGATCAGAGGCAATGTGCTTAACATTCACTTGACTCAATTCCTGTACATTTTTAAAAATGACTCTGCACAGCTAGAAACTTAGTGATACTATTTTTAAAAAAATCCTAAACTTTATTTAAGTTACGCTTACCCAAATGTTCAGAAAAACCTGTCTTTTGTGAGAAAAGCTGTATTTGATTGGAATTAATTTTGCCCCTTCCTACCAGGATGCTGTCAGGCTGCATCGTTTTCTTCTGAGAAGAATTCTTAATCCTCATGCAGATGGGAAGTAACAATAAACACCATCTGCTGCAAATTAGGTTACTCTCTTAGCAACGAGTGAGATCAGGCTCCCTCTCAGCCTCCCATTTTCTGTGCTGAAGTACGCACCGGCACTTCAGCCTGTAACAGAGCAAGCGATCAGAAACAAAGTGGAAATGCGAAATGAAAAATCTTTCTTACTCCTCTCCTGGCGAGATCCTTCCCATCCTTGCCAACCCTGCAGTTTTATTGCTGTACGCCAAAGAGGCCGAGCTCTGCTCCTCAGCCCACCTTCCTCCGGCTCCCAGCTCCTCCTAGGAGAGCGGGAGCAGCATCATGAAACGCTGGCGACCTCTCAGGGCTGCTAGGTGCTGGGAGCCAGCCCAAAAAAGCAAAGAGGATCAGCAGGGAAGGTCTACGTACCAGCTGAGAGGTGATTTAAAGCTGTCTGCCGCTGGCAGAGCTCACAGGGAAGAGGGCCAGCGAGACACCCAGTTGCTACCTGGCCTCCCCTGACAGGATCCGTCCCCCGACCAGCGGCTGCCCCATGGGTGCTGTTTGCCTCCCCAACCAGCCATCACCCTTCTCCTCCCCAGCTTCACCCCAGGACTGCTCAATGATTACAGCATGTCAAGTTGTGTAGGACAGCAGGTGTCTGAGCAGACGCTTGTTATTAACTTGGCATGGCATCTCTCCACACTAAGCTCTCCTGCGCCGTGACAAGGTGATTTTAAAAGAGAACGGTCTGGTTTTTCTGTTCCTTTATATGGTGCCTGATCAGCACTCTCTGTTGGTAATGTCCACGAGGTCTTGACTAGGTTCAGACAGCTGTTAATTCAAGTGCTGTGCAGATCACAGATTCATATGCACTCTCCAAAGATAGAAATTGACAGTCTTCAGAAGTCATTTAAAGCATCTTTCTGATGCAGCTATATAAGGAAATGTTATCTTTGCCCTGAAATCACCAAAAATACACTTGTAGATAATTTGACTCACTGCCAGGGGAAAGATCTCTCTACTCGTTATTCAAATATTTGTGAAAAAATTTGCACATCTTGACAGTTTTGAGAACTCCTCATAGAAACACTGTATGTGTCATTCCTTTTTCATATTTGTCATGCTACGGTTTCCAGTTAACGTGCCGGTAGGTGAGCGTTGGCATGATTAGTCACTGGGAACCAACCTTTTTAATCTGCTCGGAAAATGATATTGCCTCTGTATTGGATTTGTTAAATTAACACATGTGACTCTCCCTAAGTTGTGAGACTCGGCTAACTGCAATGAGCCATATAATTGCAATGAGCCATATAGAGTATTCAATGCTTCTAGGATACGTCCCACTCTGCTGAGCGTGTACACATGTGCTCATCAGCTGATGCTCCTGAGAAGGGTAGGATTTATGAGCACATGCGCTAAACCATCCACATGTTCAAGTGTTGGTCCTGCATGTCAAGCACTGCACATATGATCTATTGATGCTTTGAGGAAATATCCCAGCTTTCGGGATATACGATAGCCTTGTTGGAGCTAGTGAGAAATAATGCCAGGTGCCCAGAAATCATAGGAAAGATCCTCTCATTTTGCCCAGGCAAAATTTTTGAGCGGAAAGAGACTGTATCTGACACATATGGTAGCCTGAACTACACATAAGGCTGTGAGTCACTGTCATTGTCTAATGCTGTACAGTTATAGCTGGGAAAAAAACCCAAGGCTATGATTTGCAATCCTCATTCCATCCTTAGAGCAGCTTTGTCAGATTCTCACTGAGGCTACCAATTAATTTACACATGGTAATAAATGATTGGACATGAGCTCATATTTTCTGTTGATTCCACCAGTCTCTGCTTGTCCTCTGCCATCTAAACTTAATGACTGTCTCTTGTCAGGGCACTTGTGCAGCCAAGTGCCTTTGTTAAAAAAAGTTCCCCCTTACCTCAGCTACAGTATAGAAAGATAGTGTAACTGCAGATGAAATTTTCAATCAACTAGTTTTATGGTGCTTTTGGTTTAGACAGTTTGTAACACTTCGAAGGGACCACATATTCAAAAGTCATGCTTAAGGCTTCTTAAGAATCAGATCCCTACAAGATGGATCACATTTGGCATCTGAAAAGCAAGGCAGGCAAAATCACGAGTCATTTATTAAAAAGTAGAACATATCTGTGCTTTACCAGTGTTGTAATTATGCGCACTAGGTTAAGAAAGCTCTTTTTATTAAAAAGAATTTTCAGCATGCGCCCTCCTGAGATATAAGCAAAGAAATTAGCAACAGAAATTACCTGTTTGGTCATTAAGTCCATCCCTTCACAGCAGGATAATTGCTGTGCAATAAGGAACACAAATAGCTCAAATAATAAGCTTAAATTTCTCATGGAGAAGACTGAATGCAAGATATGGCTTCTTTATACAGATTAAAAGGGCATGCCTTGATGAAGCGGTCAGTTCTTGTTATAAAAAAAAAGAATCATTGTGCCAAGAAGACAGTGCCCAGCCTGACCCAGTTTCTGAAAAGCAAAACCAGTGGTTTTATCTTTTCTGACATCTTTGACTATATGGTTCCTATGAGATATGGGAAAGATGTGCTATGGAGACTGATTAGAAACAGGAGTGCTAAATATCATTTGCTGTGAAGAACTTCTCCTATTCCTCCCTTACTGATCAGAGTTACTGGCCATTCTCTACTTTATGAGCAAATATGTGTGGTCCTATTCTGTAAGTCTTGCATGAGGGGCACTGGATATCTGGTGTACTCGGCCGGGGTTCCCCACACCCACGTTAAATGTAAAGGTGCAGGGCAGGGTGCCGGGGTGCACACAACATTACCTGTGGCCCCATCTGCTAAAGTAACGGAGCCAGCTACCCACGAGTCACCCCACTGCAGGGGAACCACGTGAGGGAGGCATTTCTGTCAGCTGCTCACAGGGCTCCCACACATGCTGCTTGCTGGTAATTTTTATATTAAGTCTTACAATACAGCACTTGTTTCCTTGAGTTCCTATTTCACTTTTCTTCGCCATAGCCAAGTGGCAGAATGGACAATGGCTGGTTTTCAGTAGTTGGATGAATCCCTGGGGGCACTTAAGGGGACCAGGAATAAACATTTGGTGGACAATTAGAGAAGTTAGGAGCACTTCTCAGCCTGAGATCAGAGTTTCACACCTCCCAGATATGGGGTACAGCCCAGAGTTGGGCTGACAGCTGTTTTGAAGAGTGCTTTCTGGCTTGCTCTCTTTAAAAGGTTGTGGCACTGGGGAAGCCCCAGAGCATACCAAGCACTACTTTGCATTTTAGCATATTTGCATCTCAGCTAAGGAGAGCCAAGAGGGCAAAAACAGAGGAAGAAAGATAATGAAGGAGCCAGAGTGGTCTGAACTTACCCAGTAAACCTATATACAGGTGCTGTTAAGATGCCCAAGAGCGCTGTGTGAAGCATTTGAAGCAAAGAAACCACAGGAAATGAACCTGGAAGAGTTACAGGACATCTGGGAATGCTGAAGGAAGTGGATTTAACTCAAGGGAAGGGATAGCTCCTGTCTGAATCACGGGAGAGCCTCGTGAGGAAACCAATGAGGCTGTAATACTCTCAACCCTTTCTGAAGCCCACCTCTAAGTTGTTGCCTTCGAAATTCTTGGCAGTGCTGAGTCATCCGGTGCTCTGCGATGACTATTTCCCTTGCTGTTCACAGCTTGATTCCGCCTGACCAGGTACCTCTAGATCTACCTCCATTGCCTGACTGGTTTTGTATCCATCTGAAATTTTGTAAGCTGTATTTCACATGGCTATAGTAAGTGATTCCCAACTGGGTATGTTGCTGTTCACAACAATGACAAATGTTTGAAAAAAGAGAGAAAAGAGCCTGGGAGAATTTTCAAGGTTGAGGTACATTTCAAGAAGATATAAATAGACTAAAGCTATCATCGCACCTGCTTCTCTTCTCTAACAGTCCCGCAGATCACAGGCTCTAAGTGTCACACTCAGCAAGGACAGGAGAATACAGAAGAAAGAAAGGAATACTGCTGGCAGTGTAAAAAATACAAGGTTTAAATTTATTTCTGGCTCACAGGCCCTAAACCATGACTATTTTGTGGAAGTTGTGAGTTCAACCATGAAAGCACTCTGGGTCACCTTGCTACCAATATAACTCACTGCTATTTCCTCTCCTTGTCTCATAAAGTATGGCAGGTGGGGCTTCAGTTCTGCTTTACCGTTCCAGCTCTCTCCCATTCTGCAACATCCGTATCCTAAAATGTTTTCTCTACTCCCCTCTGTAAATTAAAAATGTTTCCAGTTCAGCTTTTGGGTTCTGTTTTTTTTAGGATGATAGCAGTTGCTACAGAAAGTCTGATTGACAGCTCAGCTGGCCCCACATTCTGTCTTTGATGGTGTGTAAAGACAACGAGGATTTTTACTGAATCTCTGAAAGATACTCTACTGAAATCTCTCCCTAGCTAATACTCAAAAGGACTCAGATGTGTCAAAGCAAATTAAAAACCCGAGACATCAAAAAAATCTCTTCTTACCTCAAACAGTGATTGCAATGTCCCCATTAATGAAACAAAAGACCAAGACTTAGGCTTACAGTTAGATCCAGCTTCAGGCATAAATACTCCAGCGACTGCCGTAACCATGTGCTTATAAGGACCTTGCCCTGTGCCACCCTGCCCAGTCCTGCATCCTGCCAAGCCACACTGCTGATGTGGAGGCTTTAATTCAAGATAATTGAAGGCCTCTTTCCCTTGGAAGGAAAGACAGCTTGATGTGCACTGTGGCATAAGATAGTAGTGATGCTGGAGCAACAGATGTGTTCTCGTGGGAGGTGGTGGGTTTGCAGCTCCCAGATCTCTTGTACAGCACCCGGTGCAAAGAGTGAGCCAGCGTTAGGACCAGCACCGCCCTGGAAAAGTACTGGTGAGGCTTGGGAAGCAGGGTATGGTATGGGGTGAGGCACTGGAGGTGAGCAGAGAGAACATGGGAGAGGTGGAGAGGGTGAAGACAGCCATGGGATGAGCTTTCACCGTGTGGGGGAAGGTAAATGTGCTTATTTTAGAACAACTTGGAGCCCTGAATCCAGGTTTGGCGGGCGGCCCAGTTTTATTTCAAGCCAGTCTTTACAGCACACATTCACTCCTTACCAGAGAAGGAGGAGAGTTTTCTTCTCGACATCTGAGCTGACAGGACCAGCTAGAAGCAGGCAGAATAGAAAAGGGAAGGAGTCTTTGAACTGGTCTTCAGCTGGCCTGGTTGATGGCAATAATTTAATTTGTTCCTTTGGCTCAGAGGCTCTGCAGAGACCACTGTCTCATCAGCATCCCAATTTGTCTTTATGACCCTAGGGCAGAAATCTGTGCTCCTATTTTTGCATTGACCTCTCAGATTTTACTTTTTTTTTTTTTTTTTTTTTTTTTTTAAGAGAGAGCACAGGAAATTCCACGTGCTCTAACACCATTTGCTGTTTGTTATCCTCCAGCTCATTCAGATTATGGCTTACAGCTTCTGCACACTGGGGAAGTCTGCATAATAGTTTCAGTTCATTTGTTAACAGTAATTATTTTTTCCAGCCTCTCTTTTGATGTAAGCTGAATAGCTTGGCCTCTAAGAGATGTAATTAGTGATTCCTGCAGTTTGCTATGGAATGGGGCAATTGCATCATTAAATTCAAGATAAGTCTTAACTTGGTGTTTCAGGCACTCACATAATGTGTTATGCAACAAGGGAATAAAAGCTATGCAATCCTGCCTTTAAGAACTTTGCCCCAGTTATTTCTGCCTCTCCAAAGCTTTAATACAAAGAGAAAAACCACAGATTTACCATTGCAGATGAAGGGATAGCAGCTGCCCAGACAGCATCAGCTGGGGTGTCCTTGGCTGGTGTGAGATGGGGTGAAGCAGTGCGGCTCCCCCCACTGCCCTCACCCTTTTGGCTATGCAGCTAACAGTCTGGGTATAACGTGTGCAGTAGCGAAGGTGAGAAGCAATACTAACTCAAGAGAAACGAAAAACCAGTCCCAACTTATTTGGAAGGAATTGTATCTGGGGAAGTGAGGTCAATCGTTCAAGAGTGTTATTATTTACTGTTTTCTTCAGCTTGATTATTGTCTTCTGTGGAAACCCAGTTACTGTAATAACAACGCTTGAAATTCTTTTAGCGTTTACTATCGTGGATCTGAAAACTCCTAATGCCTCATCTCACTCCTGTAAAGTAATCATGATGTTATTAGTAGGAATACCTATTCCTTACCTAATAGGGAAACCAAGGCACGGAAATTGTAATGTCATCTATGTATGGCTGTGCATAGAATAAGCGGCAGAGTGAAGAACTGATCTTTACTATCATGCAGCTTTGCCAGTTCCCAGCTTCCCATTTTATCCCAGCAACGAAATAATTTAAAAAAAAATCCAATCACAGAGAAAAAAACAGAATTTTATTTAGTAATATTGAAATCAGCTATTTAAAATATTATTTACTGTTTTCATTTTATTCATCCCCCTTCTTTGCAGATAACTAGGTTTGATTTAAGGTAAGGATTCCTGAAATTTATGTATAATCTTAAAAACGTCCCTGCTTTAGGACTGTCCTTTCCTCAAAGTCATATGGCAACCCTAAGACAAGGCAATGTTGTACCTGCACACAGAAATCCTAACACTGCTGCGATGATTGATAGGGCACTGCCACACAGGAGACAGGAGCACATTTTTAACAAATTGCAGTCCTGTCTTAGGATCAGAACTGCATGACACTCAAAAGAAGTGGCAACTGCACCAAAATTCATCACTTTTATTTCTTCCCCCCTGCCCTGAAAGCTTATACTGAGCTGGATGGGTATCTCGAGTATTTCTTATGAAACCGTCAGTTGTTCAAACCACACAAAACACATATAGTCATTTTTTGACTATTCCCTGAAGTGTGCCAACATACTTCCATTCTATAATCGTAAGAGAGTTTTACTAGGGTAATACCTGTCCCTCTGACATTATCAGAAAGCAGAGTGAGAGGTGAATAGAAATGTTCTCTTCTTCCATTATGTTGCCTTTTCTCACTTATTTTTGTGTAGTGCCTCTCTTGCCTACATACATATTCTGAGATTTCCTAATTATGTCTTTTCCCCCTCTCTTACCTGTTTTCCAACAGTTTTCACTCCCCTTTCTCTCCCCTCTTCCATTACAATTCTTCACTTTAACATTCCTAGAAGAATATCCCAGATATCCCAATGGATCCTGTGAATACCGGGCCAGATTTAAAATCCATTTTAATCAAGGGAAATCTCTCCATTTCAGCTATACGCAAAAATAGCATCACAAGAACTGGAGTTTGGCATATCTGGTGTCTTCTTCCGAAGCACAGATCACACATTGGAATTCAGCAGCTCTGTCCCATATGTTGTTTTTTAACTTTGCAGAGATACAGTCCGTTAGTAGGCCTTGTGCATGTTTCCCCATTTCTGAATTACTCGGAGGTCTTTCAATTTTAACACCCAGACTCTTTCATAAACATGTCTTATTACAGCAGTATCAGTATTTCCTTGAAGATAATATCCATTGCATTTTTGGCTTTCTTGTACAAGCTGTGTCTTGCCTAAAACCTGGAATCAATTTTTGAAGATGTCCTTTTACACTCAATTAATTTGTCTATTGTATCTCATGTATCAGGCATTTAATTCCTCGTTCTTGCTGTGACCAATAGGCAAGAGAAACATATAATTCCTCTAAAACTTGCTACCACAGGGATCAAGCCCAAATTCTTAGGGTGATTTATGGGATATGCATGGCTGTACTCAGGTGGTTGATCCTCTGTTTCTGTTCCCCACCACTGCCTGTCCCGTTGATGGATGCACCTTCTTGGGATCTGTGATGTGAGAAGAATTGTGCAATATATCTCTTCTCAACTTTGGTTCACGTGATCTTTCTATTCCATCAAGGTTTGCCAAAGAGAAAAAAACAACAGGTGGAAATCTCTGATTAAGCTGGGAGAAGAGGTTGTCCTAGTGACATACGTGAAGAGCAGCTCCCCTTGCATTCCCAGGAAGCTCACCTACCCATAAATGTTAATTAGTTCATTAGCATCCCCATTAGTGTCTGACAGCATGTGATTAAGCTGCATAGAGCACAATGGGGAAGCCAGTCAACAAGCTAGGAGGATCTCAAGTCACTCTGAAGAAGTCTGCCAGCAACAGAGCATCAGAGGATACCGCTCTACGGTGTCAACGCAAATCACGACAACTTCTGCACGAGTGAAAGGGAAGGGAGGTCCCACCATATGTGAGGGAACATGAGGCAAGTGTTGCTTGCTTTGGAAAGGGTGATGGGGTTGCTCCCTTCTTTCTCAATCTCTTCTTTCACCACATCCCTCAAAAACACACACCTCTCATTGATTCCCAACATGAGGCCGTTCCATGGAGAGCACTGTCCATCTGTGGATGATAAAGGCCATGGCCCACCTCTGGTCTTTCCCTCTCTCCTCTCCTTAAGCTAAGGCTTAAGGACTTGCAGCTCTGAGCGGAGTAGCGAGGCACGAATGCAGATAGATGTTCAGGAGAGCTGGCCCACAGCAGAGTTGGCACAAGAAGAGTATCACAGGCCATGGAAGTGTGACTGCCCTGTTGTTTTGGTGGTTTTGGCCCTGTGGCTGTTGTAAGCTGTCATACTATCCTAGGATCACCCAGCACAGGTTTCTATGTTCTTATAAAGGCTTCTGTAAAATAAGCGGATAGGGAGTTTTTTGAAAGCGCAACTGTGGAGATTATTCATCCATTCATTGCTAATGCAGCACTTCCTTATACCTGTATCTTTTATTGCATTAGCATAATTTTGTTACTACAGGACGTCACTACTCAGTACTATTTTTTCTATTTTTTGTGACGAACTGTGTTGCTGATGGAAAAAACATGTCTCCTTATCTATGGTACGGATTCTGTGCATTACCTATCAGTCCTTACAGGTGATATCCTTGACCACCAGACTAGAAAATAGTCTGGACTTCTTTCTTTTTCACAGAACGGGAAAGGTGTGTGATTGTTTGCCTTATAGTTCCTCTGTTTCCTAGTATCTGCAAGGCTCTCCTTGCATGGGCGGTGGGCAGGAGCATCGCTTTTGCATGCGCAGGCGGTTCTGCCTTGAACGGATGCTCCATACCCAGGACTCGGCAGTGAAGATGTGCAGATGTTGCAGATGATGCCGGCAACTGGCTGGACGGAGCCCGCTTGCACAGGCACTTACACCAGCCATGCTCTGTCCTGCCTAGTCGATTAATCCCTCACAAAGGCACCAGAAAAAAGAGCTTAAGAAATACCTGAACTCCCGTTCTGGTTGTCACCATTTCCCACTCCTTCTCAAAGCCAGAGGGCATCACCTTCCAAGTCAATGCACATGTAGGCCCAAATCCAAGGGGTGGCATGACAAAATCCAGAGCTGCAGCTCTTTCATGTCCCTTTAGGACAATACAGCTGCTAAAAACACCTCTTCCACAATAACTGCAGATTGTTTTGTAGAAGTTGTTCTACAGTCACCTACGGAAATAACTTCTCCATTCATTGACTATTGCAATAACTTTGCAGTTTGTGAGAAGTCTGGGCTTTTCCCATTTGAATGATTTGTTGCAGTATCCTCACATCTTAATTTTTAATAAAGTGGCTTAAGAAAATTCTAGTAGCTATGTTATAGACATTTTTTCCCAGTGTGTCTTAGGCACTATTTTTCCTGCAGTTTCCCTACTCTGATGAGGAGCAAAAATTGTCAGTTGTATAGTACTGTACTAGGGATACATCCTTCAAAAATGTGAGAAAGAAGCCGATTACTGTAGAAATTATTTTGAATAGCCAAAGAAGGGTGCCTTCGCATACCAAGCTTAGCTTTCTTGACAAGTCATTAATACTATGTTGGCAAACCCCTTATTTTTCTTTTTAATCTATATTTTTAAATTCAGCATCCCCATTGATTTTACAGAAGACTAATACCAGACTAATACAGCCAGTGTAAAATCAGGTCACAAAGTTACACAGATGAAACAATAAAAAGAAGAAACATGA
Source organism: Aviceda cuculoides (assembly GCA_035590195.1). NCBI lineage: Eukaryota > Metazoa > Chordata > Aves > Accipitriformes > Accipitridae > Aviceda > Aviceda cuculoides. The sequence continues at coordinate 11,667,673 of JAVJGG010000050.1, read as the reverse complement.
AAGAGCATATTGTGGCAGGGACTGAGTTCCTATCACTGCTTGTAAGTGAGGCTGCCTGACATTTTCCAGATAAGACTGCTTTCTGTTGACTTTAATTATATAACCCTTTAGCTGTTTAGGATGAAACTTGCCTTTCTAGGTGTCTGCCGCAGATAGATTTCTTCTTTTATTTGTTTGTTTGTTTCGGGTTTTTTGTTTTTTAATGCCAACTAAATGCTCAATGACAGAAGACAAACCCTGGGGAAGCTTTCCCTGATATTCACCATCTGGAACAGTAAAATCCAGAATGGCATCCTATGAACCAGGACCATCCAGAAAAGCCTCCTTAATGGATTATGATATATGCAGCTATTGCCATAAGCAAATAGAAACTGCCTGCTTATTTAACCTAAGTAGCAATGCCCTGGCCTTGGAAACCTCAGCCTCATTCGGTGACCTACCGATTTTAAGAGACCACTGTTTCTGTGATGGGATGTGACATCTTCTCAGTTTCACAAGGCAGTGCAGTACATCAGACCTATTTTTCTGAAACTGAGAAAAGCAAAGGTGAGCAGTTTGCCACTAATGAAGAGGAGAGACTAAACCTCTATATGTACTTGCACCCTCCTAAGAGACAGCTGTAGTCAAAGTTGGGAGCTGCAGGTGCAGCAGCATATCTTTGGTTGAGGAGGCAGCCAGTCTTTGCGTGTTAGCTCTACAAGGTGGTTGTTCCTTTGTGCTTCAAGACCAGTGCTCCAAAAGTGCTTTCCGACTTCACCTGTCAACGGCTCAGATCCCATCTCTCCTATGTAGAAGGATGAACTGTGTAAAGACTGTCACTCTATGCTGACCCTCTCCATCCCTTTCCTCAGCTGTCACCCCCACATATACTCATATTCGTTAAGGTTCATGTTCATCCTTCGGTTCACCCATATCCACCCTTGGGTCACCGTGAAGGATGAATCCTTCCTGTTGCTGTAAACGCTGCCCACACCCCTTCGCTTTGACTCCCTCTGTGGAAAGCAAACAACAAAAATACTTGCCCTGGGGATCTGCGATTGGTGACTTGCCTTGGCAGGGTAACTTCGGCTCTGCAACAACATATGACAGATGCGGAGATCACTTCCAGGGAGCGGAGAGTGCCTGATGGACCAGTCTGAGGCACGCAACGCAGAGATAAGCCATGGTGGCCTTAGGGACTGGTCCTCACTCCTCTGAAGTGTTTATGGGTTATTTAAGTGTACAAAGGACACTCTGGCTTCGCAAGAAATGCTCACATCTCAATGTTATTAAAAACTGAGTCCCACAAATGAATTCACTAAAGCAGTACTTTTTCGAAGCGTGACTTCTGAAGCTAAAGAGATGCTGAGCTTTCTTTTTGCATTCTCAGGGAAATCTTCTGCAACAACTAGAAGTCAAATACACCAGGTTTGTCCTTGTATGATGTAGAAAACATTTCCTTTGGAGTTCTGATGTCCTGGTCAAAGTCATTTTTTTAATCTGACATACAGTGGTGAAACTTTGCTTGTATGCACACTATTGCCAGTTCTACCAAATCAGCAAAGTAAAGCTGAAAAATCAGTTAGTCATAACTGGATTCAGAATGCTGGTCTATAAATACACCCTGAGCTGAAATTTCTGTTACTGATAGGAGTGGTAAAAATTGCTAGATTTTTAATATTTTTGTAGCTGTTGCCCTCAAATCTGGATTTGATACTGAACTTTTGGACATAAGAACTTTGAAATAGATGGCTTAAAAACATTAATTTGTTATGCTGAATATATGAATTTACATGTCACCTACTTTTGCATTTTCTTAGAATCTTTTTTGTTATTGGGTGCTTAGAAACCTCACCAATTTCCAAGCTTCTGGTAGCATTCCTTCCAGAAAAAGTTGTGGCTTTTTAACTCTTTGGGTGAATGGAAGTGAACTGGATGGTTTTTTTATAAGAGGGTAGTTGATGAAATTTCCAGACTTTGCAGTACTTTAGAGAGATTGTTCATTGTGATTCAGTAGCAAAGGGGAGGAGTCATTTTCCATCTGACACGATGTGCCCCGCTGTTCAAAGTGTCATTTCATGATCTTTCACTGCAACCTTTCAAAACACACTGTGCCAGACAGCTTTGGAAAGTAGAGCCAGTGCCTTCACACAGACAGTTCCTCTCGTTGGACTGAAGACATGCATGCCTGATGCTGTGACTAACACTTCCCACCTTATGTCCTGAAATGCAGCATCCTGTTTGGATCATTTCTGCCTTCCTTTTTCTTCCCCCCGTAGTTATGTAAACAGCTTTTGGCTTGTCTCTTACGGTGGTTTTGGCTTGCTGCAATAAGTACACGTAGCTCATACTTCCTTCTGTTGCTCTCTGCTTTCTACACCTGACACAAAGCCTGGGCTATTAGCGAAATCATCATTGTGCGCACTCTTTTTTTCCTCCACGAGAAGTTGTTATTGTTCCTCATAATAGCTAATCTCAATCACATCCATCATGTGACTTGTTTGTTTAATGTCCTTTAGTTTATTTATAGCTCATTTGAAATCATCGTCAGCTCCTCCCTCATGCAGCAGAGTATTTGATCATGGAAGATGGTTCACAAAATTGCCCTGAGCACGATGACTCGCACAGGCACTTATGTTAACCCTGCATCCACATATCTGGGTAACACAAGATCTGAACAAGGCTTTTCCTTGGCTAGAATTTTCCTTGGATGGTTCTGCACTGGCAATGCACTTTCTGCATTTCCAAATATCATTACCATCTGTGTAATCTCTTTGGAGGCTGTATTTTCTGCATATTGGAAGTACCTGAGCTGGACCTTGCGTTTACTTCTCTTCATTCAATGTATAAAGGCGCTTTCGATCAGCAGTTTCTGTATAGCCTTTTCTCCTTAATTGCAGGAGGATGCCCATACCGAGAAGACTCCTCTAATTCGGCATCATGTCTCTGATATTAGCCAACAGAAGAAGGAAGTAAGAAAAAGGAGAAATACAAAACAATATTTCTTCTATTTCTTGATGCCTCCGCTGTTGAAACATCAGCAGCTGGAGGTTTTTGGACCAGGAGGTTTTCTTCACCTCTAAGACTTATTTGGAGCATATGTTAAATAACCCTTGATCAACTTCTGCATTAATGAATACATCTAGTGGGTGTTTTAACCCATTCATGCTTTAGCCTCCTCAACACCTGTGGCAAAGAGTTCCATGGCTTAACTGCCTGCTGTGCGAAAAAGCACTTCTTTTTGTTTTATTTATATTTGCTGCCAGCTATTTTATTTTGGTGCTCTTTTATTCTTTCATTATGAGAAGCAGTGGCGATCTGTTGTTGTTTTCCAAACCATTATCATTTCATGAACCTTAGCCATATTTTCCTTCAGTCATCTCTTTTCCAAGTTAAAAGGCTCTGAGCTATTTCCATAGCTTTGAACAGACTTATTTCCTTTGTCCATATATTTTCTGGAAAAAAAAAAATAAAGAAAAAAAGATTTTTTTTTTCTCTGAAAAAACATGGGCACTCAAGTATTTATCTAATTAACGATGGTTTTTGTTTGTGATTCCCATTCTTTCTTTCCCCAATGTCAATAGCTAAATTAAAGCCTATTCACTTTTATGTGTACTTAGAAGTGTTTTTCCTGTATGTGATACAATGATCTTAACCTTATATTTCATCTGCCATTTTATCTTGCAGCTATTCAGCATTGTGAAATCCCTCAGACACTTTTTGCAGTCAGTTTTAGAACTGATTTTACTAAAATAATTTTTTGTCATCACAAAAAGGTTGTCACCTACACATACACCTCCTTTTCCTGTCACCTGTAGCTGTTTCACAAGTCCCAGCATGTAACCTTTGGGATTCTTGGTGGTAATTTCCCTTCATTACGAAAAGTGACCATTTGTTCCTATCCTCTTTCTGCTATGTCATAAGCAGATTTTAATGACAAGAGCTCCTTCTTTTCCATGTCATGATAACTATATTCCTTTAAGAGCTTTCTGTGAGAGCTTACTGAAAGCTTTGAAAGGAGCCATGGAGCAAGGGTGACCTCTGAGAGCTGGGGATCCAGATTACACCAGCAGAGCATCTGGGTCAGGTGGAGGGAGCTAGAGCTGCTGGAGGTCACGGCAAAACAGCGGGAGAAAATATTAAGGAGACCTAAAATCAGTTGTGGCTGAGAGAGAACAGGTTGGAGAGGCTAAATGATCAGCCCCTATCAGGTCTTGCTTACACAGCTGATTCAGAGTAAGCCACACTATGCAAATGCAAAGAATTATATTAAAATCATGTCACGGAAAAAGGATTAGATGACTTGAGGGAGAGGCTGTATGTCTCATTCCTATTTCGCTGTCATTTTAGATCCAGATCAGGGCTGTGTTGCTCAAGACTTATTAGCATCTTGTGGCCCATCTAGTACAGTATGAATCTCTATTAGCAAGTGCTAGTCATTCAAATGGGGACAACACAGAATTTCCTCTGGATGTCTGTTCCATCCCTGGGCCAGTTCTCAGGACCAAGCCTATTAGTGTTTCTGGATGGCACTTTGTCCTAAAATGCCGTATTAGAAACTGTTTCTTTTTGAGTGGCAATTAATTCAGAGGGGGAAGATCTCTTCAGAGAGATAGTGGAGGTGGGTATCTTAGTTTGTCCCACAATATATATTGAGGAGTCAGAGCCCAAGGCTGGTTTTCTCATCAGTCTGTTAGTGATGAAGGGTCCCAGCAGAGAAGCCAAATTGACTGGGTAGGAGGAAAAACCTCATTCCCAGCCCACCAGCAAATCCATTTCCGATGGGCTTGTACTCATGACTGAAGACACACAAGTTTTGGTTGGTGAGATCCTTCACTCAGCCTACTCCGTTTTCTGTTTATGTCACTGCTTATCTTTGAACCAGTTGATTTATACATGTAACATCATTTTGAGAGAGAGGTTGAAAATTGGTTTTGGAAAATATTTGGAGTTGCCTCTTTGTTCCCAAGCCTTGGCTTTTTGGATGTGCTGCACGCCCAATCCATCTTTGTAAGGGTACACAGAGCCTGCTACCACCAAATTGTCCTCAGTAACAAAAGCGTGGTATTTAATCAAATGCATTGTTATTCCCCAGACTTCCATTCACTCAAACTGCTCCTTCTGCAGTGTTAATATATATTTTTAAAAGGCAAGGTAACAAAACTACCATGTGATCTATTTGAAGCAAAGTAATGGCTGACAGGGAACTCGAGTTGTGAAAAAAAATCTTTTAGTTGACTGAGACAAGGCTTTAACCACATGTCAGAAAATTCCTTCTATGCGTGTTGTTATGTGACCAACAGGATTACAGGGAACAAAGCTAGCATTTCTTTTTAGTCTTCTCATGTTTCATCACAGAGATGCACCTGGTTCATCACTGAAGGAACATTTTTGCTGCATGAAAAGACAGAGTTCATTATGATATGTCGCTGTGCTGTGCTGTGCTAGTGGTGACTTTTGTTATGCCACACACATAGCCAAAAACTCTTTCAGTTTAGATGACTTTAATTTAAATTTCAGATAACAAAAAAGAAAATTTCTATGTCAGAGAGAGTACCCTGTGTGTATGTGTGTGTGTCTTTTCTTCTCAGACTATTGTGAACTCTTAGAGGGTTATTAGCCTGAAAAGTTAGACACATAGAGTCCTGAATCTCAGCAGCTGTCTTCACTGCCTGTGTCTAAATTAACATTTCCATTCGGACAAGTAGTGAGGTTTTTAAGAGAATTCTGTGATTGTCTCCACTTATCACCTGTTGGTTTGGTTCCCCAAGTGGCATCTGTGCAGAGGAACTGGATTTGCTTCAGAGAGAACTGAAGGGGAAGCTCTGCTCCAGCTGTGCACCAAATGCCCTCCCATCCTTACTGGGAAACAGAAAGGTCTGGAACAATTATCGGTCCTTGGGACAGCTTTGAACCACAGGCATGAGAGGACCATGGAGTCCAAGAGTCCATTGAGCAAAGGTAGTTGAAGGTAAGCCCTCTGGCTTGGGTATAGTGTAGACAGAGGAGCCTCATCTGATCTGCTCCAATTACCCCCAATTAGTTGCTCATGCAGACAGCTGCTGGGTACCCCAGTCCGCAGTCAGCAGTACTGCAGAACGGACAAACACAGACATCTTCCAAAGATAAATTACCTCCATCTAACTAAGACTTTGTGGCATGAACAGGACAAGCAGCCCATGGATACCTCACTGTGTGGCAGGGCACTGCCCTGCTTACTGGCTGGAGATCAAAGAGATCATCCTCAAAGTTCAGGGAACAAGTTGTCCTCTGGTGCCATGTACCTGCTTCCCATGTGGAGTCAGGCTGGATGAAAACTGAGTTTCCAGTGGAAAAAGATTTTCGGTAATAAGACATACTTTCAGCTGAAGGTGCTGTATTTCCAAGCAAACCTTTCGTCTAGAACATCTTTGCCCCCAACTTTCCAGTCTAGTAAAAAGACCTTCGAATACCTCCTTGCCATCTTCTCTGCCTTTACCCCAACACATTTGCTGATCAGTTTTCATTGGGAACTTGATGGCTGAAGCTGAAGACACCCTTTCTGGGAATACCCTTTCACTCCCACCCATTGCCCATTCACTCACACTTTCCAGGCAAAAAATTAAAAAATAATAGCTTTGTGTTTGGGTGGGTGTGACTTAGTGAAGTAGGTGGAAGGTGAGAGAGACAAACTGACAGAGGGAAAAAGAATGTTTGAAACTGTGAGTAACCAAGGGACGATTTAAAGGGGAAAAATTAACATGAGTTTAAGTGTTTGAAAAAATGGGGCAGGGAAAAGCAAAAATGCTAGAAGTAACAGAGAAAAAGGGGAAAGGAAAATCAATGTTCAGGCAGAAGGAAAGAACAAAGCTGTAGGGGAAAAATAATAAAAGGGATGAAAGCCTAGAAGAACAGTATTAAAAACCCCTCAGTATTTTCATGATGAGAAAGTAATTTGGTTTTATGCCCATGAGTTAGTGAATGAAGTTGGCTGTGGTGCCAATCAGTTTCTGAGGGCTTACAACTTGTCCTCATTTTTCACTGCACTTTTCCTCTCATCTCAGCTGCAGTTTCATTTCATGAGCACAGCTGTAAGTTGTTTTTCTCTTACAGGGGTTCTGGGAACCATGACTTGCCATGCCACCAGCATCACACTGGATGTGCACGGAAAGCCGTGGGGGCCAATGAAAGCAGGACAGATGGCTGCTGTCTTTAGATGGAGCTTCTTCAGCACCCATGCACGTTTCTCAGCATAAAAACCAAACTGGTCGGGGTCCAGCTTCATCTTTGCAACTGCTGACAGGTTCTCAAATGGCTTTACTGCAGTCCAGGGCTTCAGAAATCATTCATTTGAGGGATTGTCTGTTCTTGACATCTAGCCCTTTAAGGTGGAAGTGTACTATTTTTCAGAGGAGTTGATGTGTGCTTTCTGTAGCATTTTAAAATTCTGGGGAAGGCATCATTTTTCACTGAAAGTTATAGGCATTTTAAGATGAATTTCAATTGAACTCCATTTAGACACTTGACTACTCTGTTGTTCCTAGAGGTCACTCAGAGGAGAGGGCTTCCTAAGGCTATAGGATGTTGTGCAGAAGGACAACAGGAGCAGTGGTTCTGAAATAATTTCTTGGCATAAGGGATAAAAATAAAGTTTTAACCAAAGCAAGGAGAAACCTCGCACATTTCCATCTGCACAGAGCACAACAGCCCATTTCCAGAGCTCTCTGAAAGAAGTGGTGGGCTTTACTTTTATTCTGCATGTGCCACAGTGGTGTCTCTCAGCCCTCCTTTTAATCCTATGACTAATTTGTTTGGCATCACAAAACTCCTTAATTCCTCATACACTGTAAAACGTAAAAAATTGTGGTGGGACAACAGTGCAAAAAGTTTCATTAAAAAAAAATTAGAATTGGATAAAAGGGTAGCAGTGTCCTTGTGCATGAATACTCCAGCAAGAAATTTTCTGGAGAGCATTTTCATTAGCACCAACAATAATAAGAGTAAGAGTAATAATGACAGCAAAACCGAAGAAATACATTTTGCATTTATACAAAGGAATAGTTTCTCTAGAAATTTGCTTCCAAAAGTGATGCTTTTCCAGTCCAGGGACATGCACTTACCATGTTACATATATATCTAATTAAATCTAGGCAACAATGCTCCAGTTTCAGATATCTTACTTTTAATAAATGGTGCAAGAATAAAATCCATCTGACAATAGCATGAAGATCTTTCAGGGGCAGGCTTTATTAATCTTTATTCCTGCCAATGAGCACTTAGTCACATGAGGAATCCTACTTAAATGAATGAGAGAATACTGTGGAGCTTTTGCACTTCCATAGATAATTACACATAACTTCGGGAAGGAATCTTATCAATGCTGTCTTTATTCCTTCTCTAACCAAAGGGGATGGCTGACTGAGATGTTTTTAAGTCACATATCCAGATTTGTGAACAATGTCTGAAATGAAGATTTTTCAAGTCACATTCTATTGGTTTTGATCCAATTTTGGGATATGCATGGTAAATATGCCTGTTAATTTAGACCTTGTGTTGACTGCAGCTACTAACATAGAATGCATTCTGCTTATCAATAATGAAATGCTTTCCCTTGCATTAGTAGGAAACTGTCATGTAGTATCAGATTTGCATGGTATAATACTGAGCCTATATTTTCCCTCTGACTTTGAGCCCCTCAGAGTTCCCTTAATGACTCGAATGGTCAATATACATTATAGGTTCTGTGTTCCTTCATTTGAATTTTGAAAATTGTTATTGTTATTGTTGTTATTATTATTATTGTTATTGTTGTTGTTGTTATTGTTATTATTATTATTGTTATTACATACTGTGCTTCCTTCTTCAATGTGTTCCCCCATTGACAAGATGAACGGATGTGGCAGGTTTAACAGAAAATTTCTCAAGGCTATGCTTATACAATTATTTACATCTCTGTTCACTCCCTAGTACCCTTAGTTTTTTTATATTCATGGAGGTAAATGATTAATCATTACACTGATTGCTAAAACCAAGAATAACATCAAAATCCTTTGTTTATTTTTATTGCATGGTAAATTAATATATTTTGATAGTTTTTCAGTGTAAGTCAAATTCTGCTCAAAACTAACTGCCAATTTCTTTTTAGATTGCAACCGTGCAGGTATTACACTGGGGTTTTTTTTTCGAATCTGGAGAAGTTTAGATACCTGCCTTTTCCTTCATTGATTTTCCTTTGGCATTTCGGGTACTTACCTCAGCAGAATTATTGACTTAAGCCAAGTCAACCACAACCAACACACACAAAGCTACACACCCACACAGCAATTTCTGCCTGGCATCGTACATGAATGACAACTGCTCTTTTGCCTGTTTATACCAATCGCCTAAATTTTTCTCACCAATTTGAAGTCTATCATCATTTTTCCTTTCATCAGGTAACTCTAACAACCTCTCCATTGCTGTAACAACAATTTAAACAAGCATACACGCCCATCAGTGCTCAGACTCACTTTGAGTGGGCGCTTGTACTCAGGTGGAGATGTGAGTGGGTATAAGGCTCAAAGAGGATTTTTCTGGTAGCAGTTCTCCTACATGAGTCAGATTCTGCATGGGCCTTGAGAACATAGATTGAAAACCCATCCTCTAACTTGATTCTGTACATGTTCTCTACTTTTCCAGCCTACGGTTGTAGGCAGGCATCAGTAGCATCTGCAGAGGATGTAATGACTCCAAATGATGCAAAAGAAAGTAGTTAGGAATGACATTTGAAAGTCAGCAAACTATCTCTAAAGAGAGGATTCAAATTTTGTGGCATCCACTCATCAGCACCTACAAAGGACCTGCAAATGAATCTTAGATATTAGTTTTGAAAACTAGCTCAAAATTTGCCCCAAATATCTGTTCCTTAACCATGCTTGCATGTTTTCTTTTTAAACATCCCTGGTGAGCAAAAGGAAATCTGATTAAAACAATGATTTTGCTTTCTCATTTGACTAGCCCATTACTTGTGTTTAAGCCTGAGGACTGTTCATCATCTGAATTTTGTTGCTTGAAGCCATCTTGATTTTGCGTAGGAAAAACATTTGCAGATGGAGTGAAGAAGCACTTTTCCTGCAGTGAACACTCTTCTCTCTGTGCTACTTTCTTGTTTTCTTCACAGTGATTTCTTCCTTTTTTCAGGGACAAACAGCATTTAGTGCTAAGCATTACCGTGTTTTCTAAAAGCACTTTCTGTGATTGAAGACACTGCTGCTGGATTCATCATAGACCCGCTTGGTAGCCTTGCAACAAGCTGAAAAAAAAAACCCCAACAAAAAAAAAGTAAGGTAATGAGAGAAATCTGCAAACTGACATAATTCCCCACATTAATAAATATTTCAAGTCATCCCACTAATGCTGCAATTTTCTAAGAATACCCAGAACCTTTCATTAATGACCTCTGCTAATGCCTTTTCCTGGCTAGAGTCGTTCCTCTCAGTCACACTAATAGCCACATGACAGACAGGCCAGTAATGGCGTCGCGGGGCCTGCAGCCACTGCAGCCCAGCTGAGGCCTTGCACCGGGGAACGCGGGCCGGAGGAAGCCATGCCGTTCCCCTCGTGGTGGCCAGGGGGTTGCCCTCAGCCGGGGATGCCTCTGCCGGGGTCGGTCGGTGAAGCAGCGGTGCCTGTGGGACAACTGGGATGATCCGAAGAAGGGGAAAGGTAGGACAGCCCGTGAGCTGCTTGGAATTATGTGGGGGAGTGAGCTCGCCTGTGGCTGCTTCACCAACGGGGAAACTTTGTCCCCACCTTAGCTGCTGCACTCAGGAATATCATCCGACATTTTTTACCATGGTGCTTACCTTTGATATTAATATTTCTGCAGCAACATCTCCTAAGAGTACAAGGAACTGTGAGCAAATGTTACCTGCATAACAAAGGTAAAAAAGCATCTGGATTTTGGTAATTATCACTCATTCTTAATTTCAGTCTCTATATACAAATAAGTGAATTCTGACCTCTTCCCGTGGAATATTTCTCATGAATTTTTCAGGTATCTGCTGAAAATGTAGGCATGCTCCTACCCCCATGGAAGGGCACTGAGGGTGGAAACTGCCACCACCTGGCTCCAGGGAGGAAGGCGCTGCTGCTCGGTCGGACACGTTCACGTGGCCCTCAGGGGAAGGAGAAGGCTGAGAGCTACAACAGCACCCTGAACGGTTCCCCCAAGAGGGCTATCCGTTAGATTGTGCACTATATTGCCCATGCATGACCATTATAGGAGGGCGCTGGTTCTTTACTGCGCTTGACCTGATCCCAAACATAACTCATGCTAGGTCAGCAGACCGATGGGGAGCAACAGTGATCTCCAAATCCTTGCTTGCAGCAGAAATGTCTAAGCTGCCTGTGCATGCAGGAGACAAACACGACACTGCTCCTAGTATTTTCCAGCACTGTCTCTGTCGTGCAGGAAATTATTGACAAAAACACCTCCAAGTTATGCAGTGCAGATGCATCTGGTGTGAACCTCGTGCTGTAATGCCTTTCATCCGTTCACTATATCAGTATCTTTTCAGACAGATGCCAAACAGTGGTTGCAGGCGTGTTTTTTCAAAGAGGCTTCTGGTGTGAACATCTTTTCTTGGTTCTCCAAGTGAAAAAACATAGATCTATAGCTCAGCATGATTGGTTTCCTTCCCCAACTTACAGTCCTTAAAAGAGCTTAGAAGCAAAGAATCAAAAACCCTAATAAACTGAGTTTTTCCTCCATGTTCTCCTTAAACCTGCAGAGTTAAGGGAGAAGCTGAAGGAGCACGGTTTAGTCAAAAGGAACACAGTACGACAGGTGCTTTTGACAGAGACATCAGATATGCCTAACATCAAACGGAGGTGAAACCGGCTTTGCCTCTGTGTTGCATCTTGAAGGAAGGAAGAGATTTCTAAACTCAAACTGAAGGACATCTTTTTTTTTGCTTAGTCTATACTGAACGACTTTGGTGCTTTAACATGTATTTTGGGGATAGACAGGACAGCGGCCAAGTACGGCAACTGATAAGGAACATTACGGGTGAGCAATCAGTAACACAGAGCTCACTCTCTTTACTAGCATGTGACTTAAAACAGTGGGCCACATCTGCAGCCGAAAAAATTGATTTCATTGTAACCCAAGGACAACACTGGTCTGTTTGCTTACAGGATACAGCCAATACTTTCCCACACATTCTTGAGCAATGCGCTAGAGAGTATCACAGACTACCACTTCCACTGAGGCTTTGACTTAATCCTTTATAGTATGCAATGTGTACCTCTGAGGAAGATCAACAAAGAAGTCAATACAGGAAGTTCTGGTTAGTGAGTTTCAAATGTTCCACTTTCAGATGCATAATCTGACAAAAATGCTACCTGTAAAACCCACCAAAGTGCTAAATGAAAGTAAGTTTCTTCTTGATTTTGCACTAAAAAATAATAATGAATTGTTTTTCTTTAAATCCTGCCCTTGATGAAGATTATGTTACCTTGCAGCAGCCTTCATCTGGAGTTTTTGTAAAACATTCAGCTGTAGCAGTCCCTCCACTGGGTGAACTCTAAATG
>JAVJGG010000050.1:11635085-11646368 GCA_035590195.1 Aviceda cuculoides | reverse complement strand
CATCAGGGTGTTATCAACATTCTTCTCATACTGAACTCAAAACACAGCACTGTACCAGCTACTAGGAAGACAATTAAGTCTATCCCAGCTGAAACCAGGACAGTAATTCACTGACTTGACCATTCTGGAAATTGCTACATTATGCTAAACAGTTCTTTTAAAGCAAAGATAGCTGGAAAAAAAGACATTTATTTCCATAAGACTGTCCATTTTTCTTCAGGCTTTCCAGATTTACTTTTTTCCCTTAGACTTCAAAGAAACCAAGAGTAACTAACTGAAGCCAAATCAATTAGTCAGTTAAAAATAATAAACGAGGAAAAATCAGATTTATAAGTAAATAGGGAGAAACTGTCTGGTCTCCATCCTATTCCCATTGCTGTAACATTTTTTACTAGAGTAATCAGGAGAAAAACAGGTTAATTTAGCCATTTAGATGTTCACGGGGTCAACAGAGAAGTATAAAAATCACTTTGACTGATGGTCATCTCCTTGCAATGGACTGAAACAATTAAACTATTCAGATAGTATAAAGCCAACATATGTGCACCATAATCTCCTAAGTGCAATAAAGAGTAATAATGCTTGGAGCACGTGAATTTTCACATGAAATATTCTAAGAAAGAACTGCTGGAAGCCTCTTAAGGCAACAATGGCTGTAAATTCATATGTAATTCATTAACAGAGCCAATATTTCACACGTAAAGAACCTTGCTGTCACTAAATGTGTGGAAAATTTTAATCAAAAGAATTGTTTTCATTCATTCATTTCATCTTTTCACATTTTAAAAAATAATAGAAAGGGAATTTGGGACTGGTCTTCTAGTTTTGCATTTATCGTTTGTGGTACTGTGTGCTTAGTACAGGCAGCAGGGCAATCATCAAAACGCGACCGTTTGTCCTACCAGCCGCTGACATTCACCCCCTGCTCCCCGTCTTCTTAGACTGCACCTGGGTCCTGCTGACAAGTGGTCCCTGCTGCAGGTGCGTGCTGAATAGCCACATCATTTCTTCTCTCGTCTGTCCGTCTCTTCCCGTCGCCACTGAAATGCCATCATTTTCACGATTGCGGCATCTTTGATTATTTTCTGTCCTCATCAGGAACTACACTAAATGCTGTTATTCCTCATTCATAATGTCTACTTCATCCAAATGTGAAAAGAGAGGTTGTAGGGTCCACACCTCGGTCATCTCTTACCTCTCACTCTGCAGTTTGCTTCTCTGTAGCTTCCTCTCATCCAGCTACTTCTTTCTGATGATGGGTGAGGAAAAAGAGGTCTGTATCATTTATCTTCATATGAATTTATGCATCCTTTTTCCCTTTTCCACATTTGTCTCCATTTTTACATTAAAGCACCTCAGTTCTGAAGTTCTGCACCTCATTATTGTTATGTTTTCATCAGCAACTATTATTCATGAAAGAGAAATTTAATTTTTTTCTGGATAATTCATGAAAACATCAGTTCAATATTCAGCATCCATGAAAAAGGAAAATAGGAGGCTAAAAACTGGTAAGAAAGGAGTAGAAAATAGAATAAAAAAACATCAGTAGGTCATTGCCAAAGTCTGCAACGTGTGCACACCTTGAAAACTTCATGCAATTTTGATTAATCAATCTTTAAAAGGATATGATAAAACTAGAAAAGGTATAAAACACTATAAAATAATTTCAAAATAAAATATAAATATATATATAAAAATCATGAACACCATAGAGAAAATGAATGAGGACTAAGTATTGACTTTCTCACAATGCAAGAACTGAGGGACACCAAGCCAAATGATCAGGTGGCAGGTTAAAAACGAAGGAAATACTTCACAAACTGCTCTTAAATTGTGGAATTCCTTGCCACAGCATGCTGCGAAGGGTGTTGAGAAAGCCAAAAGTACAAGTCTGCTCAAAAAAGCAATTAGAAAAATGATTGGAAATAAAGCTTACCAAGGCCTTTAGACAGAGGGATGTAGTTACATCAGTCTCTGAAAGTTCCTCAGCGGAGGAGAGCTCAAGGCTGGAGGTTAGCCACGGCAGCGTGACAGCACTGCCCTGTTAGGCTTTTCCTCCGAGCTTCTGCTACTAGCCTTGACAGAGTGCGTATGTAGGCAAAGAGATCTTTGATCTGCCCCAGCGTTATCATTCTTATTTTCTTTCCTTCCCTCTTTCTGGGACTCTTTGTCTTTTGGTCTTCCCCTCCAGCCGGTCACCTTCCCTACTGTAAACCTCCTGTATCCTCCAACTCTTTCGTGGGAATTCCTGGGTATTGAGTCATCCTGAAAACACATCATGATCAGCCTTTTACCTTCAGTGTATATGTCATAACCTGAACCAAAACACCAATGGATTCGTCCTTTTTTAACATTTGCAGATTGCTGAGAATGCCTTCAGGAATGCAGAAATGTCACTGTATCTTCCAGCTTCATAGTATCACGCCCACATCTCACAGGCTTTCCTGTGGTGGCAGAAATCAATAGGAAAACAAAAATAGGAGAAAGAAAAAAAGAAGAGATGGATGGGTGCACTCTGCATTCAGCATTGGTCAAGGGAATGAATTTTGCTTCTGAGTTAATGCAGAAAAAGTTAAGACAGTGCTGGAGACATCTGAAATCCTGTCCAGCAGAGCCTTTGTGGAAAGAAGGCTCCATGAAGAGGGATGCTGCCGATGGAGAGCCCACCAACATGGCCCATCTCCTGTCTTGTGACAGGACGTTCTTGTGGCATCTGACACTCTCTGTCAAGCAACCTGACACATACCCATCACCCAGCGACAGCACCAATCTCTTAATTAACATGATGGGCATGCATCCAGTCACTGGGAGCCGGCTGTCACTGCTGGAACAACTCGTCCAGCCAGCAGCCGGCTCTGCGCTGTGTCTGAAGAGCCTTTCTGAAAGAACATGGCACAGCCTTTGTGAAGGAAAAAAGCAGCGTGGATGAGGTGGATCTCGTCCGTGTCTCACGGGAGCAGGGCTGTGAGCCCGCATTTCTGTGCTGCTCCCCGTGCCATGCACAAGGCAGAGGAGGGGAAAAACGGCAACGCAAACATTGACAAACAGGAGCTTTCCCAACGTGATCAGCAGGCATCTCGTGGCCAGATAAGGCTAATAGGGCCGAATATTATTGAATCAGACAGGTACAGCCCCAGATTACCAGGTCTAATCTATTGATTGATCTCACTTAGTACCTGCTGCAAACACATATCCTCATGAACAAGCAACCATTCATTGACATGGCAAATGATAGAGGATGTTTACGTGACGAAGGAGTAGCCAGACTTTCCTTAAAACATGAGTACATTTTCCACGATTATATAAATTCAGGTATATGCCCTTATTCCTGAAGAAGTGCAGATAGAGGTCAGCTATTTTGTTAGTAGCCTTTACTTATTATTTTCTCTCAGTGCAAACCCCTGTACTTAAGCCACCAGACAAAATATGCCCACTACTGAACAGATCTGTTTAACAACCTTCGTAAGATAAATCTTGCAGAACATATATTTGGAAATACATTTCCAAGACAGCTAAATGCTCAGGTTTTTCTTTTAGCTTTCAGTGTACTTTTGTGTATTTCAGGATCAAGGAGATTTATGGGATTTGAGCTCACTGAACTAGGAGAAAGGGGACAGTGTTACAGCCAACAGCGGATGATTTGACCTCTGTTCATCTTTGTAGAGTCTCTGCTTGGAAAAAGGAGTTGAAATTAAACAAAATATACTTAAAAGTATAAATCCAGCTACATTCATCATACGTACTGGTTTCAGCTGGGATAGAGTTAATTTTCTTCCTAGGAGCCGGTATAGTGCTGTGTTTTGGATTTAGGCTGTGAAATGACTGAACGTTCAAAAATAAACCTAATAATTGTATCAAATTATTAATCTACACTAAATAAACTCATTTGACTTGTACTGCAGCTGCCTCCAGCAAATGTTTATTTTACTAAGAAGTTCAAGATGCCAGAGAAATGTAATTTACATACCAATCTTTAAGTACTGCTAAGACCAACTGTCTTTGAGAGGGGGGTATAATTCTGGCAGTGTGTTCCTGAGGTACCACCTTGCTAAGTAGGTGTTGAAGCTGTTGAAGATGTCCAGGATGCAAAAGCGGTTGAGAAGTTTTCCTGGAGAAGACAGAGGTCAGAGAAGACACGTAGTAGCAGTATGAGGATGGGAAGAAATCCTGAACTAGATTTTGCTTTCTCTCTGGAAGGCAACGACATGGGTTATGTAGGAAAACATAGAAAAACAGAGCCCCAGGAAGAGCAGGTGCAAATTTACCCAGGGATGGAGAAAGGAGAGAAGCTACAGGGACTATAGCCACATCGCTAGGTTAACAGCATAGCTGTGACATTTCTCCATGGCCCAGTGACTATTCAGTCCACAGCTGTGAGAAGGGTAAGCTATTGCACAGTACAGCTTGTGACGGAAGGCTGTGTCTACAGAGCAGTGGGATTTCCCCTCTTTAATGGGTAAGGAATTGTAGTCAGAAGAGAATGTTCCCTCTGTAATTGTAGCAGCCCTCTAATAAGGATTACCAGGGTGAAAATCAAGCCATGCAACCTTTTTTTAAGAGTAATGACTGTAAATCCAAAAAACCACAAGATATTTTTATGTCAGTTAAGTCAGTTAAATGTAACATACTGATTCCTCATTGCTCCCCAAATAGATACCAGGCAGTGATACTAATTTGTAATTTCTTTTGTATATTTTGAGCATGGAGGGGAAGAGAATTTGAAAAAAACAGTGAGCCACTGTGGGAAAAGCCTCCTAAAATCAAAAGTTCAATCAGGGGAACCTTACAAGGAAGACGACGTCCATGAACCTATGCTCAGTTAAATCAGTGACAAAAACCCTACTGGTCCTGATGAGACGGGTGTGCCAAACGAGCTCGGAGACCAATTTAAGACTGTTTGGAAGGGAGGTGCAGGAAACCTGTGTGTCCTCAGCCTACAGACTGTGAAAGAGGCTCTCATCTGCAACGGCAGGCTTCCCAGAGGAACACGCAACAGTTACATAAAGTGGGGAACATGAAGAAAAATGCAGATGTTGTGTAAATCAGGAGACTAACACCGTATTTCCGTATGTTATTTGTGTAATCTCCTCCAGGGACTGATCTTACACATAAAGAGCTTAGAAAAGGCAGGTGACCCAAGCGAGGAAAAGTAAGTGGGCACTGCAGTGAACAAATGAATGGTTTGACAGTAAGCAGCTAGAATATTTTGCATAATATCTCTTTTAAGCTTCAGTAACTAAACTGGCATTCAGAAGGATTTATCTTCTTTCTCTTTCTTTTTTTGTTAGACTCTCTGTGTTACAAAGTAACTTTTAAGGACTAATAACTAAGTATCTGACAAATATCAACATCACTCCAGAATTTAGTGAAGACCCAGTGCCTTTACCCACTGTGGTTTGTCATTTACTTCATGAAATTAAGCAGACTAGGACATGACACATGAAGCACTGTCAGATTTACAGCAGTAGCTGAATTTCCATGAACATCCGGCTGCTTTCAGCATACATAGCTTTCCCCAAATAACAATCTCAGCAGTGCTCACCTAGCAGGAATTTTTTTTCTTTAAAAGAACATGAAAAAAATTGTGTTTTCTTTGTCCCTTTTTTGAGAAAGCAGACAACAGAGAAGGCTGATACCCTGATGTCAGAGAAGGTGCCTATTCAAATCCAGGCCAATGTACTGGGGCCTGATCTTTGTAGAGTCCTGGTAGCTAGTTGATGCTCTGACCAAAATACAGTGGTGATACTCTGGACAAACTACAACTCAAGTGTCTGACCAGTGACAGAACGAGTACGAAGAGTGAAGTGATCCCTAAAAGCAGCCTCTGCCGATTTAAGAAGAGTAATCCCCAAGCAAAGCCACCAGGAGATGTTCCAAGGTCTGAGGACCAGACTGCTCTACCATGAAGTCCCAGTGAGCAGCAAGTAGCTCCATACCATGGGACAACATGCTGCAATAAACTGAGATCCAACAAGAAATGGTGGCTTTATAACTCATATGTTGGATTTATCGGTAGGTTGGTACTGTCGGGAAGAAGACAGTGCAATAGCTGGGGGGTTGCTGGCAGCTCTCCGCGATGGTGATTCATTGAGTGATCCACTCTGCGGCAATGATACGGTATCCACGGAAAAGCGGTGCTCTGGCTTGAGTTACCTGCAGCTGGTCACCAGTATTGCTTTAATGCCTCTCAGACCACATCATCTCTCTGCAAAAAAGGATCGGAGTAGGATTCCAGCACATGGGAATGTTTTCATGTGTTTTCTTAAGATAGTGGGAACAGGCTTTTTAAAGAAAATTTTAAGCTTCTTTTGAAATGTAATCAACCCAACACACAACAAGATTGCCAAGCTGTGAAAAAGCAAGGGAGTTTGTTAGGGCATGCCCATCTGTATGAAAGTAACAGGCACTAACCAAATTATCTAAGCTACACAAAAGCAAAAAAAAAAAAACCAAAGGGAGAACATAAAAGATGATTTGTATTATTTTTCCATTTTTGTAAAATTATTTTCAGCATCACATAGAGGGAAACTTCTAAAAATGCATTTCAGTTAATAGTTTTCTTCATCTCACAATACCAAGAAGTCTGATTTTTATCTTGACAATGCTCTTTGGAAACGTTCCTCTTTCGAATCCTGACTGCATATTTGGAGAAACACCAGCACACAAATCAACTATTTCTGACAGAGGATCACAAACATTGTTTCCAGATGTCTTTTAAATATCCTATATCTAACAACATTACAAGCTATTCAGAGACTACAGCTTTTGGAATCGGTTGCTTCCAGAAGTGCATCTCAGAATAGAAGTTCCGAGTGTGCCAAGCCAGCAGCCACCGATGTGCCCCGAAAGGACCGTTTGATGGGCCAAATCCTGAGAGCTGGGAAGGGTTTGTACGTTTCATTCACTGCTGCAGCTGTTCAATTATCCTCAAGAGCAAAGCCCACTTATTTTGTAATGGTTGAACTTTCAGCCTTTGCTTGGAAAAAGAAATTATCTCCTAACAGATGTCGAACAGAAGGTATTTTTGAGATTAACAACTATTTTTGTTAATGAAAACAGTCTCTCTCACTTCCTTCTTCCCTGTCCCCTCACACATTTTCAATATTGCTCCCTTTTATGATCAGATTTTGACTTCTGAAAGACTTCTTTTGCAGGAGCTAATTGGGAACTCATCTCTCTCGTGGCTGTATTGATTGAACAGAGTGGGAAAACTCTTCGAATTTAATGGTGACTAACAGTCATCTGCCATACTCTGTGACTAACATTATTCTGTTTTTGTGGGAAGATGTGATTCCATTTCAGATTCTTAAGCAATTCAAATCACCCTATACAGAAGGTATTTTGCCTTTTCAGCCTCTTTTTTTTTTTCCTCTGGAGAGAAGTTGAATCCCCTAAAAAATGCAATCGAGGGGGCTGCTTTTGACCAAAACATAAATGAATCTGTTTGGTGTCTGACGAAATGCAACAGAGTGTCAGCTTAAATTTACTTTAGTAACCTGTACTGCTTTGCAAGGACTACCCATTTCAATAGGTTTATAATTTTCTGACATGTTACTAGCACAAAACCAAAGAGGTAATCTCTTATGAGAAGGTTTAGCATAGGTTGTTGATGGATTGGAGCCTATTTAGATAACACTAATCGATGCATCTTGGCAACTGCCAGATGGGATACTGTATTTCCTGGTGGCTTCAAAGGGTGTTTCAGAAAAAGATGCTAAAACCCAGAATGTACTTCAGCATAGAAAAGGAAAGTGGTGGTAGATGGCAAGGATAAACAACTCAAGGAACTCTTTTTGGGCATTGTGGCTCTTCTACCCACTGAGAAGCTGTTTTTTGTCTCCAAGAAGAGGTATTCATAATGTTAGTGTATCTTTGGGGTTGCTTTTCAATAGCATCTTATACTTATTTTATGATATTATTATTCTAAAGTTTAATGGTTTATTAATAATATTGATAATTATTAACTAATCATTAATTATAAAATGTTTATTTTAAATTATTGATGTTTGTAAGATTTAATGATATTGCCACTCTACTTCTGTGTTGGAAACGTAATTTACAAGCCAATACGCAAAAAGAATGAGCAAATTCTGCAGCTGAAAAACCCTCCAGTTTGAGCTGCAACGGGAAGAATAGACGCTGGTGTAGCCTGCAGAGCAAATAACCAGAACATGGCTGTACCCAGGTACTCAGGCAGGTAGGCAGGCACCTGGCTTGGCAGCTGAAGCATCCTTCTAGGAAGGTCTGAAGAAGGTGAACTTGGAAATCTGCAGACCAGTGGTGATAAAGCAAGGATGGCCACGGCAAAGCAAATGCTATGCAAGTCAGCAGACTAGGAGCCAGCCTGGATGGGATCCTGTTCTCTGATCACCTCCTTCATGTGTTGCCACAACGTGGCTTTCTCTGAAAAAGCTTTTATTTTTTTACTGAGCGAATGAACAAATAGCATAAGACCTGAAATTGTCATTTACAGCAAACAGGGTTAGAGATGGTAGAAATACAGGTATGCTGGAATGTGTTATTTGCATAGTAAGGAACGAACATGCTATCACAGCCCTGACTGTGAGTTGTAGGTCCTGAGGAGCAAAGTTCCTATCACTAGCTTTGGGCATCACGCCCTGCAAACTTAATGATCCTCTAGTGTGTTTTAACAGAATTAACCAGCTAAACAAAGAGCCTCCAGATGCTACCACACTCCCGGTCCCAGGGACTTTCTAGGTTCCACTCGCATGTCGATCAAAAGCTGAACGTGATTTACACTGTGAAGGACACAGGCTGCTGTAGAGCATGGGCTTAATGACTGCAGCCTTTAACAGTGCTCCCACGAGGCTCTGCCTCACTGGATCAGGTCTTACTGTGAGGTGTGTGCATGGGCTCAGCCCTTCAAAAAGCACATTTCAATCTGCGTGGTTTTCAATGGAAAAACAAGTGCAGCATTAGAGCACTCGGATTTTTAAGAGACAGCACAGTTCTGTGCTTCTGGCCTACTGGATATAGCTTCTGCTCCGTGCACACGCCAGAGAGCAAGACAGGGCTTTTGTGGACCGTTGCAGCATACTCTATGGACCCTCCATAAATTATTGATGAAAAAGCTAATCTTCCATGCATGCCTGAGCAACACACCTTATCTTTCCCTTTGGAGCTCAGGTGAGACTTGTTCATATGATAGCTTTTTCTAAAAATGTACCACGCATGCACAAAACATGGTTTTCAAGGGCTCTTAAGCCAAGCAAATCAAAAGTGTTCATCACTGAAACACTCAAATTTCTCTCCTAAATTTTAAATTTCAGCCCACACCTGTTTCAGTGTTAGAAGCGTCAAAAATCACCTCTCTTTTCCATATTATGAAAAAAACATATTTGTTCCCTTTCTCTCACTTGAAAAAAGCAACTTGTTTTTTTCCTTGAGCTTTGAGATAACATCATATTTGGGCAATGCAAAATATTAATCCAAGAAACAGAGGGTTCAAACACAAAGAGGGCCCAAAGTTGAAGATCAGAATGCAAAAAGGAAATATCTAGACAAGCATTATTATTGCCAACATCCCATATGCTGTAAATACCTGATGAGTTTGAAAGAAAAAAACCCCCACCTATTATCAATGTTACTTCCAACTGGAGAATGGTAGGGAGGAGGCAAAAGAGCTCCACAACTCCCTGCCTGGAGCAGGTATATTACGCAGGGCAGTACGGGGGGAAATCAAGCCCTACAGAGCTGCTTTTCCCCATGCTACGCAGCCAGGCACGCAACAGAAGCCTTCACTGCAGAGCGTAGGGAGCAATGTGACGTGACTGGTTGTGGTTGTACAGACTTCTTCCCTGCGAAGTAGGGACGGCACTTGGTGGTGTGCTGAAAAACAGCCTGATCCACGATCTCTCCCAGGGATGGGACAGCCCCTCCCAGCATCTTCTCGGGCGCTTGGGAGGAGACTGTACACTGGCTCCAAGTCATCACTGTTTTCTGTCTTGATAATGCCTTTTCCCCGAGTTTTCCTGTTCACTTGAGGCAGTGCAATAATGGAAGAGGGAACTGGAGCCTATTGAGCTCACGCTGGATGAAGAAATCTGACTCTGACTCTACAGACTCTTTTTAGGAGGGCATTGAGATGGAAGACAGTTTGAAATTCAGATTCCGGGCTGCACTTGCGGAACAGGGGATTAGAAAAGAATAATTTTGTAACATGATTAAATATTATTCCATCTTGTTGTATTTGTGCTGTGAAAGGACCAGGCACACACCAGGGCTTAGGTCTACAAACTCTGTGAAATCAATAGGAAGTGAGGAAGCTTAGGGAGGAGATAGAAATGTCAATATGCCGTTGGATCTGGGCCAAGGTTTGACAGTGTAAAATACTGTGCAATGATGGCACAAGACCCTTCCTCAAAGAGCTTGATGTCTAACTATGAAGAGTGTGTTACTCAGAAGGGAGAAATACAGGACTTCCCGCTACAGGCACGAGGCCTCACTTTTCTTATCCCATTAAGTATTAAGCCCCACCATATTACATGTAGATTTAATGGACCTGCTCAAAGTAGCCCACAATCCTCTTCTTGTGGCTTGTCTTCAGTGAGAGATTATCACCTCCTGAAACACATGGGAGAGCAGTACCAAGAAAAACCCTGATACGTTTCTAGCTATCTTTAAACACTGTAAAGGGAAGTGGTTAGAGGAGGAGAGGTAGAAATCTATGATTTGCCATCTTTCAGTGGTTCAGCTTCTCAGCCAGAGCCCTTTAGACAGTCCGCTGTCAATTTATGGGAGCTACAGAACCACCAAAGCAGGCAAGCATGAAACTGAAGTGGTCTTCCTCAGCAACCTAACCAAGAAACAAAACAAGGGACTGTTGTGGTTTAACCCCAGCCAGTAACTAAGCACCATGCAGCCGCTCACTCACTTCCCCTACCACATAGTGGGATGGGGGAATCGGGGGGAAAAAAGTAAAACTCCTGGGCTGAGACAAGAACAGTTTAATAGAACAGAAAAGAAAAGAATAATAATGATAATAACAATAATAAAATGACAATATTAATAAAAGGATTGGAATACACAAAACAAGTGATGCACAATGGAATTGCTCACCACTTGCCAACTGATGCCCGGTTACTTCCCAAGCAGCGATCCCTCCCTTCTTGAACAGCGATCCCTCCCAGGCCAACCCTGCCCCAGTTTATATACTGGGCACGACGTCCCATGGTATGGAATACCTCTTTGGCCAGTTTGGGTCAGCTGTCCTGGCTGTGTCCCCTCCCAACTCCTTGTGCCCCTCCAGCCTTCTTGCTGGCT
>JAVJGG010000050.1:11561394-11629899 GCA_035590195.1 Aviceda cuculoides | reverse complement strand
CGGGGAGGGATGCCCCTTGCGGGACCGGCTGTCGGCCCGGGCCGGTGCCCGACCCCTGGCCTCGGGGCCGGAGCGGGGCGGAGGGGGGACGGCAGGTGCCTCCTGCCCGGTGCCTTCCCGGGAACGGCCCTGCTGGTGCGGGGAGGGCCGGGTCGAGGCAGTGAGCGGGAGGGCGAGGGGAGGCCATGCCTGTGCTTAGTCACAGGCATCCCCTCCCCGGCGCCGTAGCGGTGCCCCGAGCGCCAGCAGCTCCGGGGGTCCCCCCGGGGCAGGGTCTCTCCCCCCGGGGCAGGGTCTCTCTCTCTCCCCCCGGGGCAGGGTGTGCTGGCCCGTTTGGCCGCGCTCTGGTGTGGCGGGGCGGCTCCTCTTCCCTGCTTGCAGGAGGGGAAAACCGCTGGTCCGGGGTGATGGGGGGTGACCTGCCTCTGTGCTGTGCAGAAGGGCTCTGGGAACGGGACGCGGATTCCCTCTGGCTGCGAGGCTTTCTGTGCAGCCGTCCCTCGCCTCAGCCCGTCTTGCAGGGCTTTTGGCCGGAGTGAATCCCAAGAGAGCAGTGAATTGGCATGACGTGACATAGAGCAGCAGTGCACAGCGCTGAGAGCTCCGTGGACTGGCTTGTGTAGCAAGTTGCACCACTGTTTTGCCGAGGGAGCCGTCGTAAGGTGTCTGCCTGCAGGCCTCGACAACCGAGTTGACTGTGTAGCAGCAAGGCTTTGCAAAAAAAGATTAATGCTTATGAAGAGGTGGGATGTGAAATAAAACACTCGTGTCTCAGAACAGGATGTGATGATTGCTGTCATCCCTAACCCAGCTGACGGTTTGCCTGTCTTAAGGTTGCTTGTCTTCGCTGGGGTTTTTTTGGTAGTGTTTTAATTCCTTCATTTTGCTGTTGAAAGGTAAATGTAGAAGAGTGCTGCTACACTTGGTGTAGTGTGCTGAAATTTGTGCAGTGGGACAGGCAGAAACCTATCTGAGGAAGCAGCGTGGGATGGGGGAGTAAGGTGGAGCTGGCACTGGAGCCCAGGGAAAGTTCTGTCATGCATCTGACTGATGTGCAAGTAGAAGTTGCGTCTACCTCTGGAAATAGCTAGAGCCTGTAAAATGTTTAAAGATCAAGCTGATGTTCCTCTTTAAACAACTCTGTAAGTTTTATTGACAATTCTTATTCATAAGCGTTTCTAAGATCAGGTTCTGGACCATAGGCTTCATGGTGTGGTGCTCTTTCAGCATCAATTATCACTTAATTTCTCTGCCTTTGCTGGCTTATTTCTTCATATCATTACTTTATAGTAATATCCATTTTAACATAGACAGAACTGGGATTAGCATTTTCATGCTGGTATGGAAAAGAATTAAGTCGATGACCTATTAATTCAGGAATTCATATTTCCTTTGAAATAAAGGAGTCTGATTTATGGTTGTCAGAAATAGATGCAGACGTCTCTTGAGGAAGGTGTATGGGTATTTCTGTGAATATTTCCTCCTAGTAATAGATGGAGAAGAGGTTGCTGCTGCCCTTTCGTTCTGTTGATCATGATGATGATGATAGATGCTGCGTGCTGTTCATAGCATGGCGATTTGGTTTGGCAGAATTTCAGTTAGTGTCATGATTTGATATGTGTGAAACGTGTACCCTCTGTGATATTTTTATTTTGACTACTCAAATTCCAAACTATGGAAACTACTGCATTGTATATAACTAAGCTCTTATAATTCTAGTTTGTAGATCGACTGGTTTTAGACCATGCATATATCATAACTGGAGTCATGCTAAGCATACTTGTACTGGCACCATTGCCACTTTGTTGGATGCTGTTCTGACCCAAGAGTTGGGATCCATACCTGCTGAGGAAAAGGTCTCCACTGAGGTGAAGACAGCTGTCCCTTGCAGTGGCAGCACATCTTTCAGTCGCTAATGGAGAAGCAAGAAATGCAGGGTCAGCCACAGAGTACTAACAAAACTGTGTTCATGGTTCCAGTGTGTTGGATGTAAGAATCCTTTCCTTCTAGGTTCTGAACTTAAAAGGAAGATGTTTTCAGGAGACTGAGATAAAACTTATCTTTGGTTAGCACCAAAACTTCCAAGTGTGGCCCTTTGGTCAAAATCTCAAGAGAAGAATCCTAGCGGCAAGTACTTGATGTCATCTGATGCCAGAAGACAAATGTCCTTGTGGAGTGAAGTCTCATGCTGGAAATAAATCCTTGAATCAGACTAGGATCAAACCTAGTGTCAAGGTGTTCAGTTTGGGAGACTGCTCCTTCATGAAAGGAAAGGTGTGGAGGAGAAAAAGATTTAAGTTAGTTAATGAGAATGAGCTAAAGCTCCCAAGAAAAAAGAAAAAAAATGAAGAGCCACTTACAAAACTTTTATGGTCTTTTTAACTACAAGCAGAAAATACTATCACTTCACTTTTTTCTTTTTGTTTGTTTGAAGTAAATTACTTAATACTGCCTTTCCCTCCCCAGCCTCAATATTAAAGTATGTCTTAAAAAGGTATTGTATTCATCCCTAAAAATAGTCCTGAGCACAGACAGGCTAACTGATATTTCATCTCAAAAATACACTAGAGGCCCAGATGTTCTGGGGGCT
Source organism: Aviceda cuculoides (assembly GCA_035590195.1). NCBI lineage: Eukaryota > Metazoa > Chordata > Aves > Accipitriformes > Accipitridae > Aviceda > Aviceda cuculoides. The sequence goes on along the minus strand of JAVJGG010000050.1, from coordinate 11,627,309 downwards.
GCTGGCAGTGTTAGATGGTTCAGTATGTCCTCAATCTGCAGTCGGTCCCTGTGTGTGTTTGGTGACACCTCCCTTGCCCGTGTGGCAGGTTCTGACAAACTGGGGAAGGTCTGGATTGACTTGTGTCAGGAGAGAAGTTACTGGATGGCATCGCTATGCAACACTGCTGTTTGTGTCCCTGATTTTTGTTTTCTGCCCCTTCTTCAGGGATCTCCGGTTACTGTTGTTCCGTTTAATAAAAATACTGGGTGCTTAGACTCCCTAGGGGGAAAAAACAAACACATTAATAGCTTTAGCTGACTTCCTTTGTGGAAATCCAAAATAGCTGTTAAAGTTAACACAGAGGTTAGAACAGATGGCTTGCTGGCACTTGGTGTTATTTCCAGTGAAGCTACTTTGTGAAATCATTCTCTTTAGTTGCTGAGAAAAATCCCAAGCATATTGTGATGCCCTGATTTTTGAACTGGTAACTAGTGACACCGTGTCGTTCTGATTAAAATAGGTTGAGGAAACAAGTGCCCGTCACAAATACCAAAGCAGTAACATGAGTTCTGAGGTGCTGGGATAGGAGTAGTGGATAGGAGGTCTTGGAGGCAGCTGTTGAAATGCCTTCCTTTCACTTTCAAAGAGTGCCTGGCTACAGCAGGTCTTTGGGTACATCAACATGTGTGTTTAAAAGGATGATGGTATCCATGATCAAATGTTGGATCCAGGCATGTTTTAGCATCTCCCTTCTCATTCTCTCCAAACCTCGCTGTGAAGGGGGAGCAGAACTGATCTGTTGGGAAGTGAACCTACAAATAGATAGGCTTCTAGGAAAGGAGGTCTGACCTCTGCCCAAACAGAGCTTTAATTCTGACAGGAGAGATAGTTGGGGCTCCTCTGGCTTCCCTTCCTCTGAGCGCAGGACAGAGCTAGTCAGGGAAGTGCAGAAAGAGTAAGAGAACAAATTGCTGGGAAAGGCAATTGCTGGGATAGGGAAAGCATAACTGAAATGGAGAAAGCAAGCAAGCAACTATTATTACTTAGTGACAAGCTAGTAAGTGCTGGTAAGTCAATGCAAACCCTTCACTTCTGGTCGCTCCTGCCTCAGACTTAATTGGTGTGCTCTTTATTCCTTCGAGAGTGGGGTGGCTCTGGGTGGTGCTTTCCTTTGTTAGCTCAGTAATCTGGCCAGGAAATGTTCCATAATAAACAGAGGCATTATTGGTTCTGGTCTTTTTTTCATGGAGGGTCCGAGAAAGTGCAAATATCCTGGTATTGCTGCAGCTTGATGTTCCTGAATTGGGGTAGCTGGCTTTCTCTTCCTAGCGTCCAATGCTCCCTATATATCCATATAGTTCAGCAACCAGAAAATTGGACTGCAGATATAAGAGCATTTCTTATTGTTGGGGATAATGTTTTAGGGTGGCAGCAATAGCAGGGGAGTCTGAGCAAAAGTTAATGCTGAAGTCCTCAAAGTTACAGCCAAACGCTGGTACTGTTTTCTTCATTTTCTATGCCCTCCAAACCCTGTTCTGAAGCCTAGACCCGAGGACAAAATGTTAAGAATGTTCCTTGCTGAAAGAGCATAGCATCTCTTCTTCGAGTTGCATTTAGAAAGTGTAACTAGCTTTTTATGGATTTCCAGAGTATTTCTCTGAAATACTAAATGTGCCGTAGTTACCATCTTTGAAGAACACACTCCAGTAGAACAGCATGCTCTCAGGAAGAAGTTGCGTAGATCATGTCTAGCAATTAGGTTCTCCTTGTCACCTTGAAGAGGTTTAAATGAATATTTAAAGTAGTTTTTAATACTTTTTTTTTTTTTTTTTAATGAAAATGTTCTTTTCCAGAAAGACTAGGTTATGGGAAAGAGTCATTTATTCCATCATGGCTGCCACATAAGAGATGATCTTCTGCACAAGGGACGGTATGTTATCTGAGAGATTAAATGAGCCTGCATGTTCCAGCTAAAGTCAAGGAAGCAACGCACAGCTTGAAATTCCCGGTTGTGACCACCCAGTAAAAAAGGTTTTTCTTATGCTTAATCACAAGTGTCTGTTTGCATGTCAGCTGATAAAACTTCACTCTTGATTGGATTTTTTTTTGGCAGTGTTATTTTATTAATGTTAAATAAGGAAAATGAATTTACTTCCTTCAGGTTAGTCTCCAGCAAATCATACGGTACAATATATATTGATATAGCATGGAGTTGTTCATTTGACCTGTGTTCTAAATAGTTTTAGCAGAGCTAAACAATTCAGTTAAATAATCAAAGGAGAGGAAAGTGATACAGATAAGGAGAGAAAGGCTTTTAGCTGTTATTTGAATGGCTAGAATCGTAACTGGGCAGAGAATTGTGGAGAGTCTTTGCAGGATGTAGGGGGAGATCCAATGCAGATACTCTTCTTTGCAAGAGTGCAGGCAGGCGGATGGCAAAGCAGCATTCCAGCAGCAGGGAGCCTGGAGGAAGAGCTCTTGGGTTAGGCTGGGCCATAAGAGGGCCATATACATGCCACCATCTAACAGTGGTGGTGATCTTGGTTCAAGTCCTGAATAGAATCTGAAGGCTTTAGTCTTACTAGATTGAGGTCAATACTTAAAAGATTCCACAGGTGGAAGAAAAGCTATGGAAGCTACTTAGTCACTTATGGCAGAATCTGCTTCAAAAAAATCTGGACCAAATTCTCTGACTGTAAGTGGATAAAGTGCCACTGATGAGACTTGTTCTTGCTTATTTATGTCATCAGAGAATTTAGCTGCTTTTGACTTGCATAACCATGGAAAATACTGGAAAAAAATGGCGTATCTATATGCAATCTGTTCTTACGTTCTAAGCAGAAATTACTTATAATGACAACATCACAACACTTCCAGGAAGATATGGTAAATACATCACAAAGATGTACACTACTACTTTGCAGAGCCTTTATAGGATGACTTAAAGGCTTTAAGTTTTGCTAAATAAGGGAATTATGCAGAGGCTTAATCTCTCATATGTCTTACAAAATCTGAATGTGCTTTTTGGGTGGGTTTACTGGGTTTAGAGCATGTTTTCCTGCTTCCATAATCACTGGCGTGAATCAAGTTGCACATGACAGCCTTATTGATTCTAAAATTTAGTGCAACTTCGCTATCTGTGTTCCCTTCCTTCTTTTGCCTGTACCTCTGCTATTAAACATGCATTTGGGGAATAACCTAGTGTTGGTGAACTTCACAGAAAAAAACCTGTTCTTCTCTGCTTTTATAGAGAACCAGTTTTGGTCAGTACTTGACACGTGAAAGTCTATAAGCACAGCAGATCAAGGTCTTCTCCATAGACACTGTCTAGCCTTTTACAGAGAAAAAGCATATTTACTCTTAGATCTGTTACTGCATAAAATGAGTCTTTCCCCTTGCAGCTATTGATGGGGTCATTTAAAAGAAGTACATTAGCTCCTACAGGTACTCATGTCCCTTTGTCAACATCACAGAAACAGTACAGCAAACAATTTCCTTGTCTGCATACCTTTAAGTCAATGTGGAGAGGAAATTGGCCTCTCTGCTGAGTCTAATGAAGATGCTAATAGTGGAGTTGTTAATTCTGCACAGACTGCTAGGCCACAGGAAGCTGTCCTGGATGCCACAGAGGTAGAAGAAGCTGGAAATTTCTCTTAGGTCTGCTTGTTCATGTAGGTGTTCTGTTCACCTCCCGTGCCCAAGCTTCCAAAACTTTGGAGTAGATGGATTTAGCTGTTTGGAAATACAAGGTGCTACTCAAAGGGAAGGTAATCATAGATACAGCTATGCATCTCATCTAGAGGTCAGTGGAATATAAACCCTAAATAGATTATCCTTCCGAATACTGCCCAAAATTGGGCATGTTATTAGAAAACAGAAGAGATGGACTCAAAAGGAATGCATGGCTAAGACAAATTCATGAAAATACTAGCATTTGATGTCTCACTTCCTTGTGGCAAGGCATCCTTTCTAGGAGCTTATCCAAACTCCCACTTCATATTCCTTAAAGAACAGGATGTTAATCAGTCACTGGCTCTATCTGAAAATGAACGGACATGTAAGTGGGTCTTTTGAAAATGAGGCCAGAGCTCCTTGATTGAGGGACTGGAGGGAAATAGGCTTGGAAATCTTCTTAGCTTATTTTGGCTCTGTATGAATTACTCCTGGATTATCTCCTGATTTTCTGTGAAGACAACTGGTATTAATGGCACATGATAGAAAACATGCTTTTGATTCTGCTTTCTTGGACAGCATGAGGGATTCACGTGACCTGTATTGACAAACTATATTTGCCATTATGAAGGACGGAGAACAAAACCAAGCAACTTGTATTCAGCAAGCAATACAAAGCTGTAGCTGTGCAGTTGAAAGCTGGGCAAACTGAAGCGTAGTCCATGAGGAACACTGTAAGAATGCAAAAATCATGTCACAGAGGGATACACAGGAGACACAGAAGTGAAGCATATCATGTCTGTCTGTATGGATGGAGGGAACTAGTTGTGCATTGGATGGGAAGGTTACTGGACTGAGATAAAAGATACAGCAAGCTCATCAGTGAGCACAAATGGAAGTGTTATTTCTAGTGAAGAAAAAGCAGAAAAAAGACTTAAAGCAGCTGCTGATATAACCATGATTCATTTCTGCTTACATATGGCAGAGAGGTGGGTATGTATGAAAGATTAAATTGGAGCAAAAAATGAGAATATCTTTCTATTTTTTAAGTTAACTACAAAATTCACTGTTGTGGAAAGTCTGACTATCCAGTGTGTATAGTCATCTCTGCTTTTTTTGAAAGGTAGATGCTGGCTAAATTCCTGGAGGGTAGCAGTTGTAAGTGTGCAATTTGGGGTCAGTGTGTGGCTGTGGGCATGTGGCTATTCCCATTGATGTCACTGTGCTGTCTGCTGCTGGATGCACCCTGCCGATACACGGCTTGGGAATGGTAATCTTGTCAGTCCATGCCCAGAAAAACTACTTTGAAGAGGTTATATGTATTGAAACTCATACATGTATGCACTTATGCGTATGGTTTATGGTGTTTGGGATGGGGATCTAGTTTTACTTATTCTGCCCCAGTACGGGGAAAACAGTTCAACTGCACTGCAAGGGAAGGGGTGGCCAGCCTTCCCGAGAGGGCGGGGTGGTGGTTCATAAACCTTCACTTGCTGCAGCGGCCTAGTGAAAGTGAACCACCTTTGGTTTGGGGTGAGGGATTGCCAAGATGATCTTGAAAAATGTAAGATGCTTTTACATCTGTCAAGCTGGATATGTTGCTTTATAGATATAAATACATATGAGGATATAAATTCTTATTTAGCCTTTCAAAGGGCTTGCTGGACTCTATTCCTGAACGGGATCACTAAATGAGACGACCTCCTTAAACTGAAGACTTTTCCTCATTTCTTAGCCATCATAGTTATTCCTTACTTATAAACTTGTCCTTTTATGTAGTTACTGGTTGGTTCGAGATGAAGTAAAATACGTCTGAAGGTTTATACTCGTGAGATCTGCATTAATTCCCTCGTCATTGGCTTCAAGATTGAAAGAAATTAAGCAGTAAGACTTAGAGTGCCTTTGAGTGATCTGTAGCTGTTTTCATGGTGCTAACATTTCTGCAAATAGTCTTTTCTTTTAAGGGCAAGGAAAGGAGGTGGCTTTAAGCATATTGCATATCTCCCCCATTGGGAAAAGAGTGATGGGTTTCGGAGCGAGTGACATCCTGCTCTTTCCACTTGACAGGGGTTGTGCTTGATAAATAAGGAATGACCCTCTCAAAAAAAGCCTTTCTTCATCTGCTTCTGTACTACTGGGTAATGACTCATGCTTAAACTGACATCAGAGATGTCCCTCCCTAGGGACAGGCTGAGGCCGGGTCAGGACGTGGGCCTGCGGGTGGGCCCGGCTCAGCTGGGCCGGGGAGGGCTGTGGCGGGCTGGTGGCCAGCCCTGCTGGGGCAGAGGCTGATGGCCCCGGCAGGGGAGGGGTGTGGTGGGCTGGTGGCCAGCCCTGCTGGGGCAGGGGCTGACGGCCCCGGGGCCTGACATGGAGCCGTGGGTCAGGGTGGCTGGGCAGGGACAGTCAGGCATGGTGGTGCCCCTGGGCCACTGGCAGCAGCTCCTTGAAACCACCTCCTTGGCAAAAGCCGTGACTTTCTGTCATGACTTTTCTACAAAAAAGGTGTTGAGAAGGTATTTGGCGGTGCTTGGTTGGGCTGCTCTTCCAGCTCGCTTCCCAGTGGCTCTGGGCTCTCCTTACCCTGTCACAGAGCCACTGGGAGATAGTGCTGTCTTCTCCTTACCTTTCTATTTTGTAAGTGCCCTGCAAGTTCCTTTTGCTTCAGATTACCTTTGGTGGTTTGTTTCTCATGTATGAAACAAGGTACCAGCTTGTGGTAGTGGTTTTGGCACCCGGAGCGGTTGTGCATAGTTAAGAGCGATCTGAGCCTTGCAGAGGCCCGCCATGGTCAATGTGTTCCCCATCAGACTTATCTCCCTGTTTTCTATACTGAATCGGAGGCAAATTCTTGAGACAGGAACCATCTCTGCATTACTGGCTCTGAGTTTCACACTGTGCTTTGTGTTACACTATATCTGTTGCAATGAGCCTTGCAGAGATTAAAATATATAGGGCGGAGAAGCAGGCAGGTGCAGAAGCATCTGACTGAATAAATACCATCTAGTCCCTGTCAGGTATTCTCACTAAAATTGTCATTACTGCAAGTGTCTGTTTCTGTCTCCATTTGAATTCGGTAAGGTCTGGCCCAGTATCTCAAAAAAATGTATTGCATAAAGATCTGGCAAAAGCTTAAATGTTCTGATGGAAGAATATTTTTTTTTTAAATTTAACGAGAATTTGAAACTCTCTTCCTGAATGGAGGTGGACTTACTGAATTTGTTTATTAAACTTTTAGATAACATGAAATTGGGAGTGACTCCAAGTGTACTGGAGGGTAGGCTGAGAATTTGCAAGGCTCTTGACAGCCTGAAATAACCTGGGGAGGGGGAAATGGCATGGTGCAAGAGAGAAATGCTTAGTGTGAAGGCAGCAGTGATTAACAGCAGAAGTGGAAAATGGAGGGAATGAACTGTTTAGGTGGAAAAGGAACTGGAGGTTGAAGCTGAACACCAGACAAATGTGACTCAGTGTCATGTTGTGAAAAGACAAACATCCTCCCCAGATATTTAGAGTGTGCAAGACTTGCAATGAGACTGGCTTGACATTTAGGAGGGATATTCTGGGTCCCCAACCCAGGTGAGAAGCAAATAGTCTAATGTGAAGAGAAAGGACTGAGGAGCAGAAAATCTACTAACTGGACCATCTTTCAGTACTCTGTTTTTAAGTTAAGTGGTCATATGGGTAGGTGAGGGCTTTTATAGGAAAGCGAATTATCTGCCTTACCTGCTCTGAACACTGAATATAAGGAAGAATAGCTATAAATTGAATTGATGGATAATTAAATCAGACATGATAGAAACTCTCAGACAGTGCAGTGCTGCAGAAGACATGAGGTGTGTCACTGGAAACCTAAGAGCAAGTGGTGCTAACCTGTTGTGATAGACTGACACCCAGTATGTGTGCTGAACGGGGCTAGAGGCCTGGACTAAAGGACTTCCTGAGGTCCCTTCCAGCACTCTTCTCTGCTTTAGATTGGTTAACATAAATGCAAACACTAGGGAAGCTGCTTAGTGGCAGGTTTATGTTGGAGTGCTATGCAAAAGACTTGCTACTTGGAGCTCCTGCGTCAGCTTTGGGAGCAGGGAGATGGCTGTATAGCTTGTAGGAAGGAGCTGTGTGCTTGCAGATGGCCTCCTGATCTGTTGGGGTGGAACTCCCTCCTTCCCTTTGCCCTGGTAAAGTGGCCCAGGCACACTGAACAGTTACTTAGGGTATTGTCCTCAGCCTCACTTCTATGTTAATGAGTTGTGTATCCATGATTCTTGTTTCTCTGCTCAAATCACTGATTCTGAGCCTCCTTCTGTGTGTTAATAATCTTATATCGGGGATGTCTGATACAACACTATCCAAATACTTGTGAGATTAGCAATGCTACACTTTGCAGGCACTTAGTTACTGCATCATCTAGTGGTGCCTAGGTTTTTACTGGCCTTTCTCCGTGACTCTTTGAGGTATGAAGAGTCTCCTTGCAGCTGAACCCCAACACAGACCTCTGTAGACTATGAGGATGGATATGTGGAGGAAGACAAGCACAGGTCTGGAACACACCCAGCTAAGTCATAGTCCAAATGCCTGCAATGAGTGGTGACCATGTAACAGATGTCTTGGCAAGAAAGGAGAACAGAATGTCTACTCCATATTTCTCCAGTTCATGGACTCGGTATCAGGAGGTTGTTTCTTCACTTCTTTGTGAGCATCGCAGAATTGTTTCATCTTGCAAAGAGTACTGTTGGCACTTAGGTCTTCTCTTTTCCTGATACTTACTTCAAGTATATTTAAAAGATGTGCTGCTGCTTCTCGCCCCCTGCTAAAAGTGAGAAAGTAACAGGTTTCTTCACAATCTTCCCTTGCAAGAATACAACTCTACTTCTTCTAGGAGTAGTTCTCTGTCTTCCTCAGCTTAGGATCAAGTCTTTGTTGGCAAATTGCACAGGTTTCCAAGTAAGGTCTATGATTCCTTGTTCAAAGGTACTAATATGTCACTGTCTCCACTAAAGATAACTAAAAACCTGCCCAGTACTACCTAGAAAGCCACTGGTTTAGAAGTCAGTTGTGCATCACTTTTCTGCAGAATAATAGATTGTCTCTGATTTGAGCAGATAATTAGAGAGAAAACTTTCATTATTGGTCTGTAAGATTTATTTTGGCCAACAAATACAGATACTATCTAGTAGGATGATCAGCCCAGCTTTGCTCGTTAGTGTCTTGATCATACACGCAGTTCTATTTCCATGTTCTAGTAAAAAATGAAACAATCTCTTTCCCAAAGTCACCTACCTTCATCCAGACAACTCCTCTCTGTCAAGGATGTGGGTAGAGAGGAGACATTAATACTCTTACTCATCCCTGTTGCTGCCAATTAACAAGTACCTAGCTAGAAACAGAACAGATAAATTCAGCTATCCTGTAAGTAATATCTTAGAAGCTTACCCACTAAAAATGATTGTAAGGTGACCTGTCATGATACAAATGGTCTGCATTTGTCTTGATATCCTTAATTAGTCTTTCCTCCAAAATCTATTCAGTCTTTGAGGAGTATTGAGATCAGAGTAACAAGTTTAAAGTCACCAAGTCTTTTATTTCCCTTTGAAAGTCTTTCTTCTTTCAGCTTAATGTGTTACTTTGAACTTGGATTCACTTAGGTTCTTGTTATGGGGCTCCAGGTATTTGAAGATTAGATACAAAAATATATACTACACTGCAAGATTTGAAATTTTCGTGTCTTTGTTTCTGCCACAGGTATTGCAGCTTCTGGTGTCCTGTCCTCAAACTTAAGAAACTTACTCTTATGAATCTCATTAATTGCCTTGAAAATGAAGGCAAAACCCTTACCCTGACAGCTGAAGCACGCCTAGGTTATGTATCTCTGTGTCCTGAAAACTGCACTGGCCTCCCTTCCTTCTTCTTCCCCTTCATCCCCATTTTATTTGGTTAAAGAGCATTTTGGATCTTTCTGTACAAGGCACAGCTGTTTCTGGTTAAGAGAGGTGGGAGTATAGCCAGAAGTACCTAATCCTGCAATCCCACTAGACTGGGGTAAATACAAACCATGTTGAGCTCTGTTAAGTGCAAATTACAGTGCAAGCACCTATTTGCTTTCTGGGACAGGTGGTGGGTGTAAAATATTCAGCTATGGATATTTTTGAATTGGTACTGTCAAAGTGGGTACTGAATATGAAATTGTTCTAGGAATATGAAATGGACTTGACACCGTTAATGCTGTTGTTGAGATTGTACTAGTTTTTAACTCTTTTTTTCTTTTCTTTTTGGCTGTTGGCTGACACTCCCTGAATCAATTGCAAAGAAACTAAGTGAGCATTAGTTTCTTTCTAAAAGCAGCCATTTTTATTGTATGCTGAAGCAGAAACATTTGATACCATTTTATGGGCAGATATTGCAGTAGAGTGAGTGAAATGTTAAAATACAAACCGTGCCTTTTCTTCAGGTCTCTTGCTGAAAGGTTGACTCAACCCACCTGGAGAGGCTTGACATCGAGCAGTGCACTACCAATTGTTCTAATGTCAGCTTTCTTCCTAAGATAAAAGTGAGATGGGATTCTTTCCTTTTAAGCTGAAATGGGCACCTAAAGGGAGAATGCTTCAGCACAATACTCTAATCAGAAAAGGACCAAGAAACAAATATAACAAAAGCTGTTCAAAACTTTACTTTGAAGCTTTCCATTTCTGCTGAATCCTTTTAATCTATACTATAACCTTTCCTAACCTGCTCTTCTCTGCTACAGCATTTAGTTTCTCTAATTGTATTTCACTTCCTAGAATCCTAGAATGCTTTGCTGTCATAAAAATGAACATTTCTCTTACATCTTAATATAGAACCTACCGATACTTCACATTTTAACATGATGTTCTTGGTCATTATGGAACTTCCCTTTTTTTTTATTCTTCTGGGCTCTGCTGGACACTGTCTCCACTGTTCCTGTCAAAATTGCAGGTAGTCTGGGGCAGGGGTTCATTGTTCAAATTCTGCTGCTTAGTAAGCCAGGGTTTTTGCAGTTTTGCTCTGCCCCATGTGCCCAGGTCTGTTCCTGTGTGAGGAGAAAGGTAAAGATCTTCCAAGTATTGAGTTCTCACCTACCATATGCAAAAATAGCTGGTGGGGGCGACAGCCTTTTGAATTGCCCTTGCTGAAAGATAGCTTGCTTGAGTTCAATCCTTATTAGACAGCACATTTGTAGTGAGAAGAGCCTGTAGGCTTTAACAGAATCTCTGGCGATTAAAAAGCTAGTTGATGTCAAGAGGCAAGGCCGTGTGAAACCAGCCTCTGCCTGTTCTTGCATTCCTAGTGTCACATAAAGATGACAGCTGGTGCTTCTAACGTACCAAAGCGATGGCCAGATGCCCCTGACCATGCTGCTCACCCACATCCTCAACAGCTGATGTTCCAGATCTGCTTGTGTGGGAGATGCAATATGTGAACAACTGTCACGCCCACCACAACATCAAACTTAGCATTAAAAAGCTGGAAGGAATGCAGTGTGCAGCTCAAAATTTGAGTTTCAGATCTAACAGGAGTGCTGCTTATCTATGGGTATGGTTATCCCATGATTAATCAACCTTCATTCTGGATGGAGGTTGCCCTTTGGGGGTGTCAGCTGCCCCTGTATAGTTTTGAGTGAGCATTTTATTGGGCCTGAATGCATCTGTGTTCCTGCTGCCTAACAGAAGAGACTAATGGAAGTTTAGAGGCTAATGCACTGAGTAATGGGCCCAATTCTCTGTGGCAGGCATTTAAGGAATATTCTCCCTTCTCCTCTGGTGGGGGTGGGGATGGGGTCTTCGATGTCTGGTTCTTCCCTCACCTGCACAGTGTACTCTGGAGCCCCTTATCCCCCAGATGTAAGTTCTAGAGGCAGGAGGATATGCCCAAAACCAAGTGCTAATTTCTACCAAGAAAACAAAATTTTATGTTTGCATAAGCAGTTTTGGTGTAGCTGTTGCTTTTCTTTTTGTCTTTGAGCTTAGCTGAACTCACTGTTCTGCATACTGGTGGAGCTTGCATGCTTCCTAAAGACAGGAGATGCACCGATATATTTTAAGCTTTGCTTTCTGTGACCACTGCTGTAGACAGCCATTCTAAGTCACCTTGTCTGTAATTTAGAAGGGAGAGGAGAAGGTAAGCAAGCTTTTAAACTCAAGTAAAAAAAGTTAGGTTTTTTCCTAAGAAGAGTCTTTAAGCACCTCTTTTGCTGTATCTTTGAGGAATCTGTACATCTCACTACTCATTGTTTTGTAGTTATTCCTATTTTTTTACAGACTGCATCACTTGACATTATAATATTTATACCACTAAGTAATTTGTTTGGAGCAACCCTGGGCTATAAGAAACGTGTAATCTCACTTCAAAAACATGTGCTTCCCTGTAGTGTTGCACTGGTGCCTAAGAATAATTTGATCACTGTAGCTTAAGGTTAAGTATCTTCCTCAAATGCTCTCTGCTGGACTGGAGCCTAAGAGACCCTAGAAGAGATTACTGTTGTCAGTTAACTCCCAAACTGTAGAACAAATTTCTTCAGAGATCCCTTTTGAGTTTTATTGAAAGCACAACCTGTTTGCTTCCACTATATGAGGAACTTAAATGCTTGACATTGCTACATACCTAAAATTCAATGGCAAGTTGTGTGACTGGATTGCTCCCTAAACATAGCATTTGATTAGGTCTTAATAAACATTTTATATACTTAGAAAAGTAGTAAGTTTGGCATCACATCTGAGTATACGTGGTAGAAACTAACATTAAGACCCATGATCAAAAGGAAAAAAACATGTTCCCTGAAGAACACCCAGTTGCAATTTACTTGCCCAGGTTTGAGAAGGGCAACCAGAATCTATTGAGTGGTAGTTGTAAGGCCCTGAAAGGGCTGCAGGAGAGACTACAGTGCATTTTTATAGTAAAAAGATATTTTCCTCCTTTCCTACCACTATGCATACTGCAGCCTCAGCTTTGCTTATAGGATTAATAATTTGCATGGCTGACTGCACAGTGAGTGCGTGCTCTGGAAACTTCTTTCCACTAGAGAAAAACACTAGGCTGTTAAACATCCTTTTGATTTGTGAGTGATGCAAATTAAAACTCAAAGGTGAGTGTGGAGGGATGCTAATATAGTACATTATCCTTTGAATCCAGAGAAGCATATAAGCACATGCTTAAATAAATCCGTATGTGATAGTACTTTAATGATACAGTAGATTGTTATGTGTATAAGGCAGAGTGACATGAAAACTGTTACACCAATGCAAAAGTACCTCTGACTGATACCACCACTCCTCTGTTCTTACAAGAACAGTTTTCTAGGAGGACAAAGGGAAATTACTCCTTTTCAAAGCAAACTGGTTATACTGGTATAAAACCTACAGGTAAATCAGCTGACGGATTTGAGCGTGCACTCAGCTCTCCGCTAGAGTGAGGGTGAACTGCGTCTGCTAGGATGCTTCAGTCCTGAGTGCAATTACTGAAGAACTCTAGGGCAGTGTTCTCCAAACATTTTTGATCAGGCACCCCATCAGTAGAAGTTTTTTGAGCAGGTACCCCCAATCTATGTATATTTAGTTATTTATAGATCATATACATGCAGTACTATGTACGTTATAAAACATATGCAAAATAGAAATTAAAAAAAAGACAAGATAAAATAAAAAAATTAAATAGTGTTTATTTCATCTTTATATCTGTTAACAATACAAAAAAAAATATTTTCTTCCAGCACCCCAATGGATTGTCTTGTGCACTCCCTGGCATCCCATGCTGGAAACCACTGTGCTAGGACCTATGAAAGCATCTTGATATGAAGTTCATATATGGGTAAGAAGATAGCGCCTGGCAAGCAGGAATGTGGTCATTTGTGTCCAGCTCTGCCAGACTGCTTCAGTCCAGGCCCAGAAGGCGAATTTCTGTAAAGTGGCTTGGCTCTATCTGCCAGGAGTACTACCAGACCCAGATCAAATATTTAGCTGTGAAGAAAAACAGTATGTTCACCTGTTTTCCCTGTGTTCTCTCTCCTCCTCAAGTAAATAACATTCTAGCTTGCCTGGCAGGCCTGAGGTTTTGATCACACAAGGTTATAAATACTCCAGGCCCAGCCTTGCTAATAATTTGAAGGCGCTTCTCCCCCCCCCCCCTCTCCACTAAAACATCAATGGGGGTTATAGCAATTAGGACCTAGTAGAATCTGGCCGTAAGGAAGGAATGAAATAAATTCTTGATGTGGAAGGGAAAATGCTACCTATTCAGGGCCATTCACAGTTAGTGAGGAGGAAAGGAGCCGCATCAGAGAGGATGGAAGAAGCTGATGGGGTTGAATGAGATGCATCAGGTCTCTTACTTTTCTGAATTTTATTTTATGAGGTGGTCAACATAAAGAATGAATGGAGAGAAATGTTGCTTAAATGAGGGGCCTTTGTGAACATAGCAACAAGCAGCCAAGGAAGTGGAAGGGCAATGCAAAGGGGCAAATCTGTCTATAATATAAAACCAGCTTTAGCAGTTAGGTCTGGAAGGCTTAGGAAGCAGGAGGCTCCCTGTGGAGATCCATATTCTTCTCTATTTGCCTTGCTATTCCTGCACACAATGCTGAGAGAGTGGGGGAGAGACTTAGCAAGAACTTGAGGTTCTTGGATACTTCTTCTCCTGGGGGATTCCATATTCAAAGAGCATTTAAAAAGCAAATCAGAAAATGAAAGAGGGTTTGGAAACAGATGAGCATTCTTGACGCCAGAGCTGCAATGCTGTTATCCTGACTGGAGCAGCAGCATAGGCTCATCTCTCCCATAGAGCAAGTTGACACTGGGGTTTCTGATAAAGGAACAGCGACTGAGGCAGCGTCTCAGGGCATGAAGGGAGGTCTCAGCTTTCTAGAAAACAAAGATGCTTGGATGTCAGTAGCAATAAAAGGAAGAAGAGTTTTGCCATGTGAGAGCAGTGACTTGCTTAAATAACCCTCAATTGTTTGTTATTTAAGTGGAGGCTGAGGCATCTAGAGAATTGAGTCTTCCTTGTAGAAAGTGTAAAAATAAACACTGATGTGCTCCACAGATGTTGGGCACTTTCTTGCCAGCAGGGACTGGCCAAGGCAAGAAAGGGACTTGCAACAGCAGCTCTATGTGAATCGTTTCACATCTGCTGTGAAATTAAATTGATCTTGGTGGGCTGGCTGGCTGGGCTATACAGAAGAGTACACTTCTGACTTTGCTCACTTGCAGAAATACGTACGTCACTCTTGGTGTTTTGTTTTTAAGCCCACAGAATTTGAATCCACACTTTAAGATTTTGAATACTGCTTATATTATGTTGAGAATGATTGAGGAAGATGTAGGTACAGCATGCTTGTACCTGTGGATTGTAGGAAAAGAGGCAGGGAATACAACTTTCAACACTTTCATGTAACATTACACTGTCTTCAAAATGAAAGAGAAACATCTCCAGTGGCAGACCTCCTTCACTAGTAGTTACGGCATTCGATCTGTGCTTACTTGCTAATTAGGTATTCCTTGCCAGAAAGGGCTTAATGGAAAAATGATGTATGAAAGTATGACTGTAGATGTCAGGACTATGTTAATTCACAGGGGCCAGTGCTTGGGAACAAGGGAGAGAAGTGGGACAGGAACCAGAGGGGGGGTGGGACATCTTAATTTTTCTTTTTGAGCAGCCAGAGGCCAGGCACAGGTGCAGATCTTTATTCTGTGACTTACAACTGAATAACATACAGTTGGACACTCTCCTAACCAATGCTGACCTAGCTGACAACCTCTTTTATCTGACAGCTAATCCTTGTCTCAGAACATGTATCCTTAGAAACAGCAGTTGTAGACTTGAGGAATTCATACTAACATAAGCCTCATCTCATCACTTAAGTGAAATGCCAAGAGAATGGGAAACTTTGAGGTATGGCAGTGCCTCAAAAACGCAGGAGGAAGTGTGGGGAAGGTCAGGGTCAGATAACAGCAAGCAGCTGGGGAAGGCTGGGAATGTGCAGAATGGAGCAAAGGAAAACAGGGCATAGGTCCCAGTGCCAGCCTGAGACATGGATAAGCCAGAAGCACAGATGATACGATTAGCCTAAGATAGCAGAGCATATCAGTCGCAGAGTAAAACATTCAGGAAGGCTGACTCCCAGTTCTTAAACTCAGGAAATATTTGTTCTGGCTTGGTGGGCAGGCAGTTTGAAAGGGAAGCACTACTGTCTTTGAGCAGCAGTCAAAATTCACAGCCCTTATTTAAAGGGGAACTTTTCCAGTTACTTGTGACCGAGTAAATATACTCCTTCATCTTATCATGAAATCATAAGCCAGCCTGATACGAAAACAGCAGCGTGCATCTTTCCCCTTTGAGAAAATCATTCTGTAAGTAGATAAGAGTATGCAGGACAGGACATGGGGCCGGGGTTTACAGAGCAAAAAACATACTCTGAAACTTCCTTATTACTATGTTAGTAAAACATTATCTTAAGCATGCCATTGAGTCTGCCTATGGCCTCTAATCAGTCACAGGCTTTTGTTCCAATCATATTTTTCCAAATAGTGGAGGATTTAGCTCTGGTATAGTAATCCAAAGATCTGTTCTGAATCCTACTGTGAAGACTATGCACTTCTATAAGAGGAAGAATATAGTTAGGAAATGTGAAGCTCCAGTTACTGAGGTCTTGAGCTATAAATGTCCTAATCCGTGGTTACAGAAGGGAAGCTATTATTTCTGTTGTGATAATGCCCAGAAGCCTCTGTAGGAATCCTTAACGTGAAGTGCTTGTCACTTTGCAAACAGAAGGACACACTTTCCAGTGGTTGTTCCCATGGTACTAATTTAAATTTACCTTGCAGATGCATCCTGTATAATTATACCTGCAGATTCAAGGAGCTGATGTTTGGGCCTGTTTTTTATATAGCAGAAAGATTTA
Organism: Aviceda cuculoides; assembly: GCA_035590195.1. Lineage (NCBI taxonomy): Eukaryota > Metazoa > Chordata > Aves > Accipitriformes > Accipitridae > Aviceda > Aviceda cuculoides. Next base: position 11,610,745 of record JAVJGG010000050.1, on the reverse strand, counting down.
TTGGCTTTGTCTTCCACTCCACTACTTAATATGACCCAGATTTCATCACCAACAACCATTTTTTAATTTTTTTTTTTTTTTATGGGAGCACAGCATGAGGTTCTTTGAAGATCTTGGCTGTATGAAATCTCTGTTGCAGCTAGGTCCAAAATGAGAAATACAAGCTACTTCCTCATTTTGTAAGCTGAGATACGTTCTTACAGTGATTAAATCCTACGAGGTCTTTCAGCTTTTATTGGTTCATATGTTGGCAGCCCCCAAGAAGCTTGGAGAAGATGACCTCCCAGTGTAGCTGTGACCTGGTGTGATGGATGGCTACCAGTAAGCAGTGCCTGTCCGATGACCTTACATCTTTTCCCTGCTTGATCTCAGAGTGCAGCATACTAAGTCTGTGTTTGAGGAGACGGACTTTGCCTCCAAAGTAACAAGCATCTCTCCTGAAAGGTTGTGGGTGAAGACCCATGATGCTTTTCTTTGCAAACCTAGTTCCATGACCTAGTCCCTGGTCTGCTTGCACCCCGGCAGCTGTGCAGCACGGCACGGGCCGTGGGGGGAGCTGGCTGCTGAGCACTTAACGCTGGCTGCCCACAGTAGCTGGGCAGAGGTTGCAGGAGCGGTGCTGTGTTGCTGACGATCCCACTCCGACTTCATGCGCTGTTTGGCTCCGAGTTGTGCTTCTGGCTTGTTCTCTGCAGATACAGATCCCTGAAAGCCTTCCCTGGGGGTACAGTGGTTTGTAAACACGTCTGCATCACCCCGGAGGTAACCGAGGCAGTACAAGTAATAAATCCACATTTGTGCACAGATGACTGCCTTTTTTTTTTTTTTTTTCTTCACACTTTGCTGTTGAAGAAATGCTCTGGTTTCTTAAAACTGAGAAGTTGTGTGTTTATAAGTTATTAGGAAGCCTGAGCAGTTGGAGTGCTGTGGAGTGTGTCATGTATCCTGTGTGTGGTAAGAGGATTAGGGATGTTGATGTGTGTGGTATATAGAAGTCATTTATTGAACTTTCCAGCTGCTTGCCTATTTTGAGTTCAGGTGTTCAGACAGCCTGTGGCACTGGTCACTTCTAAGGGCGGGCAGAACAAGGATGGAAAAAGGCAGTCTAACAACAGGGGTGGGAGTAAAAGAGCAGAAAGTGCATACTGTGCATGTGTAGAGGAGTCCTGGCCCTAGCAAGGATTGCAAATATATGACCTCCACTTGCATCTTAGATATCCTAAGAAAATATTTAGGCTTTCATCTGTCCCTAAGCCTAATGCACCAGTGAGGAATGTGTGGCTTTAACTGCTTGTCCCAGGGTTTTTGAGGGTGTTGGGGAGGAACATGGAGAATATAAAGTGGGGAAATTACAAGTTTAAAAGCAGCTGTGTAAATGCAGATGCGTTATGAACTTCCCTGATAGAGGTGTGCAGCCTTCAAATGAGGGTGCCTGTGACTGAAGTGTTGATTTATTTTATTATTATGATCTCTAAAGTGACAAGAGCTCCTTTGCCTCCTAGTCTGGGGTGGTCACAGCAGAGAAACTTTGTCTTACTGTGCAGTTCGTGAAGCTCACCTAGAAGTGCACGTGTATACTTTTTTTCCTACAGAGAGCAGTAAAATCCAAGGGAGGCTGGTACAACCCAAAGGAAGCAGGTGGAAAAAGAGCCGGAGTATCATCCCCATGGAGCTCCTGGCACCAAATTCCTTGGGCAGATTCTGGGTTTTGAGGTGTTCTAGCTGGGCTGCAGCAAGAGCACCCTGCTCATTACCCTCTCCCAAGTAGGTGCAGCAGTAGGTGTTTAGTTCTATTCATGGGAAGTAGCATCGAACGCTTTTGGGACTATGTGCTTAACCCTAACAACTATTCTCTGTCTTCTCCAGAAAAGGCTGTAGCTGCTGGGAAGCAATTGCAAAGACCAGTACTGTAGCTACCTTAGCTATTGTAGGATGGAGATGACTCATTAGGAGATTCTGTACTGAAATGAATGTTCTTGCATGAACTGTTCTTACTGAACTGTCTGAATTTCCAGTTGATACATTCTTTTTTTTTTTTAAATAATCAATTTTTGAACAAAGCAGAAAACCATTTCCTTATGAGACTTGCTCAAATATAAGAGGTTAATTTTTCAGTGGCATATGTGTTGCATGCAAATGTGGGAGTTGATGTGAAGGCTTTCAGCATCTCATTAGTTGGGTCACTTGCTTATTGACTTTTATTTACAAAAGATAAATGAAATGTCCTGATGATTTGCCTGGAAAACATACTAGGCTATTTTTGCTTCTTCAAATGCAAAATCCCTCTGCTTGGAGACATAAAATATTGCTAATACTTACACAGGTGGATTTTTATTTTTAAATTGCTGGAAAGGAGCAAGTTGCATGTGGTTAATGGTATTTGTGAACAGTGTGCACTAGAACAGACCAGGAGCCCGGGAGAGAAAAATGCAAAGGTGGATTGCATCTGTAAGAATTGCCAGTTGCAGGGGGATCCCCCCATGGGGCCACCCCAAAGCAGCCTTCTGGGGTTTAGTTATGAGGGTCACGCAGCTGGTAATGGAAGTTGTGCTGACATAAAACTATCCATGCTGCTTTGTAGAGTTATTTCATAAATGTGCACAGCTGTGCCTACGGCCAGATGTGTAACTCCTCTGTGGTCTACCAAAAGCTGTATTACAGATGATGTATGAAGTCAGAACGTCAATGGTTGCCTTTAACCTGCTAGATATGCTCAGTGTCAGCTGGACTGCCAGGAGCAGCCCATCTGCTCTGATGGTCGAGTGCAGTAAAACGTTAACAGAAAACTGCAGTGACAAAAGAAAGTGTAATGGACTTTTGCTATGGAAGCTGCTGCAGCAGGAATTCTCCTAACGAGGGACAAGTGTGTTCAGTCCCACAGACAAATGAATAATGTGCAAAGAATTATGTAAGCTGACACGATATGGTACTGTTTCAGCGCTGACTGCTGCTTTAAGGTGTTTGGCTTTTTTGAATTATTTTAACCATAAGGACATCGTACCAGTGTTTGTGAGGTTCTGTTGGGTATTGATAATGGTGATTGGTAGGTTGTAAGATCTCGCCACAGAAATGAAGTAAGTATATAATTAAAGGTGTCAACATTACCTGCAGTGGGCTTTTTATTCTTTCTACTTCACTTGTCACAGCTTGAAGGCTTTGTAGCTTTAAAACATGATGGTAAACACAAAGAATACTCTCTTAATTAAATGTTTTTTTGACTGTGGCTTAAATCTACAAGAAGCCACACTTCCATGGAAGACCGCCACAACACCTCTCACGTTCTCATTCTCAGACCAGTGCTGTTGATGGCACAGCATACATTTGGTCAATGGGAAAGGTGTAAGACCTGCCTGCTTGGTTCCCTGAAAATGCCCAGAAATTTAACTATTTTCATACAGTGTCTTATCACACATGGTAAGCTGTTGGGTGACAGCCATAATTTTTTGCCCTTGGCATTCCAGTCTTGTTCTTGGTGCTCTACTGAAGTTCTTAATCTTTTCTGGGCTGAACTGCCAGCTAGCACACAGCAGCATGGGGCAGGAGGAATGGGCAGGGCACTTTGATTATCACCCTGGGCCTTGGGAGGCCACCGTCACATCGAGTGGGAAGGCTGTCTCGTGTTGGGTGGGAACAGGTACATTACTTGTCCCTGACCTATGCCAGGTTGACATGCTAGACTTGACTCTCAAGGGTTTTGCTGTAATGCTGAAGAAAGCTAGATGAGAATCTGGATGCAGTGTACAGCAAGGAAACAAGCTGAACTGCAGGAAGTTCCTTAGTTTACTAAAAACTTTGCTAAATTTTACCATTTAGTTTAAATTTTACTGTTTGGTTTACTAAATAAGTTCTTTATTTAACGTGTCATAACTCAGCACTGTCTGGTGTGGAGGCCAGGGACCCTTTTGACCAGAGTCAGCACGGAGCAGCTGTGCGCTGATTTTCAGTCCTCCTTCATTTGTCCTTGGATTGCTTTTAGACCCAGCTCTTAATTATCTCTATGGATAGAAGTCAGACTGCAGTGTGTGGATCACTTCATTGCTGACGCTGTGAGGAAAACAATCCTTTTTAATGCTGGGGAGGGAAGAGAAAGTGCCCTTTCACAGAAGCTGTTTGGAACAATTTTTGTGACTACGGTTATTGCATACAGACGTGGAGGCATTGTCAAAGGCTTACTTATAGAGGTTGGAAAAGTGCAGTCAAATCACACTTTGCTAAATAGCTTGGAATAAACTTAACTGAAACCAAGTGTCGAGCAAAAGTGTGTGCTACTGAGTGCCCAGGCAAGGGAGCAAAGTAGGCTTCTGGGGGAAGGTGACCTGGTAAAAACTTCCCCAGTAGCATGAGCTGCTGAGAGAGCCCTTATGGTCTAAGAAGAGAACCATCTTTGGAAGGACTACATCCAGTTTCTTCTTTCTCGTGTAAGAAAGCCAATAAAGTGCCTGTCTGGGAGTTGTGGTTTTTGTTTTGAGGTTTTTTATTGCATCCTTGTAGGTTGGCTCTGAGCTCCAAGCAACTGCACAGTATGGCTCATGTTTTGATCATTTATATAGAATTGTTGTGCTAGGCAGTCCTAAAGAAAAGTTAGATTACCTACCAAAATAACAAAACCAAGCATCTACTTGCTCTAAAATATTGGTCAGAACCATAGCTGGTATAAATTAGGATGACTCCTTTGGCTTGGCAAAATAGACTTGTCACTGAAGCTTTGGTTGCTTTTTTTAATGAACGAAATACATGCAGCATAATATCCTACATTAAAGACCTGGGTACTTGCTGCCCAGTTCCTACAGGAGAGCAGTATCTGAAATAAACTGGAATAAAATTCAGAAGAGAACTCTTACATGCACTTACTTCAAGTTGTCTTGATGGGCTTGTCATAAGGCTGTCAAACTGACTATGGTTTGAGAATGGTCTGATGTACATTTCTTCCAGGCCATTAAGAACAGCGATGATATGAAAATTGATTTTCTGGCAAGCCAGATAATCTCCAGTGCTTCCAAAGCTTATGGGAGGGAACTTAGTGTGAAACCGAAATTCTGAAAAACCTCACTTTGGAAATACTAGAACATTGTTTTTGATTTTGTTGCAATTTTTTTCAGCTTTTTGTATTGGTCTCTACTCATTGAGAAGGATCAAAAACTGTTTAAACTGTCTGTCATATTTCATCAATTGACACTTTCCATGAAAACATAATTATTTTTTTGATGAATGTGTATTTTCTGACAGAAATCTTCTGTCAGCATTTTTTGATATTCTTTAAATAAGGCCCAAAAATCATGTTGTGTGCTTTTGGAAAGGTAACTTCTCAGGAATATAAAACAGTGTCTAACTGCTTGGACTTAGGAAGAAGGAATTAATTGGCTTTTCAAACCCTGGTCTTTGAAAGCTGTGCCGTATGTCAGAGGAGAAAATACTTCCTAATTGCCAAAAATTAACAGGTTCTGGATAGTTTTTTCTTAGGTTTGTATCTGTATACAATACACCTAAATGTGCTACCCTCATGCGTGACTATAAGGTGTTAGATTTTTGCTCAAAGAGGACAATAAAATGACTTCTAAATTCTTAAACTGATGCTTCTACCAGTCCTGTGCCTCATTCAGAGGTATTGGGGTCTGCCCAGTTGCTAATGAAGTTAAATTGATTTCAAAGTCTACCCTGGATTAGTTCTGTACAACATTTGTTTCCAAACCATGCAATTATGATTGCCATACATATGGTAATACCTAGACCTATCAACATAATGGGATATTTTATCATGAACCTTGGTTACACTTTGAATGAGAGTGCTAAGTCTTTCGCACGGCAGAGCAAAAGGAGAATTTTCTTCTGCTGCATTTTCTTCTTACACGTCTGATTTATCCTGCCCCAAATGACAACACATTTGACCTCCTTAAGATTTGTACGTTATGTTGTAAGCACTGATAGATTACAGTAGGTTTTGAAACTTGCCATCTTTTATTCTGAGTCTGTGAACTCTGAGCTACTAAATAACAGGTTGCTAATCGGAACAGGAACAATGGAAAAGGATAAATTAAGCTATTAAAAATGTGCTCAAATTACTTAGTCCTGCAAACCAGTTAAGTAAGGAAAAAGCAGTTAATTGATTTGGAGGTATTTTTGGTTTTTTTTTTTCCTCCTACCATGCTGCTCAGTAAGGACGGCTAGAAACACAGGTGGTGTTAGAGCAGGGGGAAGAACGTGAGTGGTGGAGATCCATCCGACAGGGAAGACCAAAGACTGTAGGAGGACGTGCAGGGTCTGCCCGAAGGATGGTTACACAGAAGTTTCACGTGAACTTTTTCTTAAATCTTTCTGGTTTTTCTGCCATGTGTATGTTTGCTGAGAAGTGGAGCGTGCAGCCTGCTCTCTCACTAGGCATCGGACCCAGCGAGGCTGCTGCAGTTGGCTCTGAGCTGGTTGAGCCAAAATTTGCTCTGCAGTGCGCGCGGTCGGAGGGTGAGGTGCCAGCATCCGCTCCACAATCCCATCTCCAGGTCGGAAACACAAATGGCTCTCCCTGCTTAGCTGCTTCATTTATTTTGGGTCTGTTCTCACAATTTCAATAGCTATGGCTCTGGGGGAGACATTCCTTCTGAGTACGAAACAGAAAATGGAACCAATCTGGTCAAACCAGGATCTGGTAGCAGTAGTGACTTGCAAGGTGATTGCTGCCGGTTGCACGTGCAAATTTTGGCTGATAGACAGGGTGAGAAGGAAGAAGGAGAGTTTGTCTGTGCACATTGTATCGTAACAGAGGAAGTTAATGTTATTTTCCATGTTCTGCAGAGTCACTTAAAGCAAGCCCAAAGTGCTAGTGCTGGCGTGTGTGTTGCCCAGCCAGAGGTTACTCAGTAAAGCTCTGACCCACCGTTGGTGTGCACAGAACGCTGGGTCTAGCTGCGTCTTTGGAGACTCCAGGACCTCTTTTGTGCTCTGACTCTATAACTTATATTGGAGATCTTCTTTGTTTTTTAAAGCAAAAAACTCTATGTAAATAAATATATTCTCCATCTCGCTTTAGGGCAGAGGAGAAAGAAAAACTGAATTTTACATACAGTCATAATTGTATATTCATTCTGAGAGTGGAAGTCTAGGCAAAACCACTTTTTTATTTGACCGAGTAAAGCTTTGAAAGGTAAACAGTGCGTGTATGGGACACTGAACTCTTTTCATATCAGTATTTTCTGGGTAAGTGCCATGTAAGTCAATGTAAAAATCCTTAAAAAGTACAAATTTGCTATTTAAGTTTCTTATGCAGTTGGCTCTATATATGGGATATATTTGTGTACTTAGATAGAAAGTCATATTTAAATAATTTATTTTAGGCTAGTCATTAACTATGCAAAACCCAATTCATGTTAAAAATTCAGTTCTCTTCCTACAGAAATTCAATGTCACTCTTGTTTTATTGCATATCAGTAAATTATGAATCAATTGTGCTCACTTAGCCAATAAAGGCTGTTTTTTAAGACAATGAGATTATGCAGGGGCTTTCGGAATTATATTTAGTCAACAATTAGGTTGATGTTTGAGTCAGAAAGTGATTCAGCTCACTCTTTTAGAGCTGCGTGGGTTCTGCATGACCAGTGGGGTACAAATCTTGCATATTTATTTCGAGAAGGAGAGCAGATAGGAGATTCTGTGTGGCTGGAGCAGAATTGCTGGGAAGGAAAGGATTGTCCTATCCAGTATACCTGGCGTTTTTCCATAATCACTTTTCAAGGTAAACTTGTGTAGCTACTGAAAATTTAATTACATCAAAAGTGCCTTTTTGTGCTTCTGACTGCTCTTGACTTCCTAAAGGAGTCCAATACATACCTATTGTCCATATCCACCTGTCTCACGACCAATGTATTTAACTTTGTAAGTGTTAATGCTTTATGAATGCATCTTGTTTGCTGTAGGCACGATTTAAAATGTTATCCCCACTTCCAGCTTCTGCTTCTCAAGGCAAGAATTTACAAACTATCTCTATGCTCTACCTCGAAGGTTGCCTGGGCACTGGAGTTGAATTCGGTAGCTACTCAAGACTTCAAGTATAACTAGGAATATACTCTGTGTAGTGTGTTGTTATCAGAAGGCCTTATCTACTGTAGAATGTCAAAACTTGATTAAGTTTGGGGAAGAAGGAAGTGCTGTGCTGTAAGTCGTTCATACGGAATCATTTGTAGAGCATTTTATGTCAGCTGTAACAGTCTAGTGGGTGCTAGCAGAATATAAATCTGATCAAAAGAAGAGAAGTCTTTGTTAAGAGACTTTTTTATTGCAATAGTAGTTGAGGTTAAGTAAGTATATCTATTCTAACCTGATAGTTTTCACTTGATAATGAAAACCTTTTGTCATTTAAGCTGAAATTTTCTGCTCTGTCCTTACCAGAACATGGTTTGTGTGGGGCTCTTTACTCTGGTCTTGCTATATAGAGGAATGTGCTTTCAACTGAACTGTTTACTTCCAGTTTCTCAATCTCACAAATAAAAATTGGAAAGTGATCTTTAAATGTATGTTTCTTTCCCCACTGCACTCAGAAAAAAACCCCCAAAACGCAACTACTTTCGTTTGCTTTTTTGGCATTCTTCGCAATCTGAAGGTTCACTGTTTCACTGTCTTGGTGCTATTTTTGCTGTCCTTCTAATAGCTCGAGTTCACTGGAGTGCACCCAAACTTTAAGGCTTAAGAGCAAGTCCAACCACAGTATTTGTGTAGTTCCTCTTAATACTGTTTCATGCAAAATTTCTGCAAGGTATAGCTGTTGCTGTAACTAAGGATGTGACCTGAGATAGAGGGGAACTGGAGAATGTGACCTGACCAACACGGTAGTGGATCTTTGCAGGGCCAGGTTGTAGAATGGCAAATCTCATGCTCTGATTCAGCTGGGAGAGCTGATGCTGAGATCCAAGCAGCCACGTAGTGCAAGGAAGACTCACTCTTGTTAGGCAGAACTTCAGATGAGAAGCTGTGTGCCTCCTGCTTTTGATCAGGAAGAGTGTTTTTCAGACAGTCCCAAGGCTGAAGGCTGTTAAATTAAGGCGCAGTATTTATTGGCTCCAACTCTTAGTTTGGGGTTATAATCAGGACACTACCTTTTGCACAGGGATGTAGAACTGCTCTTAATCACTGCCCTGTCCATTGGATTTGTCCATGCTGCCCCTCTCAGGTGTATAGATTTTCACTGCTTTGGTAGGAGAATAGAGAATGTCCCTGTCTCCATAGTCCTCACCTGGTGAGTAAAGCACTGCCACAGGGTGGGAGCAAGAAAAACACTACTTATAAAATGGAGCTTAATTAGCTCATGGAAGGGATTAGAGCAGAGAGGGCTGTAGGTTCTGGTGTCTGCATCCCTGGTATAGCAGGCTCGATGTTGTAATTCGGCTTAATGTAATCTGGTGTCTGACTGAATAACCTTGTTACACTGATACAGTGCTGCCAACCCTTAGAGCCTCCCTGCCCCCCCCCCCCGCCCCTTTTTTCCCTTCCTTTTCCTATGGAATAGTTGAAACTGGCAGAGAAGGTGTAAGATCAGTGAAAAGCTAGAGCCATGACAGCATGCAACTGCAAGGCTGATTACATTACGGGAGGAAGAGGAGCAGCGTATGCATTATAATGCTAAAAATATTCCCTGTGATGTGGGACGGTGGCAATAGCCACGTGGTGTCTTTGACTTGTTCTGATAACGTGCTCTCTTGGGGGTGTCAGAATGCAGGGTAAGGCTCCAGTGTGGTGGCAGAGACGCAGAACTCAAAAGCACATAGATATGATCTGCACGGCTTGGTGTGTGGAGCAGAAGCAGATTTGAAAGTCACAGGATTAATGACAGTGAACTGGGCAGGAATTGGAGGTGCAAAAGGAAAAGTGGGATTGGGTTCTAGTGCCCAGAATCATGTCAGCTGGGATAGGGGCAGCACTCCCGGTCTGGAGGGCTCGGACACCTTCCTTCTAGGCCATTATAGTGTGTAAGTGGAAAAATCAAATGCGTGCTTCCTCACAGACCTGCATGCTACAATCTAATGAGTGTGCAGAGCAGAGGAAGAAACTATTCAGAGTGTGTTGTGTTTGTATCATATAGGAGGAAGACAGAGAATATAGGGGGGGAGTTTCCTGATGAGATCTGTCAGACAGTGGGTACACTTTCAAAGGAATTAGCTGACATGCCATCACCTTGTCCTTGTTTTCCTGCTTTAGGAGAGTTAATCCTGCTTTAAATTGCTGGTATCGGACATGCCTTGTGATGACCAGGAGTGAGCTTACCCTCCCTTCTTGTTTTTGTCCTAGGTCCAACACGAAAAATGCCCCTGACTGCCAGTGCCATGGACTTTTTTCAACTCTTTGTCCCCGACAACGTACTAAAGAATATGGTGGTCCAAACCAACATGTATGCCAAGAAGTACCAGGAGAGGTTTGGTAGTGACGATGCCTGGATTGACGTCACCTTGACGGAAATGAAGGCCTTCTTAGGCTACATGATATCAACCAGCATCCACCACTGTGAGTCCGTTCTCAGCATCTGGAGCAGCGGCTTCTACAGCAACAAGAGCATTGCACTTATCATGACGCAATCACGGTTTGAGAAGATCCTGAAGTACTTCCACATTGTGGCCTTCCGCTCGAGCCAGACAACGCATGGCCTCTACAAAATCCAGCCTTTTCTGGATTCTCTGCAGAATGGCTTTGACTCTGCTTTCAGACCTTCACAAGCCCAGGTAAGAGTTAACCTGTTGGCAGGGAACATTTAACCTACGTGCTCTAGGTTGTCTCACTGACTGAAATCGCAGAGCATAGCTGTCGGAAGAAAGAGCTGCGGCTTCACAGTGTGAAGCCGTGCTGCGGTGTCTCCGTGAAATGTGAGAGAAAGCAGCACTGTCTTATGCGAGTGCTCAGCAATGTTTGACTTGCAGCTCTGCGGTGCAGGTACCTGGCATGTTGCAATAGGAATGATGCTCTGGGGCTGTTTGCTTTAGTGGTCTAAGCAAGCCTGGAGACTTCTCAGTGAGGTTAGCACCACCAGGTTTTGCTGTCGTGAGGATGGGAGATTGCAGGCTGCTCCAGTGAGGGCAAGTGGAAAGGGCAGAGCTGGTGCTGCTGGGCTGGAGGCAGAACTTGTAGCTGCTCCTGCTACAGGCTGAGGGTGGGATGCAGGAGCTGAGTTTGCTAGGAATGAGTGGCCCTGACCCTAGCAGTAGGTGCTTGCCGTATGGTCCAGCAGCACGGCTGCCTCCCCAAGACTGGGCAAAGGGAAAATAAGCAGGGGGGCAAGTGCCTTCTCTCACTGCGGCTGTCAGCCGCCCTCAGCAGCACTGCCTGTGCCTTGTGCCGGTCCTGGTTTTTAATGATATGTGATGCTTCTATGGAAGAACTTATTGATTGTGGAGTTGCAACCAAAGTGCCAGTGAACTGGGAGTATTTCTAGGCTACCGGGAATAAAAGTGAACAGGATTCCAATGAATTTTCATTTCCAGATACAATTGGGGTACAGCAGAAGGCCATTCTGTAGGGAGACTGCTCTGTAGACTGGGTAGACAATGTAAGGAACTAAACATAGAAATGTATGTAGCTGGTGGTTGTCTGACTACAGCTGTACAGTTGAATAATTTTTTTTTTTATTTGAAGTGCAAAGAAATCTGTTCTTAATATTCATAATACACTATTTAAACTTTGTTCCACTATAAATGATCTCCTTTTGGAGCTGTTCCGACTGGCCATGTTCAGAAGTCTGGAAAGAAAAAGGAGTAAGCATGAAATATGTTACTACTTGAAATAACTTTTCAATCAACTCTCCGTTTTCAGAGTATAAAGATTCCACCTAGACATTTGGAAAGGGTGTTGTGTCCATCTTCCTCTTTTTCTTCCTGTTTCCCCTCTGAAGCATCACAGTTTTGCCCACTGCACAAAATTAGTAAAGACATAGACGCATCACATCCATTGAAATGCACCTAAAGTAAATTGGGAGTGATTACAGTTTATTTTATAGACAGTAAAAATCATACCTCTATAATCATGACATCACAGCTGTCTAAAAAGCTGTTGTGGTAGAGATGGGAGAAGGGAGGAGGGAGGAATGTTCTCACTAAGCCGTGCCAGCAAGGTGCATTTCCATCAAGACAAAACAGGCAGAGAGAGACACGGTATTGTTGGGACCAAGCTCTCATTAAGATATGAAATCTAATCCTTATGGCCGCTGACTTCAATGGGCGGAAGATAAAGGCTTCAGAAATGTGATCACTGTGTCTAATGTAAATGCTTATAATGGTGTACTGTGGGACATGCTGTGAGTGCAAATCCATTAAAGGATAAAATTTGATTTGCATGTATATCCCTTCTCCCTTCCCTACTCCCAAGCAAAGTTTGAGAACTGAATTGGCAAAATCATAGCGTTCTATTTGCAGTGGCAAGATATCTAAATCTCCACAAGCAAATGTATGCTTGTGCTGAGCTTGGTAAGGAGATGCTACTCTAAAAAAAAAAAAAGGGAGCGAGGGAGGAAGGAGAAGTGACAGCCCAATTCTCTTGCTTCCTTCTCCACTTCTCTCTTCCCTTTCAGTGTTTACATCAGTGGTTTCTATACAGCATGTTTCAGTGGTATTGAGCAAAACAAAAAGCACTAAAATACAGCTTCAAAAATAACTCTGTGAGAAAGAAAAAGGATTTGAATCTGTTGTTCAAAATACTCTAGTGTAGCGATGGTAGCCTACTGGGGGATGTTCCAGGCCTCCTCCCGAAAAGAGCCCTGTGCCTAATGTCCTCCTGGGTGCCATCAGGCAGGGCTGCACGCTACCTGTCTCAGGAGACATGGACCCATCTGCTCAAAACAACAGGAAAGACCTCGCCCTGGAAATTGCCTTGAGTGTAGATTAGCAGACTGCAGTAAACATCAAACCCAGAATGTCAGGCCCAGTGAGAAATAATAGAAATAATTAAAAATAATAACCCATTTGCACAGAAACAAAGGGAAAAGACAAGGGGAAAGACCCATTCAGATGGGCTTTTGGATGTGCTGCCTCTGAAAGTGTTTTGGGAAGAGGGGCCCAGGTTTCTGTGATCAGTGATACCTGGAATCCCAAGTTCAAAATGGATTTGTTGCTGTATCTTAAACATAAGACTTATGGTATCTGGATGGATTGTGCCTGAGCTGTGATCTATGCTCAAGCTTTAGGCTGACGTCTTGTAAGTGGCATCAGTCGGAGGAATGACTTGGACTCCTTGGTGTTGAATGCAGCAAAGCCGTTGGGCTTGTAGGTAGACTTATTACTGGTTTTCTTCCTCTGTGGACTCACAGAACATGGGTTAGGAAGATGCCATGTTTAAGTCGCCCTATGGACAGAGCAGGCAGTCTGTGTCAGGTAGGCAGTGCAGCATCTGCTTTCACAGTTATTTCTTCTACAGATTTGATATTTTCTTTTTGGAGAGCTAGAAAAGATTATTTAAGTGGAATTTCTGTCTCAGAAAATATTTAGGGTTTTTTTCTCATGTGTAACCCCCCCTTCCCTGCTCCAAAATGTGCACGCAAAAATGATGCCATGGTTTCTATGAAAGGAAGCAGAGGGAAAGAGAGAACTATGCCAATATACCAAAACAAAGAAAACAGTCTAGTGAATTATAATTATTTTGCTAAATATACTGAGCAAACAAAAGGAAATAATTACTCTCCAGCTTATGAACGTATTGAAAGCCCAGAACATTATAATTGTGTATCAGCAGTGATAGCTTCAATTTCTGAAGTAAAAAAAATGGTGTTCTGACCTAGATTGGGTAAGAATGACAAGAATATACTCTGCATCCTATCCCTGCCCAGCATCTTCTGTATAAATAACTGCTGCCTCTACCTGAGCACCAAGAGGCGGAGGTTTGGGTCAGTTCCTGCCATCAGTGTCATCTCTTTGCTGCTGAGGTCCACATAGCTTTGACAAGTGGAAGCCTGGAGACTGGGAAGATGCCCTGCCTGAGCTCAGGAGGTACGCTGCAACAAATTCAAGGGTACTCACCTGCCAAGGACATACATAAATTCCAGAAACCAGAGGAGCTCAGGAAAATAACATCAGAGCGCAAATACCCTTTTGTGCCTGCTGAGTATGTATATGCTTGTCAGTGGGATGTGACTAGACAGGATCGCTGTCTCTGGCTGCCCCTGACTGGCGTGGGAGAGGTCAGGAGCACAACTCCAGGCACTCTCCTCCTCCCTCTCCCTGCAAAGTACCTTCTCTTCGGCATTTTGGAACCAAACATTTCTGCATCTGCCCAGTGAAATGTCAGCTGGAAACAGCCACCTTAAGTCCTTACCTCAGGGACCAATGAACTCCCTTGGCAAAAAGAGAGACATAACTCTAACCTCTTGCTCTAAAGGCATGGTGCTAAAATATGGCCGCTGTGGGGACTTGTTTGTGTTTCCCTCTTGGTGGTATCATAGGGTACAGCTAAGCAGTTTCAACATAGTTCTGCCAAACCAGCTCACAGCGTGACACAACAGCTTCTTTGAAAACAGAGGGGCAAAACCAGGCTGATGAACTCGTAGCTCTTTTGCCTCCTCATCATTAGATGTTGATTTGGTATTGGGCATTTCCAAAGTACAAGATCTTGCGCAAGTCACACCTCTATATCTCACTTTTACTGTTTTCAGAATGATTCTTTGTGAGTAAGCGTGCTGGTCCCAAACCAGGACTGTTCTGTCTTAGGGCTTCTGTGAGTGTAACACAAAGACGTAAGTATTCAGAGGACGATGGCCAAGTGTAAGACATCGAGTAAGAGAAAGACAGACAGAGGAGCAATAAGAATATTGAATAGCAAGGTAAATTTCTGATGTCCTGTAGCTCTTGGCTGGTTGATCCTCTGGTGAAGCCATATTTTAGGGAGAGTTTGACAGCAGAAAATGATGAACATTTATGGCTATTTTTAAATTACCTAATGGTAATGGAGTGCTGTAAGAACTGATTTTTCTTTAAAGACAGTCAGTTGAAGACTGAACAAATGGGCAGAGGAGTGTGAAATCATGGCCTCATCAGAGGTGGGAGGTAACCTTTGAATGATGGCAAAGGGAGTCACTAAAATGTGGATAGACCAAACAGGTCTTTGAAAGTGAAGAGAAAGAATCTGTCTGATACATTGGAGAAGAAGAGCTATCAGAGAGAAATAAAGAAAAGTGATGTGGCCAGTGTGATGGCCTAGGAGAACGGCTTTCCAGCAGCAATCTGAAGGGCAAGATTGCTTTATGTTGAGGCCAAAAGGAAAACTGTTGCAGAATGGCTGTGGGCTTGGATGGAAACCTGACTGGGTGCGTGGGTTGTTACTTTCAAATGAATAACATTTTAGAGCTGTTACTCACAAAGCATGGAAAATGCAGGCACTGCCTGGCTCAGAAGACCTTGCACAGAGTTGGAGGTAAAGACTGATATTCAGATTCACTGGCCAGTGAGATCTGCAGCAGGAGAGGGATATCTGCAATGACCAAAAAAAGATGTAGTAAGGTGTTATCTTAAGGGGAGGGAGATGCTCTCAAATGCAGCGTAGTAAAATCAGAACTGACAGCTAGATATGCAAGCAGAGATGTCAGATACTAGCAGAGAATTTAGTTAAGACAGGAGGAGCTTTGGAGCAAAGAAGCAGAAGCACAAGCTACTATTGCAGAAGCAATGCCTGAATCTGTGCATACAGGTGCAGTTACCCAGGGGACTCTGTTTGCGACTGGGTGGTACCCACCAAAAGCCAGAGACAAGGCAAGCTGAGACAGTTTCTTCAGGAGATGGGCTGAAGAGACAGCCTGTGTTGGGAATAGCCATGGAGCTAAGAGAAGATAAGCTATCTCAAGGACATGTTGGTTCATTATCTAAGGCAGTGGAGTCCAAGTACGAAAAAGTTAGTGGCTCTGGGCTTTGCCTACAAGCCTGTTTGGGCTGTGGTGAGAGCAGGATGGGTGGAACTGTGGAGTAGAAAGAGCTTTGGAGGTGATCTAAAATGGAGAAGAAAGGCAGGCACTCCTGACAGTGGCTAGCTGTTTTGTTCAGTGAATGAAAGATGTGAGAAGGAGCAATTGGTGGAGAGGGGAGACTCCAAGATGGGACTCCAGCACTTGGAATGCACATATTGAGGGGAAAACAAAGAGTTAAAGCTTGGCAAGAAGATCTAGCAAGGATGAGGCTGGCTGTAAAGAAGAGGAGAAAAAAAAAACAATGGGATAGCTGTGGGGGAGCAAAGCAACTAGATGAGGAGCTTCTTAGACCTGAACAAAACTGGGGATTTGAGAAGATGGGGATGATTTCTATGAAGAAATCCACAAGATATCTTGCATCAAAGAAATTCAGAACAGGAAGAGGAGAGGGCTTGGGGAGTGAGTCAAAGATGGTGAAGAGGCAGCCAGGAATACATGTAGGAGTCAGTTAAGCCTGGAAGTAGATTTTTATCTAGGAATATGAGAAGCAGGAAAGAATATGCCATGGGGGCAGTAAGCTCACTCTAGGAAAAGCAGTCATTGCTGCGGCAGCAAGAACGGGGAGTGGGGAAAGAGCAAATACCACTTTGCATGGGGATTTGGCAAAGAGGTGGATTTGAGATTACAGGAGGAGCGAGGAGGCTGAGAATGGAGGAGAGTGAACAAACTAATAGGACTGGCCAGTGGCAACAGGGGTAGCTTTTGTTGTAAGAAAACCATGTCAGTGCCAGAAGCAACAAGTTGCCCCCTTTGAAAACAAGGTGGGGATCAGCTGTTCCAGCAGCAGGCACAGCCCATGCAGTGCCTTGCTTGCAAAGTCCTTCACAGCTGTTGAAGCAGTGGTTGCATATGGAGGGGTGACAACACTTGTCTCCTCACCCTTTCTGGAGGAAGCAAGAAGAGCAAGATCCAGGGTTTTCATTTCAATTTCCCTGCCTGTCCACATTGCCTCTTTGCAGCAACAGCAAATCTTGCCCTACGCTGTTTCCATTTTTGTTCCCACTTCCCAGCAGTTCAGTAGGGACTTCAGTGGAGCATTAGTCTTCTTAAGGAGAAATAGGAATGACTTAAACATTTGCAATAGGGAAAAGGAGGGGAAGCTCTGGGTCCTAGGGGAAGGCAGGGCTGAGCATGGGCAGGGAGAAGAGGAAGATGGGGAGAGGTTTTAAAAATCCAGATTTGTTTTCTAAATTTAAGGCTGACAGGCCTTAATGTGTCTTAGAAGGCAGAAAGACTGTGAAGGGTAAGCGGGATGCAGTAGAGCTGCTGTGAGGAGAGCTGATGCTGTGGCGCAGAGGGAGGGAGCTGAGCTAATGACAGAGGGTAAAAAATGTCCTCAAGTGATGCTTATATAGCCTTTTCTTTCTGCTGCTCTCCATCCTGCAGCGGGGGAGATTATAACAGTTGAACCACACCACTCAGTGGGATCTGGCAGGTAAGAGGGCCTTTCCAGAAGCTGAGGAATTCTTAACAGTGTATCCAACCCCATCCCAAAGGATGTGGTCCTCCCCTCTGCACAGAAGAGGCAGAAAGGCAAAAGCAAATAAGGGCACATTTAATATTTGCAAAACGCTGTCAGAACTCCCTGAAGTGGAAGTGTGAAATGCCCCAGGTGGCCTTCAGAAAGGAAGAGCGGTGTTTCGTGTGGACCTTGAGAGGGGAAGGGGATTTGGCTTCAGTGGGGAAATGGGGCAGCTGCAGCTTTAACAACAAATAGCTTTGTGTGCAGCTCTCCTCGCTCGCATCTGCATTTTGGTCTATAATTTGAACATTTCACAAGAGTGCTTTCAGATGGTCCTGTGAATGTTTTATGAGCCGTTAAGAAGTGGAGTGCGTATAAAGGAAAGTGTGCAGCCGCCACTGCGTCGGGAGGGCACGGGTGCCTATTTTGGGCTGACAGAGTGATGTTCAACAAACATCTTGTATTCAGGAGGCCAGCAGCTGCTCGTCACTGGTGCTTAACTCCTTACCCACCACATCTCTCCTACGAGCATCGCTCCCGGGTTTAATGCAGCTTTGTCCTCATTTCTGCCGCTGGCTGCGTGCACAAAAGTAGCACGCATGCAGATGTGGAAAGGCTTGGACTGAGGGTGAGAGCCTCTGCACTGTGGATACCTGTATCTGAGCCTGTCTTGGGGTGACGGTCACTGGAAAAGAACGGGTTCCTTTAGATCATAACCCATCTGACTTATTTTGCACGTCTTTAAAAGGGTATGAATGATGGCCTCCTGGGACTTGCTTTTCCCTTGTGTACTAGGAGGGGAGCCTGCAGTGGCTTGCTCTGATTTAGATGTAGAGGTCTGAAGTTGATCAGCATTCATCAGCTGAGACTTTTCAACAGTTTCCAAGCATTTGTATTCTCACAAGTGACTTGCTAGACAACTCACACACCGTGCAGTCAGGGATGTGTATGTTATATACAGCTACCTGTGAGCTACAAGGAGGTAGTAGTGCTTTTCTATAGGTGGGTTCTGTGGTGTAAAACCTAGCAACTTTGCTACAGAATTAATGGGGAGAAGTGTAACAAAACAGCTATAAGGAACAGGGAACCGCTTATATCATCTGGATGCAGAGTGCAGAAATTGCTTCACTTTCACAGATTTTCATTACTTACTCCAGTCTGCCTTGTCTTTTTCTATTCCTGCCTCTGGTCCTTTATCTTTCTGTCTCTTTTTGTCAAATTTTTCAGCTCCTGAGGCAAGAGAGGCTTCCCTGAAGCTGCTGCCACCAGGAAAAATGTTTTCTGTCTCTTCACCACCTCCTTACGTGGCACTGGAAGATATCTTTTTCTCCCTTAACTTCTCTCCCTCTGCTGCATGTTTGCCTTTGCTGTAACCAAGGAGTGTACCTTACAACATATTGTAGGGGATGTTTGGGTAGAAGACATTCTGCCAAACAAGACAAAGCTGATGATGAAGCTTGGAGAAGGATGCTGCTAACAATCTCTACCCACCCACCCCCTTCCCCTGCCTCATTTTGAACTGTAGCTGCTAGTGGGAGGTAGAGGACACATTTTGGAGGGATGTTAAACTGTAGCTGATAGTGAGAAGTGAGAGCCATGCCTTGCAATGTTTGCAATGGAGTGTGGCCAGGCTTTGGTTTTTGGTTTTTGTTGGATGGTAGCACTGAACAAAAGTGGGTTTGCTCCTTTGTATGAGGTAATGCACACAAGCACAATGCAAGGTTTGTATTTCCTTGGAAGAATCTAAAGCATCATTTTTTTCAGCAATCATGTACCCTTCTGTTCCCCCGCCCCCACCTCTTTTCTTGCCACTTGCAGGTACTACATGAGCCCTTGATTGACGAGGATCCTGTTTTCATTGCCACATGCACAGAGAGGGAGCTGCGCAAGAGGAAAAAGAGGAAATTCAGTCTCTGGGTTCGGCAGTGCTCATCCACCGGTTTCATCTGCCAGGTGGGTTTTACCTCTTCCGATGTCTTGATCCAGTTCCAGCAGGCCCTTAAATGTATTGCAGGACCAAAGGTAACAGCCACTTCTCTTCATTGCCTTGCTGGGGACTACAGTCTGAATGCAGCAGGCCTCTGACTGCTGCAGATACGAGATCCGACGGACAGTGGCGGCAGGTTCCTGGTGCTCTGTTTGCTGTTTGATTTAACTGAGGGTGCCTGTCTCTAATACTGTCCATCTGGCTGCCAGCCCTGAGCTAATTAAATTGAAATGGAGTTAAAAGGTCTGTCTGTTTGTACATCCTAAGTTTATCTAAATGTCTGGGTACTGTGACTTCTGTAATTTTTAATGAGTCAGCTCCTCTAAGTATAACGCTGCATCTGTGATAGCCAGTGGTATCCAGTAGACTAAATCAATACGGTATCAAGATGTCCATTTTTCTGTGAGAAACATTAGCGGGGTTTCCTATTACATCTCTTTTCACACCTCTACTTCTCTACCAAAGAAATAAAATCTGATGTGACTTCAAGGTGAGATATGAGCTTGAGTGGGAGACATGTTAAAGGATTTGGTTTTAGTGTTGTAAAGCACTGGGGACTTTTCAAATTCTTGGATTCCCCAATTGCTCATGTATTTTGAGAGCTCTTGAAAAATCCAGCCATTTCTTTTTGATACCTAGAGGTGAGGGGGCAGATATTTTCTGATAACTTCTTTTTCCCAAAAGCTTCTGTGAAAACATGGTGTCCTGCATGCTCCAGAGCAGCGGTTTGGAGGTGCAGGTAGGACATGCACGCTGCCTGCTTAGGCTGAATGCATGTCAAAACTGCAGGGCCTGTGGATTTGCTGTGGTTGAACATTTGTTCACAGTAAAACTTGATCCATGAATCACTATGACTGTGTGAGTAGCTATGCAAGAAAAGAGGCTCGCTGGGAAACAGGGGTTTGCATTTTCAGTAATGCCATTCACTCTAAGAAGAAAATTAGGTTCACACATCTTCCATCCAGGTTTTAAAGCACTTGTTTTCATCCAATACAAAATAGATTCACTTTGTGAAGCATCCTTGGAAGTTTCTGCTCTCAAGGCTTTTGGAAAGTCATTTGCCACACAGAGGCAGTGTCCTTAATCTCCAAGGTGAATTCCACCAGTCCCACATGCAGCTTATTACTGAAGAGTAATGGGTACAGCAAGCACAAAGTTTGCTGATCTCTCTCGCCATGCTCCCCCCAGCCAACTGCCACCAAACTAATAAGTCTTTAGACATGCCAGAGGTTTCACATTTTGAGCTGTAATTACGTTGTGCCTCCCGTCCTGTCCACCGAGAGAGTAAATTAATGGAATGTCAAATTAAACAGAATAGATGCTCAGCACCATCCTAATCCTCCTGCTCCCTTAATGAATTAAATACTCGTGCTTCACTTGCATCCGGATGACGTCCAGGATCATCTTACCAGCTGCCTTCTATTTTCATTCCATGAGTTGGCTGTAATTATCATCATGCTAAAATGATTGAGTGAGAGGGACCTCAGGGAAGACTGAAAAAGAATATACAGGAACATGAACATTCATGCTAAAATGGAAAAACCTTTTCTAGGGGTCTTCAACTATAGTATGCTTGAAATGCTACGTTCAGTTATCCATCACACTTATGAGGGATCTTGCAGAATCCAAAGCACTTATTTGGTAGTTGTTTGGTGTATTTACTGTATTAAAGTAGAGAAGGGGGGGGTGGTGGTTTACTGTGTTTAACATATGGAGAGAATTGATCTAAATAAGAAAAAAATCCAATGTTTTCCCCCTTCATGTGCACACCTTCCCCTCCATCTCTTGTGAAGCTGCCATCATGAAGCTGCCATCACTTGTTGCCTGATAGTTAAGGACTGACTCGCCTATCACCAGTATGCTGTCAGAAAAACCTTACAGCACCCACTTGGAAATACGTAGAAATTCTGTAATATGGTCTGGATGAATTCCCTCCCTCATTGTTTCCACATGATGACATCAAGGTCATTTTATTCAGGATAAAATATGACTATAAACACTTCATAAATCAGGCTAATTCAATTTCAAAAGTCTGAATAATAGCTATAAAAAGGTGAGGCAGCCCAGGCAGAAGAGGGAAGTGAGCTACACATGACTAGCTCTCAGGAATGGAAGGAACCTCAAGAAGGCCGTGATGCTTCTAGCCAGAAGCAAGGTGCTCTGAACCTGAATGATGAGCCTGATGTTAAAAAATGCCCATCTGAGGACATCCCCGTTTTCCCAGTGATCTGCTTTTCCTACAGTGCAAAGGGTTGGTTGGTTTGTTTTCGTAATGTAAAATTAATAACAGTGTTTTGAAGCCAGATGCTGAGCTACTCTGTGAACAAACAACTCCTGATTTGCAGCTCACAGGGTAGTTGTTAATGTTAGTAGTTTTAGCTGTTTGTCCCCCCAAATTCCTCTGTCTTGTTTTCATGAAAAAAATTCTGAATCACTTTTTTGGGGGTGAGTAAATACTTCTGTTTGATGGCAGTTGCTTTTTTAAGCAAATGGTGTTTGGCTGAAAATCCAGCCCAAAAAGCCATTCATGAAACAGAAGTGGCATAAAACCCAAATATTGCTTGTGCGTATAATAAGGTGCATAGGCTTATATATTCATAATATAAATAATGTGTATATATTAGATTACTTTTCTGTAATACAGCTAACCTGGCTCCACACTGACAGTTAAGTCTCTGTTTCAAGATGGATGCACAATTTCAGATCATATCTCTGCTTTGGAATTCCTCAAGCAAGGCATCTTGTTGCAGCGAATAGCTTTGTTGCTGAGCATCTTTGCACGGTCAGCTGTCCGAGTGGGAACGTGCAGGAAGGACACA
This sequence comes from Aviceda cuculoides, assembly GCA_035590195.1. Taxonomy (NCBI): domain Eukaryota; kingdom Metazoa; phylum Chordata; class Aves; order Accipitriformes; family Accipitridae; genus Aviceda; species Aviceda cuculoides. Next base: position 11,588,564 of record JAVJGG010000050.1, on the reverse strand, counting down.
TCACTCAAAGTAAATACATGTCTACGGCAGCTGGGAACATGAACAAAACCTTTCAGAGAGTTAGAAGGGCTCCAGGAGAGCTGACTTTGGCAAAGTAGGCAGCAAAACTGCCCTGATACTGTTGCCTTTTTCAGCCATCCTTGATGCTGGACATCAAGTCAGCAGCAGCTGCTGCTGCAGGTGAGGGCTTGGGCCTTCTTGTTTCTTTCTTTCTAATTCAATGAAAACAGCAAAGCTAGCTTGCAGGACCTCAGGTGTCTGTCTCTGCTCCATCTTCTCTTTGCTTTCCTCATTTCCCTCCAATATATTTCCCTACATATGTGTTACCACTAAGACACTTTTTGAACCAGTATTTTAATATCTTGATTGCAGTTTAAATGATCACAGTAGCTTAGAAGTGTTTCTTTCTTAGAGTATTTGCTGAGTAAGTCATCCTATTTAAATCAAAACTCTAATTGTGTTGTTCTGTCAGTTCTTACTTCTCTCTTTTTCTCTCAAAAAGTCTGGAACACTTGCTTGTAAAAGATGTTCATAAATATGATTGGTAAGACTCTTCATCATTTTAGATATAGCAATAGAGCTCATAAAAAAACGCTGAGTTCCCCAAAATACGATCAGAGCTAGTTATTTTGTCCGGGCAGGGCACATCATGCTCTCTTTCCTTTCCTGGGGTAACTGTTACTAAGTGATGCCTAGTCCTTGTTCTCCTGCACCAGAAGCTTTTCTGGTCATTTTGCAGAAGGAGAAGGAAGCGCAGTGAGCTGGTGCCATGCGCTGGACCCCACGGGGAGTCAGGCAGGATGAGCTGTTCCTTTAGTGCCTCGTCCTGAACCACAGGGCCATGGCACAAACATAACCCGAGAGGCAGTCCCTGAGCCAAAGAGCCATCAATCAGCAAAATGGAAGGCAGTATGGAGATGGTAGAGAGCACTGCAAAGGGACCGTCAGGCAATATTAATCACTATGATGGGCAGTAATGGAATTAGCTCATCAACCTAATTATTCATTTAACAAACCCGTGATGACATGGTGGAGAAGTGACTTTATGGGTGTCTGTATCCTTTCCTATTCCTTGGGATGAAGCTTGTTCTCTGAGGCTATTCTGGACACTCTTCCCTTCCCACGCTCCCTCCCTGCCCCCAAACTATATATGGGCTCTGCACTCGCTTTTATTCACTGGCAGAAAGTTCTTGCAATAATGCATTTCATTTTCACTAATATCCCTGTGAAACGTGTCACTCAGATTTATGAAGTCCTTTAGATCCTTGTGCTGGGACTGAATTTGAGTTTCCACCTTCCACCGCTTACCCTGAAGAAGTGATGAGTCACAAGGTCCTTTTAAGGAAAAGGACCGTGTCTCTGTAGCTTGAGTCTTCCCACCTTACTGAATGGTCAGAGACTTGCACTATAGCAGTATTTAAAGACTGCAACCTGTATCGGGGTGGCCTCTGCATGAGAGGGTAAGAAATGGCTCTCCCCCTGAAGAGCAGCAGTCTCAGTGAAGGGAGATGTCTGAGGTCGCTCCACAGATCAGTGGCAGAGCTCTCAGCTGCAGAAAAAAACCCCAATGTAAACACCGTGCTTTTATAGTAAATGCTATAGTTCATTCTTGCTTTCAAACAGGGTAAGTACAGTCAGCTTGAATACTTCATAACCCTGTTGATTTTACAGAGTAAGAACTTACTTCCAGAATTTAGGGAAACTGAGATGGTGCCCCAAAGAATTTATAATTTCACAACACACCACATAAGTGCATTCAGTCACTGGGAAAGGGAGGAGTAAATAAGCCTGGAGTGAATTTTGTTTTCAAGGTCAGAGTTGCCGGAGAGTTGGCCATCTGTGCATTTGTTTAATAAAGCTGCTCAGAAATGTTGGTGTTCAGCCTGGTTTAAGTTCTGTTTAGAGATTAGTCTGAGCCCTTGGGTTTCTTTAAACAGTGCCCTGATAATTTCTCTGTGCTGGAACAGTTGCATCTGGAGTGCACAGATGTAGCAGCTGCTTTGAGGAGGTTCTCAAGGTCAGGCTTTGGCTGGGAGGGGATCCCAAGAAATCTGATCGCCTTCATTTGTCAGTCACTGGTGGCTGGAAAATCCTATCTGCTTCCTTCCTCTGGCTCCCACCAGGCTCTGGCTTTTTAATGCATGCAGTTCTGTATTGTTAGCATCTGAGAATCTCAGATCTTGATTAAAAGTCAATTATCCTCTTGCTTGCCAGTATTAAGTGGGAAGGTATTTTTGCAGACGTGTGATGGGCCAGCCCCGTTAATTTCTGTGGAGTTTACAATCTCACCGTGTTTCCAGATGGATGGGAAAAACAAACATCTAAATGTGACCTAATGCGAAGATCTCTCCCTGAGTTTACGTGCAGTCCTAGTGTCTATTTTCACGTGGGAACGAAGGTTATTTTTTAGTTCATGTCTGTGGTGCTTGGGGTTGCTGATGATAAAACTACCCGCGTAGTTGTCTCCTTCCTGCAGCTGCTGTCACTCAGTGCAGCTCTGCCTGAGGAAGGAGGATAAAAGCACCAGAGCCTCCTCTCTTCCTCACTTAATAGTCTTGCCATAGGAACGACCCTCAGGGATCGCATCCCTTTGTGCTGTAGGCTGAACACAAAGACAGTCCCTGCCCTAGCAAGTTCAGCATCGCAATGCAAGATGAAGGCATGAGTCTCCTACAGCGGGTCACTTCAGTTCGGGCACCTTTCGGCTGCCCAGAGACTCTGCAGGCAGGGTGGTACGGGGGTGTTTACTGGGTAATGCACACAGCAGATTGCTGGGACCAGCACACTGCTAGCCAGGCACCAGGGTACTCCCTGCTCCCAGGGAGCCTGCACAGGCCAGGCGGTCATCAGCCCTGTTGCTCTTTGGAAATGAGCTGGGTCCTTGGTGTTACTGAATTGTCGTCTTCTGTTTTTTTCTGAAGATTTTATAGCTTTTTATGTAAGTATTTTCTCCCTTGAGCACCTAAATATTATCTTGAGCACCTAAATGTTATGTCCTCGACAGTTACAGCACTTCTGATAGTTTTTGCTTTTATCTTGCATCACTTAGACCTTATCACTTACCTACTCGCACTCATACACCTTCCTATAGCTCAACAGTAATTTTCTCAGAAAAACTGAGCCAAGGTCATGCAATTGTGTGCCACCAGAGTGAGGCCTCCGTCCTGGACTGGAGCTGGGCTGCTGCCAGTTATGCAGAGGGAGCCTGGCGAAGCAGCGCTAAGAAGGTGGCAGCACCAATGCATAGATTAGCAATTGTGTTGTGGGGGTTGCATCCTTTCTAAGAAAGGTATCAATACAGGCTGGGGGATGAAGGGATTGAGAGCAGCGCTGTGGAGAAGGACTTGGGTGTCCTGGTGGATGAAAAGCTGGACATGAGCCGGCATTGGCTCTGTCAGACATAGGGGAAGCTTCTAGCAGCTTCTCACCAAAGCCACCCTTGTAGCACCTCCCCCATCCCTTCCCACTACCAAAATCTTGCCACACAGACCCAATACATCTTGTAAGAAAATCTGAAGAACGTGTGCAGACAAAACAGAGATTTGCCAGTCCTCAACGCAAAGGTTTTAGCTGGATCTGTGTGTTAATGCAGGTTGAACTCATTCAAAATAGGAGGCAGAGGGAGAAGAGAGGGGGTCCAAGGAAAGAGCGTTGTAGGGAATTCCAAGAGCTAGCTGGGAACGAATGGGAAAGCTGCGTGTCCCTTGCATGCATTTTTAAAGTAGTCTTCAGAGGAGTAGGAAGAGAATGAAGAGAGGCTCAAGCAAATTAAAAGATCCAGTCTTGGCAAGAACACCATCAGTGGTGCCAACAGCTGCTGAGGAAGAGCTAGGCCTAAGAGCTGGCTGGGAAGAGGGTGTTAAAGAAGAGGGAATATGGGCTGCAGAAGGTTTGGGGTGGGACTGGAGGGGAGGATCTCCCAACAGTGATGGTGATGGCAACAGAGATGAGGTTTAGGATAAGAGGGGAAGACAGTGAGGCAGTGTCTGGGGAGTGGTGCTGGGAACGAGCAGTTGAGTATTTGGCTGTGAAGTCTGTAGAAAAATAAGTTATTTTTTTAATAGCTATTTAGGATCCAAAACCTATGACAGTACCGTTCTTTGTTATCTTGCTTTTGTAACTGTGTCTGTTTTATAACTGTTTTATAACTAAAAACTTGGCTTCTGTTTTGTGGTTGTTTAGGTCTGCCCTTTGTGAGATTTTTTGCACAATGTAAATTTTCCTCTTGTTTATTAATAACCTTGCCTTTTTGTTTCTTCCAAATGTCACCTATTTTGTTTGAGAATTGTACCCTGGGGTGCTTCAATTATGCATGAATGTGGAGTATTTGGGATGTGCTATTCACAAGTGCTTTCAACTTGCCATCTGAGCTTTGAATATAAGCAGGATCGCCAGTATTTTAGTTTCTAGGGCACTCTTAAATGTGTAGTCAAGGTGCAGCTTTTGTTCCTAAGTAAGTGCTTGATTTTTTTACCCAGTTTCTAACGAGACCTTATGAACCTTCCACATGAATTTTCCGTAGAGTAAATTGCTAGCACAGAGCAAGGAAATTCCTGTTGGCGTGTAGCACAGATGCCTCCTCTGAGATCTTCCTTCCAGACTCTCTCTAGCAGTCTGTCTCTGTAGCTGAACATACTTGGTTTGAGTATCTGAATGACAGGTGATTGACTTGCTTCTCATCTGTCAACATGTGAAATCTCCTGCTTAGAAATGCAATGTCTTTTCAGATTGCCTCTGTGTAGGCAAATGGTCTTTCCAGGCCACTTTGCACTGTTTTTCTTGTTTTGGAAGAGCTCCGCACACTCTTCACCCATACCCTCTCGCTTGGGCATTCAGGTATATTGATTGATACCTACCTTTGCATTTGCAATGGGAGGAGGCAGAAGCAGTTGTAGGTGGAAGGAACGATCAGCCAGAGGCTGTGAAGATCTTTTCTTACTGTCAGGCTTTTAAAGGGAAGAGACTGTTAGGATGCTGCATGGAGACTGAAGGCAGAAGAGAGGAGGGTTTGAGGGATGAGTTAAATGGTGTGAGAAGAGAGAGCTGGTGTTGTGTGCACGGGATTAAAACGCGTTGGATTGAAAGTATCTGGTGCAGTAGGGCTGCAGTAGATAGAGAGATGTCAGAATTAAATGTGTAGCTGTTCTGGTAAGAAACAAATAATTGAGGCATGACTAGAAAAAGCTCAGTTTCTGTCCCAGCACTGCAGGATAAAGAGCTTCAGCCTGTAGTTGCCTGCTAAGACAGATGATGTCACATCTATAGAAGTTATCCTGTTTGGTGCTGTAGATTGAATGGATCAGTAACCACTAGAAAAAGATACACAGTAAAAGTGATCTTTGCAGATATTTGAGAAGCATTGCTTTGACTGTCACCCGCAGAAGCAGAGGATGTTGGTGCCAACATCTCCATCTGTTGTCCAGCAGCAGTTGTCGAGCCTGTACTTCTGACGACATTTTGCTGTTGGAGCACATGGAAAGGGCACAAAGCTCTAACGCTGTCACAGGGCAAACCAGGAGCTCTGGTGAGTGGTTTAACAAATGGGTTTTGGGGAGTAGCTTCTGACTGTGTTTGTGAAAGTCTTGCAGCCATTTTCTGGCAATTCTGTGCTTTTTCTGCAGACTACAAACTGTTAAATACCACTCTTAATGCATTACAGAATGGGGAGGAATGCTGTGGACCTCAGTAGGCAGGATCTTAGTAATTTGAGGTAGAATGAAATAAGCTGGATGAGAGGATGGGGAGAGGGAAAATAAAGGCCATATGGGATCCTAGGCACTTGCAAGGATATTTGAAGCTATGCCTTTGCCAGTTGTCTGTACCCAGCCGCTGTTTCACAGCAGCCTTTATATCTTCCAACATTATGCTGCCGTCACCCATCTTCCCAATAGAGCTGAGCATGATAAAGCTTTGAATGATGCTTCTCCAAAACAAGAAAAATTGTGCCAAGAACAAAGGCTGTGCTTGGATAGGCAAGGAAGTGCCCAAGGAGAAAAAAGGGGGATATATTTAACATTGGAGGAGGAGGGAAGGTTCAGCGGTGGGTATGGATGTTTGAGTAAAGGGCAATGGGAAGGTGAACAGAGCAAGGGAGGGATGAGAATCACAAGGTGCCCATTACAAAGACCCTAGAGATAGAGTGGAGCACAGAGGGAGGGTGCCAGGTGCACAGGGAACTCTGCTAACAAAACCTATGGAGTATGTAGATTGCCAGTAGGAAAATAGTGATATCTCAGTAGAAAGTTGCGTGGTGGGCATGTGCTTCGAAGTAGGTGCTTGCAGACCCAAGCCAACCCATGGTGAGGGACCAATTGGCTCACCAGCAGACTGTCTCATCTCTTGGGGGATACTCTATGGGGAACACGAAGTGAGCATGGAGCTGGAGAGACTCTTGGTTGGCTAAGACTTACTGCGGTAGGGGAGGGAAGGTGTAAGACACTTTCCTAGACTTTGAGATTCCTGCTTTGTTTTCAGCTCAAGTGGTAATCCAAGGTCAAAACTAATGTGTCTGCATCTTTTGTCTCCACTGCCTTGTCTGTAGATTTTAAGGGCTTGATATGTGGTCTCTGTGCTGTCATACTAGTACCCTAATCTTAATGTCGATGGCCATAATCATGAAATACCTTTTCTGTAAATTTGGAACAGTCTGCCCTTTGTATGCATTCCACTGTTAAGCTGCTCTCTGGAGCCCTAATTAATAACCTAAATGACTTATCATAATTAGCTAGTCCTCAGCCTTAGCATTGGGGAAAGCACAAATTTGGCAGCTTTCAAAAGTGAGTGGAGCATGATCAGGAAGTCTACAAACATTCCTGCCTTTGTCCTCATCTGGAAACTGTTTCTATCAAAATAGAGATTATTTTTTTTTTAAGATAAATAATGTATATTTAAGACTTCCTTTTAATATGTGCTGTACTTCTTTTTGGAATTAGTGTGCATTCGCCTTGCACCAACTTTTTTGTTTAGCATGTCGATTACTTCAAAATACAAATTATGTCTCATTTCTCAGAGGTTTCCTACATAACACACTCCTCTGGGGTCTGTTCTGCGATGCATGAATTGCTAGGGAATATTACATTAATATGCCTAGAATACCAGTGCTGGGAGATACACCATCTAAAATAGGGAGAAGCTGTTTAATTGAATTTTTTTCTTCCCTAAGATAATTGAGATAAATTACTGGGAGCACTACTGTAAACATGAGCATTTTTGTTCTCTGAGCATTGTAATGAACTTTGCTTTATGAAGGAGTGCGTTGGTAAGAGAAACAGATGCATATACAGGAAGGCAATGCTGTGTGTTCTCGATGGTTGAAGTCTCAAACAAGTTTAAGAAAAGCTTGTTGTGGATCCATCGCTCCAACAGACAAGGCAAAAATCCTTTTCCCTGCTCCTCAGTACTGAGCAAGTTTCAGCTTTTTCTCCAACAGGTAAAATTTTCTGGAATTCCTAAAAGATTTGAGTGTTTCAGAGCCAAAGTCATGAAGGCAGGCCTGAGCAAATTTTTCAGAAAATTTGCATTTGTGTGTGTTTTTAAATCTTTACAAGCTCCATGGTGTTACAGTGCTGTTTGAGTGACTGAGCACAGTGTCTGCTTCTTCTCATTTCTTTTTCCAGCAGGTTATTTCTGCTGACTTTTAGAACAAGATGAAGGTCAGATGCCTAGTTGATTTTAATGGGTGTTCAACTTTGGTGAAAGTTATGCTTGTAAAATACTGTCAGTGAAATAAAATCAAAGGCTTGTGTACAAAAGAAGGGTGATGTGTTCTCTCCCTCTGCATGACAATGCAGAAGACTCCTCTTCCAGAGGGATCACTTGTAGGAATGAAGCAATAGCTTTACTTCAGTGCTCTTTCAGTTGGTGGGACAGTGTTTGGTTAATTATAGTCACATTACTAAGGGATAAATGTTCTTGCACTCTAACACAAACGTGTATGTCCACCTACAGATGCTACAGATGTTGGTGACAGCTCTCTTGAAATGCATAGCGATGTGGACTGCACTGCAGCAGGATACACACTAAAGCCACTGCAGCCTGCTCCAAGTGAGCCAGGCATTTCTCTATTAACGGCAGCATATTGCGCTGTACCCTGCTTCCTGGTTCAGTCTGGTTTGGTGGGTTGCCTCCAAATTGTGGTCTAAGTAAAGGATGTAAGAATTAGCTCTGTGCCTGGCGAGTTTGGTGAGGATGTTCTGGCTGGTTGGGTATGCGTATTTGCTGGCTCCTCTCATTTATGGGGGAGCACATGCGCTCGCATCACAGCCTAGGGGTTGCTGCCAACAGAAACAAATCTGCACATTACTGCAGTGAAGCTAATGGGCCGTTTCCTTCTGGTCATCTTGTAGGGGCCTTTCTTGAAGCTGAAGTTCCCATGCTCTCCTTTTGCTGGCAGCATTGAAGCCTATGCAGATTCAGTACAACACATAATCTCAGTTATGACTGGAGTCTTTTCTTGCCAAGCAAACAATCTTCAAACTGCACAACAGTGACAAGAACCTCAGGAAGCCCTTAAGCTGAGGCGAAGGACGCGGTGTTTATCAGTAGCTGTGCCAGCTAACCTGAGGTGGTTTTAAAGTAACAGCCCCTTGAAAGGGACTTTAGATTAATTAGCAGTTTATAAAAAGTACCTGCTGCCTCGAGTCTCAGCTTGTCTCCAGTTGAGCTGAGCAGGTATGTTAGCAATTGCATCTGCTCTCTCTGGATTCCTTATAACCTTCTGACTTTTCTTACCATTTCTTGTTTAAGATTTATGTCCACCTCAAAGAAGGGAGTGGTGCTGACGGGCTGGATGCTTTGAAGAACAAACCACAGCTTCACAGTATGGTGGCCAAAAGCCTTTGTCAGAACGCCTCTGGGAAGAACTACATCATCTTCACTGGCCCAAGCATTACCAGCCTGAATCTCTTTGAAGAATTTGAGAAGCAAGGTGTGTATCGGGTGACTCACTGGGTTTTAATGATGACAGACCTAGAGGCCTCCTGCCACTGAATTAAAAAAAACTCCCAAAAGGCTTCACTGATATTTCGATTCCTTCTATAGATAAGTTGGTCATCTCTAAGAAAAGTTCTCATTCATGAAAAGGTACTATACAGAGGGCTTTCTAAGTTGCTCTTTAAATCTTCCTCTGCAAGCCTTCCTGAAGTTCAAACTGAGGATGTAAAAAACATTTTAAATAAGGTTATTAAAGCCCTTGTTTTTGTTCTTTGCCCTAGAAATGTGAGCTCTAATCTCCTATATGGCCTGGGGACTTTTCAAGGGATTTCCTAGCTGCCTGTGATTTTTTCTGTTCCCGTGGTGAAGGACTAGGGATGGCATGAATCCTTAAAGGTGTGTCTTAGAAGTCCTTGCTGGTTTTAGTACCTGTTAAAGTTGTGACTTCTCTAGATGACATTTTATGGCATTGCAAAAGCCCTAGCAAAGTTTGCTTTAGTTGCTGGTATCAACAGGCTTTGGGAGGGCAGCTTTTAGTTTTGAAAGCATAATAAACTCTAGATGAGCAAAAGCACACTTGCCAGCAAAATGTCTGTTGATATGTGTCTCCCAGCCAGTTTCTTGCTAGTGCAGAGAGTAATCCCAAGTCATTCTGTGTCAAATGCCCCCTCGTGTTGGGTCTGGAAAAGCCACGTGTTACTTTGCTTCTAGAAATGCTGAGGACTTGTGACTCCCCTTGAATTACAGGCTCCTGCACTCTTGACAGTCAGTTATAAGACACCTCAATGTAACTCTCAGCTCGTTCTTCAGACAGCATGGCCTTTCGGACTCGGTGTGCTGCGTAGAATAGATCCTTCGTAGCAGTAAGACTGGAGGCTGCCATTACGCATCACATACGAGGAGGCTACGGGGCCATTTCCCTTTTCAACACACCACTGACGACCGAGTTTTGCTTTTGGCATAGTTTTTTGGCATTGTGAAAACTAAACCCACTTAAAGCATTATATTAATGAAACATGGCCCAAAGCAGGGGGAAAGACTGGGAATTGAGACAATATCTTGATTCTCATTAAGAATGAGAATGCCAGTGAGCTGCACCAGTGCTGTAGCTGAGCATTTTAGACTGTGCTGGCGCTGAGGGCTGTCTCTGTCGAGCTCCATGCAGGACTTATCTCCTATATTATTTTAAGTAAGCTGGAAGCTCACAGGGTACAGTGGAATACTGCCATATTCTCACAAAAGAGTCATGGTTTCCCAAATGCTGCAAACAGCCAAATGGGAAAGAAGTGAATCATATTTATAGTGTACTGGAGACTGGAGTTTTTCCTCTGAGCAGGGACTGTTCTTTAGTAAATCACTCTCTTCACAGGTGATTATAAGCATTACATTTTTAAGACTACCAAAGCAATGATGCAAAATGTGGGTTCAGAAACAGGTAGAGGATAACCCACATGCTCCTAGTACCCAAGGTGTGTCAGGTTTAAATGTAAAGACTGACAGACAAAAACTTGAGCTTTATGCTCAGCTGGGGCAGGATAAAGACAAAATGGCATGACCCAGTTGGTCCGTAACTCCAGTGAAAAAGATGCAGGGCTACTAAACTAGCTGAGTGTTTATTACTTACAGATAATTCCGATTGTTCACAGAGGTGAATTATTCATGGTCTTTACACCGAACAGATCATTCAAATTAACAGTTTCTAGCAGGTAGCAAATTCAGTAATGTCTTTTTAAAGCACGTTTTTTGACTTGCTATCTGATCAAATATGCTAATGCTATACTGAGATTTCAGTTTGGTTCATGATTTGTTATATGGCTTCATGAGACTTATTATGATATTTGATAGCTGCTTCCAAAATTAAATTGCAGATCTGGTACACACCATCACCTTCCTAGGAACGAAGCTATGGGGTGGGGCGGGGGGGGGTGTGTGTGGACACTAAGCTAACAAACAGTTTTATTGGCTTTGCAAAATAGTGTGGCACTCCTTTATAAAGAAGATCACGAGGAGATCATGAAAGCGTTTCTGTATACTAAAGCCATGGGATTGTCTGTTTGCCGTGAGTTACTGGAGCTAGCTCAGAGGTTTTGCAGGGGGATGTTGAACTGGAAGGACTATGAGACACTGGGAGAGGTGAGATGCTAGAGACGTCAAGCGGTGGTGAAGTCAGTAAGAGCCCCGGAGGAGATGGTGTTTACTGACTCTACTGCAAAGCAGCTAATGTGTTGCCAGCACCTGCTGGGATCCTACCGCATTAGCAGTATGTTTGGGGACAGGCAGGCAGAGAAGCCTGGACTCAGCAGAGAGATCTCTCCTAATGTATCCCACAGTCACCCTCAGCTATGACCTTAATGCTTTTTTTGGTGTGTGGCTTGGCTTAGCCAACTAAATCTGAACAGGGCCACACCATGACAAAGAAGTGTCATAAGAGCCTGTTGAAAAGCATCTATGCTCAGGTGCTCATGACAGTTCAAGACCCATTCTTAAACTGACAAATCTACTTTTCTCATTCAAGAAAATATAGTTTTTGGGCTACAGCAGGATCAGTGGTAGAAAGATCCCATTGAGAACTGAAAACAAAAAGCAGTTAGTATTGATCTTAACTGCTTTGTTGCGGGACGACGACACTATCAACAGAGAAATAGGGTGAGATTTAAATAATCTAATGCTTAGAAACTGTAAACCTTTTGGGAACCTAAACTGACATTTAAGGGAACTAAAGGGAATTCTGGAAAATTTAGAAAGAGGCATCCATTAAAAATGTATTAGTTCCTCTAAAAATTCTTGACGAAAAGGACCTGGGGTCTTGGTAGCCAACAGGTCAAACATGAGTCAGCAACGTGCCCTGGCAGCAAAGATGGTCGGCACCACCGCGGGCTGTGTTAACAGGAGGGTAGCCTGTAGCTCAAGGGAGGTGATGATTGCCTCCTACTCAGCACAGTTCTGCACAACACTCCTCCCCAATACCAGAAGGGCATTGATAAACTGGAGTAAGTTCAGCAGAAGGCCACCAACCTGACCAGGGGCTGGACCACATGCTCTGCTATGGGGAGGGAACTGTGCGTGTTCAGCCTGAGAAGAGAAGGCTTTGGGGGGACCCAACAGCAGCCTTATGCTACCCTAGGGAGGTTATCGAGAGAATGGAGCTGGCTTTTCACGGTGGTGCATTGTGGAAGGACGAAAACCAACAGACATAAGCTGAAACAAAAGAAGTTCAGACTAGGTGTAAGGTTTTTCCTGAGGGCAGTGGAGCAAGAGGCCCAGACAGGTTGTGCAGTCTCTGTCCTTGGAGGTTTTCAAGCCCAGACAAGATAAAGCCCTGAGCAGCGCTGTCTGACCTCAGAGCTGACCCTACTCTGAGCAGGGATGGGACTAGAGACCTCCTGAGTTGCATTCTAACCTGAATTATCCTTTAATCTATAGGATTCTGTGAAGACTTTCATGGAACCTTAACTATCGTTTGCTTTTCCTAACCCTAACCCACACAGGCATTACTGCAAAACCCACAGTGTTCTTTATTGAAAGCCTGCTGTGTAGCACCTTCACTGTACTACAAGAGAGAATAAGTGCCTAGTAATATAAAGGGATGCTGGTGAACATAATTCTAAGATCTATGAAGATACCCAGAGCTCAGAAAACTTCAGAAAATAAGACAGGTCACTTTGATCTTTTTCAAAAACAAAACCTTGAATAGACCTCTTTTTTATTTTTCAGGGGACATACAAAGCATTTCTTTCTCTGGTCTCTGAATAGAACTGGAAACCTGCACTGAAATGTCCCAAATTCTCTGTTCTGCAAGAAGACAGCTGTCATTATTTGCTGTGACATTCATTCATAGTGCATATCCCTTTTCCCCCCTCTAAGCATTAGTGTTTTCCATTACAGAGGACAGCACCTCCTAAAGCCTGTGTCCCATGCTTCCCTTAAACATATGATCCCCAAAAGTCCCTTTTGTGCTTTCTGAAGCAGCTGGAGCAGCTGGCTCTGTCCCACAAAGTGGCAGGGGGTGACAAAGCTGCAGGAGTTGCCAGCCTGGGCAACCATGGCACTCCCACGAGCTTTGCAGGATCCTGCAACTCCAGCACATGGACTAAAGCAAGCTCTCATCTCCTTCCCACAACAGGACCCCCCGTTGCCCTAGCTCTGACCTGACCCAGCATTGCATCCAGGATAAATGATTGCAGAATGCGTATTTTTGCTTGAAAAAATACCTGAAGAAAATCGAGCCTGGCTGCCTTTGCAAATAGTACTAATGAATATGTGGTGAAGCAGGCTTCAGCACAAGCTCTGCAGGGCCTGGAGACCCTGGGAATGAATCTTGGGTGACTACACCACATTTCCTCATCTTTGCTAAGCTAGCTTAGGTGTAGGCATTTATATTGCAGTTACAGTTTAAGAAGAGCAGAGGAGGACAACCTGTCTCCACCAATTCCTGTGTATGCGGCAAACACCTGTTGTGATTCCGATTTAATTACACACAAAAACTTCATTGAGCCAGATGGGCATAATTTTTATTGTGTCTATTGCTATAGTAACTGGGTGGTTTTAAAAAACTCTACAGATTAAGGGCATCATCCATGATGAGGGATGCTAGTAAATCTGCAGAAGTGCTGCGCTTTTCTAGGCTATACAGCAGGAACGTTACACAGTGTGTTCCTGAGAGAGGAAATGGTTCCCATTATTCTGTATGAGGAGTGAAACATCTTCTGGAAGCTTTCTGCAGGCTTATTGCCTGAACTAAAGGAAAGGCTACAATTAATTATTAAGGGATCTCAGAGATGGCTGTTGCTATTTTGAAGCTCTAGCACAATAATGCAGTTATTAGCTTAGTTTTATACCATTGCAGTCTCCTGGAGAGAGTATCACCCTTCAGTGAGTCATAAACTTTAGGCAGCTAAGGAAATTCTTCTCAGGCTTGTTCGTTATCAGAGCAGGAAGATCTTAATATTGGCTAGAAGAAAGCTTTGTAAAAGTTTGCAGGTATGTGACCTACGCTGTTTGTGTTCCTCTTAGCAAGAAATTTTAAGAAAGCTTTCCACTGGAGGTGCAGTTTCTCCTATATTGATTGTAAGCCTGTTGCCGTCAGGCTTTTCTTGTTGTGTTTTGTGGATGGAATATATAGATTTCCAGGGACTGATATATTCATTAGGAATAACTGAAGGAGTGCAGATTTCCTCCTTCAGAATGAAGTTGCCCCATTGCTGTGTCGGTTGACCTTCTGACATGAATGTCTTAAATTTAATTAAAGAGCCTTACCTCCTCGTCGACCTGCCCATAGCAACTGGACCAATCTATGAGTATTAGCAATTACTGTATTAGTATTCCTGTAGTATCTGTGAGCTGTTGAGGGGACCTGCACTCAGGAGCTTTGGTCATTCCAGAAAGACAGAGGCAGAAGAGCCACATAAATGGAAACCCAAGAACAGAGGTAACGTGCTCAGGGGAAGCCAGATGCTGTAGTCTGACTTAGCGTATCCCCTGTAAGGATATCCAGTTATGCAACATGCAAAATTCAGCACAATGAAAAATTTGATCAGACTTAGCTGACAGATGAGCTCTAAACTACCACCAATCTCTGCTGCCTTATGAAAGATGTGCACAGATGTCACCTGCTTCCATGCCCATCGTTGTTTTCCACTCAGGTGGGTTAACCTGGGGAGACTGAGGAACTTTCCATCTAAGATTTCCTTGAGTTCAATTAATTTGATCAAGAAGATCTTCTCTTGGACTAACAGAAACAGGCCATTCTTATTTCACAGCCTAATGACAAATTCAAGCATTGTCATTATTAATGTTGTTTCCAAACCTTGTTTGTGCTCACCTGGCTGCATTGAGGCATATTTTGTGGTGTTACATTTTATTCATTGCCTCTTTCACGTATGAAAAGGCCAAGATGCTGTGAGCAGCAGAATGTGTTGCCTGTGGAGCCTCTGATGTCTGTGCAGGGCAAGATCAGTGCTCACTCAGCTAGGGCACTGTTTGGTTTATCTCCTTTTCCTAACAGCTGTTTTCATTGAACTTGTATTTCCATCTTCTCTATCCTTTGGGCACATGCATTTTTTAAATCAACCAGTGATTTCAGTGGTTCTTAATTGCTTAAGCAGCATTTCCTTAACAAACCAGATGATGGAGGTGCAAGGAGTAGTGAGGTGAAGCTCAATAACTGGGCAGCACAGTGAAGCAGTAGATTAAACGAGAGTGTGTCAGCAATGTATAGTGTGATTAAAAGCATCATGGGAGTCATGTAGGAGAAATTATTTCAGCTAACATCTAAGATGCTATAGCTTTCCCTACCTCCCCGCTCCCTCCACGATTTATTCTCTTTGTTAAATATCAAAGACTCCCTTGCATCATAAATTCTGATTTGTTTCATAATACATATCGCTGTCAGCGGGTTTTTTTCAGTCCAATTTTAAACTTGTGAAGACTATTACACAGATTATAGATGTTATTGTTAGCAAGATACCCTGAATTCTTCTTGTCATTTCATCATGACTGTGCAGGAGGTGTCAATACATTCTTCATCAAGAGAGCAGGCTTTCTGCACTTGTCTCAGTTTCCAGAGACATTCATGTAGGACACAAATCTTTGGTATTACAGGAGGACAGTTGGCTAACGTATCTGTTGGAGGAGAAAGTTGTAGGACAAGCTCTTCCTCTGGTCAGGTCATTCAGACACTTGCTTCACTACTCTTGCTTTCTGGGTCCGTGCAACGGCTTGCTGATAGGCAATGTTTTTGTTCACATGCAGAGATTTACTGCTGTGGGTTGCTGAGCACCAGGAAGAGTGACTGCACAGGCCTACCTCCATCCATGCTGAACAACCCTGAAACTCCCCAGTCCAGAGGACAGTACAGAATAAGAATGAAAGGAAACATGTCCTTGATCTGCTGGTACAATAAAGGGCACTTTCGTTTTCTGACCAATGCCTATTCACCGGTTCAACAAGGTAAGCAACATTCCTACTGCTCATCTCAAAAGTGCACATGCCTTATGTGACAAGGCAAAATGAGTCAGAGTTTGATAATAAGCCTGAACAAAGAGCTTGATCATAATATCCTAGATAAACAGTAGCAGTAGTGATTACTTCCCTTTTGTGTCTTCCTACAGCTATTCTTTTTTCCCATACAAAGGTTAAAAGCCTACTGCTAATGCAGCCTCCTTTGCCGGAGCTGGTGGAGGCAGTATCCTTTTAGGTATAAAGATTATATCTTTACTGATGGTCAGAGAAGGGAAGATGGTTGTTGTATAACCCCATTTGCAAAGCATCTTGTAGGATTGCTGCTACAGAAAAATTAATAAATGTCATGATGTACTTAGAATTCTGAGCAGATCCTACAATTAATTTATCTTATCCAGTAAAAACTTAGTCACAAACAAATGTCTTTTTGCCAGAAGTGAATGTGATTAAGGCTTCCTGCTGTATGTTAAATTGATTTTAGCAGCTGATGAAAAGAAACCAAAACAAATAACTTGGATATTTCAAGTAATGCAAGACCTTCTTGATACTGAAATCTTTTCCTTTTTGAAAGTATACAGGAAGTTTTAAGAAGGTTTGGAAACTTCTGTAAGATGCAATAAGATTAGCTAGCTCTTTGAAATTCGTCCTCAAGTGAAAATATTGTTCCAGTTTCTTTTCATTTTTATTATTCAGATTTATGTATAACTGCCTGAGACAAATAAGTATAACCTAAACCTTTAAATATAAAGCCACCAATTCAAAGGCATCTTGTACACTCATGTTCTGAATCCTGAGTGACTCTCTCATGTGTGTACAGGCTACAGAAGCAAAGTTAAGGCCTTGAATTACTGTATGGTACGCTGAGAAGCTGACTTAGTGTGTTGTTCAATGCCTTGCTGGAAGGCTCATTACCTTAGCAGAGCATGGCTGATCCCAAAGAATTCTGCCGGGCACTCCAGCAGAATGAAGGCTTGGTGACTCAGACGGACTGGTGTCTGAGCACAAATGCTGAAAATATGTATGTGAAGGAAATAGGACACTTTGGGGACCCTGCTGAAGCCAGTCCCTGGAGCAGTGTTGCTCCCCGTGAGGGGTGTTCACCATCAGGATTTGTGCTGTTCCCCTTCTGTGCTTTGCTGGATTTAGATTATTCAACTGCACTAACTGGACAAGAGTTATCACTACATGTCACCTGGGTTTTATAGGCTAGCTTGGAGCATTTGGTTATAATTCATAAATATTACTAGAAAAACACTGTAAATGTCAGTGTTAACAGCCCCATTAAAAGAGGGAGCAAAAGCAGATTCTGCCCTGGCAGCGTCCTTTACAAGCAGCACATGGAGGTGTGAGCTGTTGTGCTTGTGACTGACCTTGGGTCTGTTTTGGCATAGATGGGATTGTAGGTTGTGTGTGTGGCGTAACTTAACGTCCAGTGATGAGGACCTTTGTGTGATCGGCAAGACCTGCCCAACACATCGCTCACCGAATGCCGGCTGGGACAGTTGACATAGTTCACGGTGAATCAGAGCAGAAAACAGAGACTGGTTTTTTAAAGAGTGGTGCTGGGGGAAAGAGAGTCTCTAGTGGAGAGCTGGGAACAGATGGAGACTCAGTAGGAAGGTAGAAGACCAGATTGCCTGCCTCTAATTTGGCATCTCTGAAGGCAGTGCAGCAAAGCTAGTTTAAACCAACTTGAAGCTGGACCACCAAAGTCTCCTCTAAGGCATGTAAATATAGAGGAGGAAGAGGAGGAATCCATGCTCCTTGAGGCAAGCCTGTAGCACAGAACTGCTGAGCACGTGTCTTAGACGGGAGAGGAGGTAGGGACAAAGGGGAATAAACCCCACGCTGGGTAGTTGGACACAGACTGGCACCAGTGGGATCACCTGACAATGCGTGGTGGGTGTTTGCACTTGGTTGAGCGTAAATGTTGGCGGGGGTGGAGGAGGCTGTGAAGAGAAAACCTTAAAAACAGAAAGCAAGAGATGGTCCAAACAAAACTTAGGATGAGAAAAGAGGTGGATGTAGCTAATAATGAGCTATTTATTGCAATTTAAAGGAAAGTCAAGAAGGTAGATCTTGCCTGTACTAGGAAAAAAAAATCCCACCTAAGCCAGAGGCACCAGGAGGGCAGTACACTTGTCAGAGCTGATCTATGAATACTATTCTTAGGTGCAGCAGGTTATTTATTATGGATGTTTTGAACCAACATGTCATAATACATCATCTCAGATGCTAAAGCATGAGTCTTATTCCCTTAGTCTCACAAAAACTTCCTGCTTACTCTGCTGTCAAGTATGAAGTTTCTGCCTAGAACAAAATTCAGTGGGGTTTTTAATTTCCCATAAGCTTTAACTTGAGTTTAATTTTTCCTTGTGCCTGTATTACCAAAGAACTGAGAAGCCAGAAGAGATTGGGACCCCCAGAAAGTAAAAAGTTACCCTGATTCTAAAGCAGGTTATGTATGTGCTGGCCCAAACCTCCCCATCTGTGGGACAAGGCTGCATTTTTGGTTTTCCACTCTAGATCTGGCGCCCACTTTCCAAGCATCTGCATTAATATGTTCTAGAAATAACTACAATCTTTTCTGTATTATTTCATATGAAACAGGATGGAGCAGGCAGCAACCTCACTTGCTGCACAGCAGGATGACCAGAATGACATCTTAGGCAAAAACCCGTTGAACCCAAGATTTTTTTAAGAAGTAGCTTCTTACTGAGAAAAGCTTTCACAGCTGCTCTTCACCAATGAGCTCTACTTAAAAGCTAAGAGGACAATAACTAAGGATAGAAAACAAAGCTTGGGTCACATATGCAAGGACTAAAGAGCTGCAAGTGGCATGTTGGCATCTCACAAGTGACTTGTGAGAAGATGGGAGATGTTGTGGAGGCATCGCAATTGTATGAAGCAGTTGTGTAAGTCCCTGTGTGGTTCTTAGCCCAGGAGAAGCTGGAGTGAGGAGTGTCCGGTGACAATCTAGTTTCCTAAAAAAATCAGCATGTGAGATTGGCTGAGGACTGGAAAGACTGGGGAAAGAAGTGTAATGTTAAAAAGTATGTTTTAGGACAGGGAAGCTTAGGGTTTTAAGCAGGTGTCTTTTGTGACCCCTACATTCAGGGGGTTGTGTCCAAGTATGGTGAGAGTGGGGATGGAGCCAGAGGACTCTGATGGGAAGACCTTGAGCATTAGAATTTGTACAATGCTGACTATCGGTAATTCTGATAAAGAACTGTAACAAATCTAAGTCCTGATGAAAAGCCATATAGCACTTGGAACATGCAGTGCCCCCTCAGTTATATTGTTATGTAATCTCAGTGTTTGCCAAGGTGCTAGTATTACTGAGGCTCCATTTTTAAAAAACATGATTCTAGCTCCTAAAATCACAGATTGGCTTATAATAAGGGTTTTGGGGAAACAAGCTAATATACCCCTTTATCTTTCTGCTTATTTCCTTTGGGGTGGTATTTCCCAAGCTTTGCTTGATGAGCATACAGCTTAAAAACTAAAAAAACAAAGGTTAAAAAAACCCCCAAACCCAAAAGCTGATGCCTGTCCACAGTGGCAGCATGGAGGCCGGCAGCCGGCACCCCTTCCAGCACGCAGGCAAAGGCAGGCCGCGGCTGCAGCGCAGGCGGTGCGTTCCCTGGAGTGCTGCCAGGGATGGGAACAGGGATGCTGGGGGAGGGCCAGGAGGGGAAATAGCTCATCGGATGGTGCCGGTGAGTCAGCTGGATTGGGACCACTTGCTACAGAGACCCGCAGCTAGGAACGACCTAGCTCCAGCAGTTGTCTTCCCTGGAGAGGTGGCCTATGGCTATGAAACAAGCCTAGGGAAGGCTATGAAAATAATCTGCCTATAAAGCAATTTATATTCTCAAAACAGAGGAATGTTACATGGAATACAATAGAAAGTGAGAGGGTACCCACGTAGCTGCCATGGCAATGCTTTTTTTTTAAGGATTGTGAATACAAAGCAAATTGTAAAGGAAGTATAAATCCTTCAAAGGAAGAGAGGGGGAAGAAAGAGAAGAGAGGAGAGCAAGAGGAGAAAGGGGAGTTTTTTGTCAAATGCTGGCACCAGGAACATCCTTATCCTCTCCTGACCTGCCCAGGTGGGACAGCAAATGATTTTGCAGCACTGATGCAGCAGGCTGGTGGTATATCAGCCCTTTTTACCTCATGCTGGCCAGATTTTTCTAGGACTCATTAAAAGGATAAAAAAAGCACTATAATAAGTATGTGAATGTAATGAAGGATTTATTTATTTGATTGTTTTTTTCCCCTCACCTTGGGCTACACTTACACTCAGCTTGGGGGGCCAGAGGTGAAAGGAGAGTGTATTGAACAATTTAGAGGTGATATCATTTTGGACTCTTGAAAAATCAGACTTTAAAGACCCCAAATAAATTGCTGCATGGCTCAGCTGTAACATGACATTTAGTATGTGTCATAAGTCTTGCTTCAAAATAGAGCCTGCCAGCTAGGAAAGCACAGGGGGCTTGACAGAGATAATGGATGGAATGAGACTTCCAGCTGAAGGAATGAAATGGTGAAGTCTGTAATCAAAACGTGAGGAGCATTTTAGGGATGACTGTAAAAGAGTTGGCAGAAGGAAAGCAATGAGAGTTTGAAGGCTTGAGAAATGAGAAAGCCCAGAATTGTACCTGTGCTGAAACAATGCTGAGAAAGGACGCGACCAAGCCTGTGCTTCTCTAGACCTGCAGAAAAATGGCGTTGTGCCTGGGAGAGAGTAGGGATCCTCACTAGACAGCATGCCATAGACATGGAGCAAGAGGTGGTCCATACCATGGAGACCCGACCATCAAACCCTGCGGGGACGTGAAGTCAAAAGTTAGGGAACAGACTCCTACGCTATAAGTTTGTTTCACTCATCCTTCCCTCCTACAAGGAGATCCCCCTGCCCAGCTAGGGAAAACATGGAGTACGG
Organism: Aviceda cuculoides; assembly: GCA_035590195.1. Lineage (NCBI taxonomy): Eukaryota > Metazoa > Chordata > Aves > Accipitriformes > Accipitridae > Aviceda > Aviceda cuculoides. The sequence goes on along the minus strand of JAVJGG010000050.1, from coordinate 11,567,725 downwards.
GAGTAATAAATCAGAGAAGAGCTAGGGGAGCTTCTTGAGAGAGCGTTGGACTCATAAGTACTGCTGTAGTGTTGGAGAAGGCAAGGTCAAAGATGCACCATGTGAGGGAATGGGGCCCGTTCTCGGAGTAACCTGCTGTAGGCAGCACATCTTTGTGCAGAGAGTGGTTGGCAGGCAGCTGCAGGGGACTCGTTGCCTTACCACAGATTTCTGCAGTAGGCAGGTTGATCATCCCCTATGATGAACCGAATTCTCTAGCCAGCTGACCAGGCACGGCAGAAAACTTCACTTGCAGGCAGAGGAATGTGTGCTTAGCTCCACTGAGTAACCTAAGCCTACATCTGAGCTCTGGCTCCCTACAGCAGCAAATCAGGCTGTTTCTCATTTCAAAGATACTGTGGTTGTGGGTCCTTCCACTCACCCACCAGCATCACCGCTGTCTTGACTGGGTTTAGCCAGTTGGCTCCTTCTTGCTGGATTTTCTTTTCTTTGTCAATTCGCACCCAGTGGAGTGGAGGTACTGTTGCTCTTGGCCCCCATGGGTGGAGATAAGCAAAGGCTCTAATTTCAGAGACTCATTTGGGACCTCTGGAACTCAAAGCATAAAATAGCATGCCAGCTCTAGAGATGACCACAACTCCTTGTGAACCAACAGAGGAGAGACTAATACTGGCTGCAGGGGGCTGCTGGGGGACTATGGCAATGTATGGGGTTTTTTTTGAACAGATGGTAAAAGTGGTTTTGCCTAACGCTTTTCATTTCCAGCTGAAAAATGATCCCTCTCCTTCCCCTTCCACTCCCTCAATGTACAACCGATGGAAAAAAAAGAAATGAAACTAGCATCTCTGTTACAGGTAACTTTCCAGTTTTAGGGCAGAAACCGTCAATAAGGTTTATTTTATAATAAAACATATATAGAAATGGTATCTTTTAATTGCTAGACCTATGATGTGGATTTAAAACTTATGTTTCTAATTGATGCAGGAGTTATAATTAAGAGAAAAAGCGGAGAAATTCCATGCCCATTGGCAGTTGAAGCCTTTGCTGCTCACCTTAGCTATATCTGCAAATATGATGACAAATACAGCAAGTAAGTAAGAATATGTGCATGCGTTTGCATTTGTCTGTATTTCTGTCACTCCTCTGTTGCTGCAACGTTTGAGTTCTCCATGTTGAGCTGCAGCTGAGGGCCCAATCCTGCTTTCATGGAATTCATTTCTGACAAAACTCCTGTTTCAGTCAAAGATCTGAAGCTGGCTCTGCACAAGGGCAAGAGCTGTATTGCTAGTGTTGTTTTGGCTCTATCTACCCATCCACCAGTCAAAAAAAATTTGAGACTTATGTTGTTACCTTGTAAGTGACTTTTAAGAAGTGTTGGGAAGTTGAGCCAGCAGGCTGATGTTCTTGGCCACATCAAATTGAAGGCTAAATAGAGAATTCAACAAGGGTCTGCCAGCCCCACAAATCTCTCAGGCTAGCTCAGCTGTCCACCCCTGTCAGCAGATGGTGTTTAGGTGATTATCTGTCCCGTGATATTTGTGTCACCTGGAGCCAGAAGAAAAGGATGTTCAGTTGTGGATGTAAAACTGATCTAGATGATCTGGGAGAGCAGAATGTAGAACTTTTGGCTCCTGAATTCCAGTTAGAGTCCTCAGTGTTAGCTCTTAATGTAGCAGGGAGAAACAGAAACGAGTAAGAATAGCAGTGGTGAAGCTTGGCTGTGGGAATAGCAATGAGGTGCAGAAAATTTTGAGAATTAAAATTGAGGAGAGAGAAAAAGCAGCATGGATTTTTCAAGCCAGTTCTGGGCAAGGCAGCAAGAATTCAGTAGAGAGATGAAAGAGGGGGAGGTGGTTGCTGGAGACTGATGCTGGGATCTGGGCTGAGGAAATCGATATGAAAAAGAGGTGAGGTAGTAGATGTAAATGGTTACTGAAAAAGTGAAAGTAGGAAAGTGGGAAGTCTTATGACCAAGGAGCGAATATTCTGCCAGTCCTAGAATTTGTCAGTACCTAAATATAAGGATGTCAGTCCTTTCTAGTTCTGCGTTATGGAGAGGTGCTCCACATACCAGCACTGCATGCTCTGGCTCTAGCCCCACATCCTCCCACCTACTGTTGACAGCAGCAGAAATCATTCTTTGCTCGCAGTAGAGATAAACAAGAGGAGAAGCATCAGCAGTCTTCCCTAAACTGTAACATAATGTGCCTGAGGCTTTTTTTTTTAGTTACAAATTGAAGGGATTCAGACCCGCAGCTCCCATCATGTGGATGTTTGTCACGGGTAAGCTCAAGGACTCTGTATCGGTACTCTTACTTACACGGAGTGGTACAGAGGTGAGAGCGTTGCTGAGGTTTTGCTTCTGAGAGCAAGGAAGTCTGTTCTTTTAGACACTACTAGAAATTTCCAAAATTGAGCAACTTAACTGTAAATGACTGTCCAATGCATTGTACAAAATTTCTTAAGATGATACTTGCACTAGGTATTAAGTCCTGGGCCTGCTTCCCCTTTGAGACTGCAGAATCTTTGTCTGGGATTATTTCTTGCATCCCAGCTGCAAGTGTTTGGCTGAACAGTGCTTCTATCTCCCCTTCTCTCTTGGCTTTTTAGGTATTTCATTTCTCACAAACCAAACAAGACCTGGCAACAAGTATTCTGGTTTGCCATCAGCATCGCTATAAACAATGCCTACATCCTCTACAAAATGTCAGAGGCCTACCACGTGACAAGGTATAGCCGCGCACAGTTTGGTGAAAGACTTGTAAAGGAGCTTCTGGGCTTGGAAGACACCTCACCCTCCCATTGATGCATTGTTCTTGGCGTAGGCAGGGGTGGAGGGTAAGCAGAAGAAGATACCACACCTGGAACGGCAAAGCAAGGAACTCGTGACACCACCAGTGCTGTCCTTATCCAAAAATGCCAAGTGATGCCACTAGAGAGGTGGAAACTTTGTTCCCAGTAGCAGCTGGATGTATACGTGTCCTGCAGAAAGTGCCACTGGAAAAGCTGACACAGAATTGCGTATGTGAACGCCCTGTGGGAATCTGTACACCAGAAACAGACTCAAGTTAGTCGTCATCTCAATACTATTTGTTCAACAGGGTCATCTTGTAAAGTTCCTCTTGGGCTAAGAGCTCGTCATAAGCTGACGTAGCTCAGCAGTCCTAGGCGGGCGTTACAGAAAACTCGATACCTTACTTGGAGTTATTCAATCCTGGGACAAACGACGTAAGTCTGCACCGTGGGCTGTGGGTGAGAGTGCCCGCCATCCTGTACGGCCTCGCTGCTGTCCTCCCAGTGTGCTAAATGAAGCAGTTCAGATACACGAACACTGAAGCAAGCATATTGACAAACAAAACCTTCACAGGCAGGCAGCCAGGAACTGAGGACCAGTTAGGACTTTTTCTTTCTGTCTTTTTTTTTTTTTCCTTTGTTTTTATTAATGTATTGTAAGGCAATTTGATCCCAGTTAGAACACAGCAAAATTAGGAGAAATCAAATACATTAGTGAATTTAAAATGGAAATATATTACATTGATTTTCTTTTTTAACCAGGACAAAACATTTTATACGCAAACAAACAGTGAATAATACTGTAAGTATTAACAGTGAGTAAACCAGTAAGTAATACTGCCTCACATCTTAACTGCCACAGTCAGTGTACAGGTGAGAAATCAGAGTATAACAATGATATTTTTCTTGATTTCAACTGTATCTTAAATGTTGCTTAAAAATCTAATGTAATGGACTGTTAAGTTCTTAGGAACAACAATTTCTTTGTTTTCCTTTTGTAAGTGTCAAGACTTGTTTGGTCCATTTTAGAACTTCATTTGGCACACAGTTGGCAGGAAAAAAATAAGTCACTAATAGCAGTGTGTTTCCCATTATCACTGCAGGGTGTTCTGTAGGAATCCTTCTTGTTAGAGTTCGGGGCTTGTCACAGTAGTTGTAATTAAGCAGATTACATGTTTAGCAAAATAACATAGCATTGTGTTTTACAAGACAGAAGTCCAGTTGCAACCAGCCTCACTAAAACAGAGCAAGCCCAAAGAGTTCTCCTGGTCTGAGTAACACCGTAGAGGCCAAGCATCGTCATGAGCTGGTGCCCGTGGCTGAAATGCCACATTTTGGTGCTGGTGGAATCTGAAGGTCGCTGAAGCTTTGGAAAACAATGCCAAGAGAGAGAGGTATGATTGAAACGGGGGAGAATCGACACCGAGGTAAAATACTACCCTGCCCTCTACACGTTATTGATTTCAGTCCACAACTCAATCAGCAAAACCCTCTGCATTCTAAAGGTTAGCAGTGATGGACACAAACAGAATTGCACTAAATTACAGGGCAGGAACCATGTTGCTTAGAGGACCAGATGGTTTTATGTCCCCAAGCCTGAAAAGTTTACTGAAGAATGGCTAAGGTTGATTCAACAGGAATGGAGCGATTGATTGATTGATTGATTTCTTTATCAGTGTAAACCTCACCAGGTTATAGGTGTCTGTCTGGCAAGAGGCAACAGAGTCTAACCAATATGAATCTGAGAACTCCCCGGATTACATCATTATGTGACATGCAAATGCATAGCATGTAAGTCACACCAGAGGAAGAATCCAGCAGAGGTTAGTAAATTACTGACTAGCCCAAAGGGCGTCCTTGCACTGCCATCTTTCTATTTCCACCAAAGTAAGTCTTATTTTTTTGGCGTAGACTTAGAGGCAGCTCTCACCTGGTTGCAGGGAGAGTGAGGGGACGGCCAACTTCGTACCTTTCTCTCTCTGGGCATTGTTTCCCCCATGGCCTGCTCTGCCTGCCAGCTGCACAGTGTACAGCAGTGGGTTTCCTAAGCATCCCTTTTCACTTCTCAGTCCACAAGGTCTCCGCCCAGGAAACGTGGAAGGACATAACCTAGTGCACCGAGGCCTCCTAGCCTCAAAAGGAAGGAGAGAGTTTGTACCACTCTAGTCCTTGGCAATGCCAAGCTGCATAGGAGCCCAAGGATGAGTTCAAAACTTCTTGGGCCTGCAGAGAATAGAGACCATCGCTCTTCAGACTGAGTGGGGTAGCTGGTTCTTGTCAGTCTTGTAAGTATGCAAAGGGAGAGAGGAGCTGGCATGAGGCATGAAAGACAAATATTCTGCAATATAAGTCCACAGTTTACTTTTTTTAGGGAATTCCACAGAGGTACCTAAAGGCATATGGCGTTCTTATTGCTCCCTGCTTCAGACAATGCCAGCCTATACTGCAACAGGAAGAGTAGCTACAAGTTCATTACGTCCTGTGAATTTATACAGTAGTCAAAACTGGGGCAGAAAGAAAGGTCTGGCTTGAACTTTGCTGATGGGATAGCTTGAATGAACAGTAGCTGCTGGGAGCCCAGCTTCCTTGCATTGCCCTGCAGTGCTGGAGCATTTGCAAGGTGTGCATACCCCCAGCAGGGTTGGGGAGGTTTGCAGGACCTCCTTGGAGCCACTTGGCTCTTCTGAGGAGCGAGCACAGCACTCTCCAGCTCTGTTGTAGCCCCCCAAGATAGATCTGGAGTCCTTGGCCAATTGTTATGTTACTGTATATGCTTAAAGGCTTGGATCTAGGCCATCCTGTACAGAAAATGCCTTTTCTATTTCAGGTGACAGTAGGTCCAAGGCCTTGGAATGTTTAATTTTCCACTAATGTATGCTGTTATTTGTATGGATTACTTGAGCTAAAATCATGAGGTCCTAGCTTTTTGCCTCAGGGACTGGGTCCTGAGTAGTTTTCCCTAGAATTGGTATTAACGGGGGATTACACAGTGGCTAACTATTACAGGGAAGATGCTTTAGTCTCCTTCGTAAAGGAGAAAAATGAAGACAAAATTATAGCTTTGCAATGAATTTCATTTTCTTAGCCTTAACCATCCCTCATCATTTTGAACTGGTGCCCTAAACATGCACAAACATTCCATAAGTAAGCAAAAATATATATATTTATATGTACAAAATGTCTGAATTTTGGCTCTCGAAGCCAACAAGCAAAAGCCGCCAAAGCATAGTCTGTATCCATAGATGACTATACCACCTCATCTTCTCCATTTATTGACTAGGAGTGGATAGGGTTGGGGAAAGTTAAGATTTCTCCTTGTTGAAAAAGCATCTTGCACTTTCTTTATGTTACTACAAATGAGGCAAAGTAAGGAAGAAATTGAATAATTTTTAAAAGGCAAAAGTTTGTTAACTGCAGCTCAGCTTCTGTAGCATTTCCTTTACTGCAAACTGGCTTACTCAGATTTGGTTCCCTACCTGCTTGTAACATTAAAGCTTCCCCCTAGTTAAAGGGGGAAAAAAAAAAAAAGGGGGGGGGG
>JAVJGG010000050.1:11544105-11555549 GCA_035590195.1 Aviceda cuculoides | reverse complement strand
AAAATCCTTGACTTAGTCTAAACACTACTTAGCAGCAACTGAAAACATCAGGGTGTTATCAACATTCTTCTCATACTAAATCCAAAACATAACACTGTACCAGCTACTAGGAAGAAAATTAACTCTATCCCAGCCAAAACCAGGACAACAACCCTTAATGTGCTGGTCTGAAAGACAGTCTGGACCCTTCATACAATCAGCTCCTCCAAGAAACAGGTTGCGTTTCTGCTTTGCCTTGTATTTTTTGCACCACGACAGTCACCGCTGAGTAGCTGGGGAGGAGCCCACAGGTTCCTACCCCGAGACGTCACATCCAGGATCAAGAAGCGATCAAACCGCAGTGCTTGCCTGCAGCACACGGCCGAAGCCTGCTCGTCCCAGGTGAGCGCCTGAGGCTGGAAACGCGTGGGCGCATCATCGGAGTGATGGACTGGGAACGCAGCCTGGCTGGAGGCAGGGCTCCCCGAGCCGCACGCTGGGCACCTGCGCCCGCAGGCAGCTCCGTACATCGCTCCACCGGCACGCAGGGGCGGGAGGGACCCCAGGAGATGATTACAAGCCCCTGCAGTGAGACCAGCCACCCACCAGTGGAGATGTTCAGCTGTGTCATAAAACCAAATGAGAATTTCTCCGAGTTCGCCGTCACGGTTGGAGGGCCAGCCCCAGCAGCACGTCGCTTTGCTCCCTGGATGTGCCGTGACCAGACCTAATGCTGTGTGTAATAAGGCTACGTGATCAGAGTGCTGAGAAGCGATGCGAATCATCTTTAACGCACTAATGGAATAAAACAAGGAATTGAATTTGTGAAATTATGAAATCCTAGATCTGATTAACACCGAGAGACACACACGCGCGTAACCTCAACGCTGCCATTTAAAACAATGACATCTGTTCAGAACAGGCCAGGGCCTGCAGTAACTCAATCTCCTGTGAAATTAGTCTCAAGAGTATTTGCAATTAATAATTCCAACAACGTAGTCTTTCTTAATTAAGCCAAACTTAGCGTTCCATTTTGCAGTGTTTTCTAACATCCTGTTCCACTTGCCCCTCCGTCCCCAGAGAGGAGCAGAGAGAAAAAGTGGCAGGTCGCAGACGCTGCAGGGAAGGGTACACCCAGCTGCCACCAAGTCAAAGCACAGGCACTCCTAAAGCACCCTCGTGGAGACTTGAAAAAGCACTTTACACGTGGTAATGAATGGCATCTCATCAGACCCCTGCAAAGCAAAGCCATCCCAACTCTCTTCAGACACCGTCTCCGTGCTCCAATTTCCCTAGATTACAGCACAGGTCAGATGCCCGGCCAGCCACAGTTTTGTCTTTGGGAATAAGAGTTGAAGAAAAGAGGTGATGAGAACTGAGGAGCCAGAGACCTCTCTCCCTCTTCTACTGTTCCCACTGGGCTTGGACGGGATTCCCCGGGACACCTGCACTGACATCGCCAGAGCTACCGACCAGGATTCAGGTCTTTTACCAGCCTTTATTTGCCTTTCCCTGCAGAATTTGTTTTCCGTTACAGGTTTTGCTCGGGAACCTGAAATCCTTCCTTCATCCAAGAAGCAAAAGCAGCAGCAAAGCAGGTTCTCAGGCTCGTGGGGAATTCACCATCCACAAACGTGGATGGGAATCACCTCTCTGGAGCAGACAGGCTCACCTACCGCACCGCAGCCTTCGCCCCCAGCCCCGAGGCAGCTGGTACCAACAGCGATGCAAACACACCAAAGTGTGAGAAGCCAAAATATGCTCCTTTTCGTACTTCCATGCCTTGGGACTCGGTCTTGAGCTTAAAAGAAAGGTTGGATATTCCTTCTGCCAGATTCGGGGTCCCCAAGAACAACAAGGCAGTGTTTAAAATCGCAGCATTGTCTCGTACCCTTTGGGGAAACAGCAAAGCAAACCACTTCCATCTCTTCTGGACACACACAAATTTAAAAAAAAAAAAAAAAAGGAGAATCTTGTCAAGCAGCCAGGTACAATGATGCCAAATAATAATCTACAAAAATGGAAAGTTGTGAGGGAAAGGGAGGGCAGGGGAGAGACATTTCTTTAACTTGGTGTGAATAACATTAGCATCTGCAGCCAGCCACACCAGAATAAATTGCAAATCACTCTCGGGAACTGGAAAAGTTCATTGCCTACTAGTCTATCTGTATCGCAAAGCCTTTTAACACTGAAACTGTTGGAGATAGTGACATATACATGAATTAATGTACATATGTATCTCTTGAACATTTGGACTGAAAAAGCCACAGAAGAAAGTCCCCATCCAACACTTGTAAAGACAGACATCATTCTGTACCTGTCAGCTTTCCTCCAGTTTGTGCCTGCTGCTCCTCTTCTTGGCGTCTCTCTGGTTCATGGTTTTTCAGTCCTCTCCACCACTGTGCCCAGCAACCCACTGCCACCTGGCACAGAGCTGCTTCTGAGATCGGATGGAAGAGAGGCATCCCAACAACTAGCTTAGCGTAACATTTTTGTCTTTGAATAATCACCTTTTTTTGTTCCTGTCCCATGATTAACATAGAGCAGGTAGAGCACTGCTCTGTTCAGAAAAGCAATTTCAAAAGCGCCACTGCACAGTTCCACAGTTTGTCTTTTCAGACACCAGGTAATGTCAAGTATTTACTAAGCCAAACACGGATGATGACCCAGAGTCTGCAGCCAGACTGAGCAATCGGTGCTATTAAATACTGCAAGTCAGGTTTAATAAACTTATTTTAATAAGAGAGATACTTGCACTTTTAATGAAGAGAATTTGTTGCTGCAGCCAGGAGCTTGGTACCTGTGACCCTGGACTAGAGAAGCTCTGAGGTATCTGTGAGGGACTTCGGTAGGACTCAGACCAGCCGCTGCTAAACATCTGCATTCCTTACAGGGGTCTTGGCCAATGCAATAAGCAGATAGTTTAAACAAATCGTCCGTATTCAGCAGCACTCCCTTACCTGGGATGACAGCAGCCAACGTCAAGGCGTTGCGCACTGCAGTGATTTCAGAAGCTGCTTTTACACTGCATACAGTTTGCCCACCTTCACCCAGGCCTGGGGCGAGTGCGCACGCACCGAGTGCGGACACTCGCCTGGACTCAGCGGGTGCCAGCGACGGCTTTCTGCGGCACGTGCAATAAGCAAAAGAGATTCCTGAACTTTTGTTCCCAGAGGCCACCGTGAATGATCTGTTTCTTGTGATTTGTCCAATAACATCACCACCAAATGTCAACGGAAACATCTACGGAGGCAGGGTGGTCCAGCAGACCAGCTGTAAACCACGTGTCGCCAACAGCTTGCGAGGCACCGGGGTGGACGTTTCTCCAGTTACTTCCCAGCAGAGCGGCCTGCAGGAATGAGGACCAGGCACCTGACAACACTGGGCTGCAAGGGAGCTTCCCTGCTGTAGCCCAGATCTCAGCGGTGCTGGAAACCTCGTCCTGCAGCCTCCTAGGTGGGAACCCAGCCTGGTGCTTGTGCCTCAGGTTTAACCCCCCGATCCGCCAGACCAGCTCCCTCCTCTTCTCTCCTTGTGCTCGCCCTACCCGTTGCCTCCTCAGTTTTACTGCTGCTGCTCCTGACCGGCTCCGCAAATATCCAAATCGCTTTGATGCTACCCAAAAGGGAGGAAACTAGAACAGAAAGAGAAATTATTTTTCCATTTCTTTTCTAACAATGGGGAGTTATTTATAACCCAGTTAGGTTCATCGTTGCGAGACGGCAGTGCCTGTTCCCAGCTGACAGAGCCTCTCTGGCAGTGACAGCCTCGCAGTAGCCTACAGGATTTCATTGCCTGAGGTAGCTTAACCTAGTTTCTCACGTGGTTAACAAAAATCAGCAGTGGATGAGATCTGCTGTTGCTGCTGTTCTTCGGGACCCTACACAAAGGCTGAAGCACCCGGGAACGCATGAGCAGCTCTATCTTCTTTAAAAAATATTTTTAAGAATTAATTTTAAGAATTAAAAATTAAGATTTACTTAAAAATGGGTGGTTGCAAAGTCGTCTTCCCTCATTGAAAAGAAAGCATAACATCTTATTCAAAGTCCAAGGGATTTACAATCTGGTTCCAAAGTTGCCCTTCCCTCCTGTGGGCACATCGGGGCTGTGTGATGGAGGCACTCGGCAGAGAGCGCGCCGCTCCCTGGGCAGGTGACCAAAATTCTGTTTTGTCCATAGGAGCTGCAGGGACGTTTTTGGACCTTTGGCTGCTTCACTTAGGCCTTGAGCTTCACAGGACTCCCTGGATGGACCCGAGCCTCCCGACACGAGCTACGGCCAAAGAGCTTCGCTGTAACTTTGCGGCAGCGGTTGGAAAAAGACTCAGGACTTGCGTTCGGCGTGGCTGCCAAAAGTTAATTAAAACAACAAAAACAGACTAAGGAGAGGGCTGTGCGTATGACAGGTTCATCAGTCGAATCAGGTGGAGCTTGTGCTTATTACATGCACCAGACCAAACTCCCCACAGCGAGCTTTCTCTACCTTTCCACCTCCTCAAGGCTAATTTAAGAGCTGTTCTTCACAGCCCATGATAATAGCGAGAAAAAAAATAATCAAATTCTCTTCTGCCAAAAGGAGGAAACTGGAACAAGGGAACCAGCAGGAAACTTGTCTTGCTGCCACCTCTGTCTTTCCTAAGGAAACTTGTGCTCCAGGGCACGCGGGAAAGAAAACGGAGCTGCCAGCGGGACGCAGGGCTCGAGCCCTCCCCACGAGGGAAGCCGGGCAAGCAGGAGCTTATCCGCTGGGAAAGGGAAGGCCACTTCCCACACATAAAAAAAAAAGCAGTAGGTTGGTACTTATAGGTGAACGCAGAAATAACCGTACCGTACAGAGAAGCATTTGCTCCGTGGGTAGCTTACACTCAGCCTCTTTTGTACGTACAATCCCCCCAATTTTTCCTGTGAGGGGCAAGTGTGGTCACCTCCCCTGCCCTGAAAGGCGGCCCTGGACAAAAGAGAAAGCATCAGCTCGCTAGCAGAGCCCTTCACGCATTACAACCCCAGCTCTACAGCATGCTTAAAACACATTTTCGGCTACTCTTGCTCCAGCCTTTGCAGACACAGAGAGTGAGGCCGACGTGAATGTTGCCTCCGATGCAAATATTCAGGCAAAGCCAGAGCAGAGCGAGGGGGCTAAGAGGTCACGTTCCACTCCCACGGATTTGGACCCACCCTTGTGTCCCCTGTGAAATGACCTTTTATTTGGCCAGGTCTAAATAAGTTATTGCTTTTCTTCTCAATGTTAAAGTTTATTGTTTTTTTTTTTTTTTTTTTTTTTTTAAATCTTTCTAGAAAGTCACTCAATGGGCCTTGCACGTCTTCAGCTTTGTTGCCAGAACTTGTTTTCATCCATATGAAATGGATCACAAAAGTACAATACTGGCACCAACAAACAGGGGATTGGTGGGAACCTGCCCCCCCATCGTGCAGGAGTTCCCAGATTCCAAAATCTGTTATGGTTTTGTCACCATTTCTCTAGCGATGGAGCCCAGGCTGCTCCATTGTGAACCAGGACCCCCTTTGCACCAGGTGAGGATATTCAGAAGCTCATACAAGCCTTTCTCCAAGGACTGCTAATAAAGGTCTAAATTCAAATGCAGCACAAAGATCATTGCATCCAGGCTAATGGAAAATCCCATGGCATGTTTTCAGAAGTCTATAAAAACTTATTTCCTTCAGAAGCTCTCAAAGACTGTCCTTAGGGATTGTGCATTGAAGAGACACCAGAATGTCAAAGATGCCATCTTGTACCCAAGAGGCTATCGAGAATGCCGATTCTTATGGGTTTATACCTGTAGCAGTTTTGGATAGGAAGGAAAGTCTTAAAAGGGCATGTGGAATTTGATCCCTGAAGGCACTAGACTTCTGCTATTCACAATAAAGTACAAAATTAATTTCCTGATCTTTTCTAGGCTCATTTTTTCATGTTTCATCTTTCTAGGTGAAAGTCTGGAATTTAAATACTTTCTGCAGCCATTTGCCATTATAATATCAAAATCAACCAAAAACCTTCTCGCATTTTATGCAAGAGGTTAAGGAGACCACTTTGTAAGTAAGCTGTAGCAAAGAAAGGTCATTTGAAATGAGAGCAGGAGATGGGATTCTCCACCCAGCACATGAGACATCAGCTGCTTGGTAATCACTTCTGGGTGCGCTCAGCCGGCACCTCCGCCTGGCACGTTCCCGGCGATGCGCCCTTGCTTGCCGAGCCCGCTGTTCTCCAAGATGCTCTCTGCATCCCCCTGCTTGTCCAGCCTCAGATATGAGCTACCCAGGACACTTCAGCTGGAAACTGTTAGCCAACACGGACCAAAGGGCGAGATAACCCAGTAGCCAAATGCCTAAGGAAAGATCAGTGGAATGAGATTAACGCCGAGTCGTATTTCCTCCACCCGCCCTTCAGGCTCCCATCAGTCTCTGACCTAGAGACTCCCTGGCGTACGTTTGAGATGTTTGCATGTTTTACAGCCCTCTTTTTCACTGAAAGGGCTTTCACATCCGTGGAGTAATTTTCAACAGTGTGAAGTACTTTTGTCTTAAACTTGGTACCTGAAAACACCTTTTTTTTTGCCTTCTCATTCACTGTTTGTAAAGAGCAACCAAGAGTTAACTCCCTATCCATATTCTCCTTACTGTTCACCATCTAACCTCTTCTTGTACAGTCACCATGCCTCTTCAGCTCAAATCAGATGGAGCAAGACAATTCCTGCTCCTTGCTGAAAAAGGGCTTCAAATTAATAGGGAAAGAAAGTTGGCCATGGCATCTGCTCTGTGCCACTCGGCTTGTAGTTGAGCTATGTCTGCCTCACTTATTCCATTTTCCCCATGTCTCTTAAGATTTACCAGCACGCTGGGTGAATACTTTGATCTATTCCAGCACATAATCCTGTTCTGAAAAATGGGAACCGCAACAGGTCAGAGAACCCAGGCAGACAACCAATTTTGGGGATGTTCCCTGAGCAAACTGACAGACCCTCAAGAGTTTCGGTTTGGATCAGCAGCCTGCAAGCACTGCTCATGGACATCTAGCAGTGCTTTGTTAATTGTTTTAATCCACCACCACCACCCAAACCCCTGTCTTATCACCTACAGGTCCAACACTGATTTACCTTGCTATGCTGGATTTGCTGGAAGCCAGGGAAGATGGACCACTCCTCAGGAGCATTGGCTCAGAGCCTCCCATCCCAGAGCACTGTCTAAAAGCTGGCTGGCTTGTATTACAAGGCCCAAAGTACAACACGAGTGGTAAGAACCAGTGGGAATCTTACACCAGTAACAGCCATAAGAGCCTCATCCTATTTTTACTGGAGTCAATAGGAGTTTTACTGGAGTCAAGAGGAAGACCTTCATTCCTCAGCATCCCTCCATCTGCACTGAGGACAGCTCAGGGAACAGCTGTAGCAATGGATGGTCTGAAAACCCTGCTTCTCAGCTAGTTCAAGAAGTTCAGTCTGTAAGGGGAAAAGTTAAGGGATGACAGAATCAGACTCCAGAAGCTCTGATACAAAGAATATTCTGAGGAATGAAACTTAATTAGCAGACAAAATGGCTGGGAGTTGAAGCTAGGCATTCAGCCTGGAATCAATTACGCATTAAAACAAACTTAGAATAGCTGACAAGAAGAGAATTAGATCAGCTGAAGAATAAGATTACCTAATTCTCAAATTCATTGATTTCTCAAGATGTTTAACTGCCTAAATTTTATTTTTAAAAACTGACTGTCCTAAACACTTCTGAAAATTGTATCCAGTCTTTTACATGGGAGTTGAATGCTCCTGTCAGAAGCTGCGTCCAAACAGAAGCTGAGGACCTGGCACAGATATCACTGTCAAGGATGTTACAGCTTAAGCTGTAGAGCACAGGACACCCAGATCTCATTTTACCTTAAACTATGAATTTACTGATGTTGAAATACATTTCAAGCTGCAGCTCTGAAGCTGCTTCTCCACACCCTCTCATTTGCACCTCTTTCTCTTCCATAGAATCATAGAATTGTTTAGGTTGGAAAAGACCTTTAAGATCATCGAGTCCCACTGTCAACCCAACACCACCATGCCCACTAAACCATGTCTGCTTCACTTTTTTCGTCCTCAGGATACCTGTAAGCGTGTCATCTTTTGTAGCTCCTGTGACAGAAGCCCCGACCCTCACCAGTGACCTAAAGATGCCACCCTCTCTCAAATAACTCGAGCAATAGGAAAAGTAAAAGCAACATCTTCATAGAACTCTGAAACCAGCTGGCAGAGAGCCAACACCAGTATGGTTTGCACCATGCCACACAAAAACTGCGTGCAAGATGGAGCACTTTCTTTCTCAAGACCATCTAAACCAAAGTTTCCAAGGAGGAAAGTCCCTATCAAACCTTAGCTTGATGTTGAAACCAACACCCTCATGCAACTTAAAAAAGTTTTTCTCTCTCTCACTCCCTCTTCCTCCTCTCTTGCCACTACACCAACTGCTGGCTTAAGACTCAGGTACCAGCAATAAGGCCGTTTGGTATAAGAAATAATAATAATTATTATTATTAAAGGCATCTCAGCTGGAAAGCAAAATAGAACATCCCTCAGCACAGGCGCTCTCATGAAAACAAGAGGTTTGATTTTACAGTCTAGTTAAGCCAAGCTCGAATGGCTTTTACCTACTGAAAGTAACAACACTCTTTCCATGGGGTTGGGTTTTTTTTCCAACCTTCCTTACACCGCACGCTGGCTCACCACGAGGCATTCCTAAGGCTCCTTTTAACTGCTGCTAGTTCACAGATCAGCATAGGACGGTGACAAAACTGTATCCAAAGTCTCACTGTGAAGAGCAGGGAGGAGCAATACCTGGAGCAGATGCTGGGTCCCACTGCTGCACAGGACAGACAAGCTGCTTTTACTGGTTTCGCTGGTGCTGGAGAGGGAGGAAATTCAACATCTTCCTCACTCGCCTGCTTCTGGTTATGAAACCCTGTCACTTTGTGCCAACTCCAGCTCTCTAGACCCTTCAAAAGGCCAACTCAACTCTCCAAGATGGAGAGAAAAAAAATAAAGTTAACCTTGACCTGCTGCTCTATTCACTTAGTTGTCTCATGGAAGGGGCACGGACGCTGGCACAAGGGAGCAGAGGCAGGAGCAGCATCCCTCTCCCCCCCAGCAGCAACAAATAGGCTGCCTCAGCCGAGACGGAGCTGCCAGGCAGGAATCCAGCTCACGTCCAGTTCAGAAACAACCCGCTGGACGGGAAGAAGGGTAGCACAGAAGTCAAGAGAAAAGCGTTCTGCAGAAGTGGTGCTCACCACGCAGCCAGAGAACAGACTCTTGGTAGTCATCTTCTAACCCTCTTTTTACCATAATGCCCAGATTAACAAAGCTGAGGTTTAACTGATACAGATATGGCAGAAAACATAGCTATTTGCTACTTCCAGAACCTTTTTAATTTAAAAAAAAAAAAACAACAACAACAACAACAAAAAACCTCCCCAAATCCTTGGATTAAAAACATCTGCTGGGTAGAAGTAAGGACTTGAAATCAAACAGGTCCCTCTTCCTGCATACAGAGCAACAACACGCTGCTGTGCTGCAAGAAATCAAATCAAAAGGGTATTTTGCCCCCATTCAGCCAGCCTCTTGGAGGGCTGTACAGAGAGAACATCTGTGGACCGACTTTATTCCCAATTTTTAAGCTTGATTACTAGCAGATCTTAAAATAGCTACTGGAAGTTAATCTGTAAATAAAATGTGCAGTCTAACAAAAGATGCAACTCTGACAGTTGCGCTTATTCTGTAATCATGGCTTATTATCCCAGACTAATTTTTTCAGTGGTTTCTATTCATTTGAAATCATTCTGTACAGGAACAAGCCTTTTGCTAGAGTGTTCTGTAACAAGTTATTGCAATGAAATGATTCATTGTATTTCAGGCTGAATGAGGACACAGGTGATGCATGCATGCAACTCGGGACCACATAAATTTTATAGAGTATCTACATTTAATATACATCTAAGTAAGGTAAAGTAGATATTGGTATTTGTATACAAAAATATAACATTTTAAAATAACTAAGGTTATGGAGGTAATACCCCAGACAGGAACTAGACAATGTTCTATAGGACCCACTTTAACCAAGACAACAGTCCTTACCTCAAGCAGGTTACAGCCTTTTAATCTCTTCCAATATTCGTCTTCCTCTCCAAACGCACACAGACATCTTCTTGAAAATTCAGGATTTAAAATATAGTTTTGTTAATCCACAACAAGAAAAGGTTCAACATTCCCTTATAAAAGGGTATAAATGTAGCTGGTTTTATGCACAGTGACCTGTGAGCAGAGTAAATCCATGCATAGGAACCGGCTAAAAAGCATGACCTGAAATTCCAGAAAACTAATTACACTGAATAGGAAAATGTTTTCATATATAAGCTTGGGTATAAGGCAAAGGAAACAATGGACTCCTGGTCAGAAGTAATACAAAATTTGCTGGAAGATTCATTCAGTCCTGATACTCAGAAGTTTGAGAACCATTTTCACATTTTCTGAACACAGAAAATGCGTAAGACTCTAGGCAGAAACGTAAGAGACAAACTTCTACATTTAACATTGGATTAGATTAAAAGCTGCTACTGCCAGAAGCCTCTTGTAATAATCTTTTAGTATTACCTGTCAGCTCACAGGTGTCAAAGGGCATTTAAGATGGAGAATCCTCATTTGAGTTCTCAGGTAGAATCTGCAAATACAAGTTTGTTTCTTTTGTTTACTGCAGTTTGACAGGGCCTTTTGGTTTTTGCCAACCACAAGTATTAAAGATCTATTGGCTTGATTTAATTTAGACTTCTGAAAGGTGACGACTAGTCGCTGACTTCTGGCACACAGGGAGAGTAAGTTCTCGCACCCAAGAACTCGCCGTTCCTACAGCCTGATAGGTAAAAATCTTCCTGTCAGTACAGCTGAAGGAGCAGAAGTGTTTAAATCTTTCCTGGAAATGCTTCTGCAGGTTATGCTAGCTGGTCAGGTCCTTGGGGCTAACTGTAAAGCTCCGGTTTTTAGACCAGGAGCAAGGACCCTAGTCCTGTGTGCCACAGGGTGGGAAAGAAGGACGTGTCCCAAGAACTGAAGCTGGACAAATCATCACAGATGAGATTTTTTTTTTTTCTTTTTTTTCACCTCATTCATTCTCCTGCTTCCCATTGACCCTCCCGGAGAGCACCGTAGCATCCCCTACCCATCTGGCCAGCAGCCCCCCTCCGCCGAGGCAATGCCGTCACCGAGCCCCAGCTGCAGCCCCCTCACCCCCACAGCAGCAGAGTCTCACCCTGGCACAGCTCGCCAGCACCTACCGGGCAGGATTTGCTCCCTCCCCAGCTCCAACAGTGCAAGCTCATGTGCAAACCTTCTGTGGTGGGTTGACCCTGGACGCCAGGTGCCCACCAAAGCCATTCTATCACTCCCCCCTCCTCAGCTGGACAGGGGAGAGAAAATATAACAA
>JAVJGG010000050.1:11527595-11544005 GCA_035590195.1 Aviceda cuculoides | reverse complement strand
AAAAATGTTATCACAGAGGCGTTACCACTATCACTGCTGGGCTCGGCCTTGGCCGGCAGCGGGTCCAACTTAGAGCCGGCTGGCATGGGCTCTGTCGAACACGGGGGAAGCTTCCAGCAGCTTCTCACAGAATCCACCCCTGTAACCTGCCCCCCCCACTACCAAAACCTTGCCACACAAAACCAATACACCTTCTAAACTAGACTCGTGAAGTGTTTGCCCTCAAAAATACCTTTCTTTAAAAAAAAGTCTTTTTTTTCCTTTTTCTTTTTTTTTTTTTTTTAAAAAAAATATGGCGTATTTAAGATCTAGCTGCAAGCGCACCCTGGCCATCTGAATCACAACCCTGCACGACAGAGCAGAAGGACCGGGCGAGCAGATGAGGGCAGGCACCCCAGGCAGCTGCCAGAGCTGCCGCCGCCGCAGTCGTCCCGCGGCTGCCGGAGGCCCCGTCCTGCCCGGCAGAGCGGTTTGGGGCGGCAGAGAGGGACGGTGGAAGTCTTGAGGAGATTAGACCTAGCGGGGCAGGCGGGGGGATGCCTTAACAGCATATTTTCAGGTGACTACAGTCAGTGTTAACTCACTCCTCAAGGTAAAGCAGCTTCTAAAATATGACAATTTCCTCAAAGTTATCATATTCATTTAAATACAAACAAATTCTCTGTTTATGAATGCAAATATACTCCCACATATACACACTTTTGGAAGAGGAACTTTATGAAACAGCCAAGTGAACTGCAGCATTTGAAAACTACTTCAGTCTTCCAGGCAGACTTCTTGGTTTTACTCAGTTATATTAACCACCACACATTTATCTATAAAGCATTCTTCTTTATTTAAGTTAAACAATTTTTCAAGGATGGTTTCCATCTATAAAATGAACAAAGTACAAGCTCTGTACAGCAGACTTTTCAAACCAACTGAAAAAACAGTTTCCAAACTATGTTTTGAAAATCTGCAAAACAAACGATATCACCATTCTTGCTCTGAAGACGGTAAGAAAAGTTCTCAGGAGACTCCATTACAATTTGCTTCAAGGGCTCTTAATTAATCTTTCAAATGGGCGAATTTCGTCAACATTAAAAACCCCTAAAATCACAGTAAGTAACTTTGGCACGCTGTCATGTAAACATAACAAAAGGATACCACTTTGCTCTCTCAAAGAAAAGTGATGTACAGCTCCTATATTAAAACCCCTATGCACAGCATCCATGGGGAATTACTGAAAATATTCCTACTTTCTATGATAGCAGTTGACATTAAATACTTAAGAGGTGGAATGTGGATTTTTTTTACTAGCAATTCTGATTCAGAGATAAGCAGCAGGTCAATATTCAGAGTTGGAACTGCTGATTTCAGTTAGTACTACCCTTACTATGATCAAAGTTGCAAATGGAAATACCTCCATGGTAGAAGCTCAGTCATTGGGTTTTTTTACTTTTAAATTCTGTTTCTCAAAACTTCAAAAAACCTGACTTTCTGCTGAGCCTGTATTCCAACATTTATTTTTCCAGCGTATGAAGAAATCTACTGCTATGTTTACGAATCATGTTCTTCAAGTTCTCAGCTAGGTGAAAAGGCTTCACATAGGGAGAGACTAAAAGCTGAAAAATAGTTTATCCACTGTATGGCCTCTAAACCAGGCAAGTTTTGGAGAAAGTGGATTGTGAAGAAGGGCAGGGGAGGGGAGAATTAATGATTCGGAAAAGAAGTCAGATGTTGGATGGGAGAAATGGGATTTAATGCCCCCACCCAAAAGGTATGCAGGTACTTGCAAGTCCTAACTTCAGACACGAGGTACTTTATGGGCACACCGGCTGGCACAGTTACAGCCATTCTGCCCAGAATACCACCTCTACACCTAACGTATAGATGCAGCCAGAGGAAACTGAAAAATGGGGAACGACTTTACCTCCAGGAACAAAGAAAGAAGGGAACTGTACCAGCATACTACAGTACAGCAGATGTTTTTCATCTCCTTAGGATCAACCCTTACACTTTTCCGAGATCCATCATCTTACTAAAACCACTTCCTGGCACTGCATGTCTGCACTAATTTCTGTCAATGCTGTCTCGCTTATTAGTACTTATTTACCTTTCATTTTCATTTTAAAAGCTCGTTGAAACATTTGCTTTTAATAAAAAAAGTATATAGTCTCTGCAAACATAAGAAAGGACAGGTCAAAGTTGGGGTTAACTTTGACAGTAATATTTTAATATAAAAATGACATCAGCTGGACTGAAGCTGCAAAATGCACGGGTTCTATGGTTAAAAACACATCGGATCTGCTGGTACCCAGGCTGATTCCCAGAGCCAAGCCTGAATCCATTCAAAAGCTCCATGTAAAAAAACAAAATGGAAGAAAATTCCCCAGTAGTAGGTATATAAATTAAGCAAGTGCATTTCAGAGATATTACATAGCTGCTCATCCTTGCAAATTAAAATTCAGATCTTGTGCTGTTGACAGTGACGTTACTATTCTATCTTATTTCTACAACTCAAAAGGGGAGTTTGAGACAAAGAAATTCTTCTCATTAGGGCCCAGAATAAAACTCTGCTGAACCCACACGGCTGCATGAAAGATCTGCACTGTTCATATAATTTTGTAACAAAGGAAGAAGTATTTTAAAGACAAAGTACTACAGAAATTATCAACACAAATATCAAGTACAAGTTTAACGTTATCCAGAGCACATGTAATGAATTTCCAAGTTGGAATAAACAATCCAAGCAAACATCTGTGCAGATGCATTGGCTTATTCTGCTATTTTCTTTCTCCTCCTGAGTTTCATGATCTCCAGTGAGGGCGAAGTGTTAAGAAGTAGATCCAGTTTGCAAAGCAAAAGCATCCAGTGTTAGCACGGACATCATACTCAGCAGCACAAAATCCGCACCTTCATAAAGTTTCACTCTCCTAGCGTTCCAATCCAATTTCTCGTTATACATATGTCAATCACTTCGTTGATAATTATAGGATGATGAAAACTGATATAAATCATTGGGAGCTGACAATATATATACTTTTATATATTTATATTTAGAGTCCATCATAGAAAAGTTCATATTCAAATTACCAAGTACACACAGGAGAAAAAAACCTTCAAAATGACACTTCTGTTTCTGGAAACGACAAACCATGATTTCTATGCAAATGGAGTTTTCAAATTACCTTCTCCTAGTAATTTTTCCCACCCTCCCTCCCACACCCTGTTTCCCCACAGGTGTTTCTTCAGATCCTTTTTTTATCATACATCAGTTGTTCCTAGAGTTAATTATCTGCTGTGCAAGTACGTAACTGAAGACAGAAAGGAACCATGGAAATCTTCGCACCAAGAAGGAATCGTGCTGCAGTCATGTTCAGTGACATCTTTGCAGTGCTCCAAGCCCCCTGGATTCCCGGTGTCTGCTTCAGCACTCTCCTACTTTCAGATAAAGGTGGAATACTGAGGTATATAAGTTCCGTGGAAAGTTTTAAGAAATACATCAGTAATTCAATCAAAACTTTGCCCAACGTCTATGAATCAAACCAGCATTTTGCTTGTAAGTCCTTCTACTGCTGCAGGTTAAGTGTGAATTTCCACTGTTGCGACAAAGAAGGACTGCAGATCTCAACGGTGAGACCACCATTTTTGGCATTTCGGCTGTCTAGACAAAGGTTGCTTCCAACGTGCCTCAGTTTAGAATTGCTTTCGATTTGTTCCCATTTCTGGAAGAGAAAATACAGTTATTCAGCTGGAAAAGCAGGAAAAGGATAAGTTCTACATCCTGTCCTTTGAAGTCTTCATAAGCTTGCCTGGCTTGTGCTTGGGAAAGCTGTGAAAACTGCAGTAAGAGTACATAGTTTAAATGATCTTTGAATAAGAGTATATAAGTTATGGCAAGCCTTGCCAAAACAACAGTTCATTCAGCTAACACACTGCAATAGATACAGAACACACCAGATCATTTTCCTCTACTTCAGCCCTTCTCAAATACAGTGTCACACCACATTACCTGTACAAAGCTTTTGGTCTGAAGAAAAAACGTAAAAATCACAAACCCCATCCACATAACACTACAATTCTGAACAGAGAGAAGCAGCACAATCACTAAAGACAACTTTACAGAAATCCACAAATCTGTCAGACACCCTTCAATTGTACAGAAGACAACCAGTCATTCTGTGCTGTCAGATGCTCTTTGCCCAAGGTGATGCAAAGGATAGAGTACATCCCAAATAAAGGATGTTAAAGGGAAAAAAAAAGCTTTTGCTGTTGTATTTCTAACATATTGTACTTTTAAACCTTATCAAGAAAATCTTGTTTCTTTAGTTTTCTTTTCTGAAAAGTGGCAAGAATATTCTCCCTTCATCAAGGAAGAGCATTTCAGTTATCTGTCTGCAAAAAATGAGATACGGAAGCAAGAAAGCTGGCAGACAATCAGAACTGATGACTTCGCAGAACGAGTTGAAGATCAAAAAGATGGCATGACTCTGCAAATGTGATTTTCCTCAGGCGTGGGGAATAGATGAAGTTACAAAGCTGCATTAATAAAAATGAATTGAAGGAGTCTAGTGCTGTCATAAACAGGTCACAGCTGAAAAGAAGAAAGGAAAGCCAGACCACACTCTTCTGAGACACAGACTACATAATCTTCAAACTTCACTGCACAAGACCATTCAAAAATATGTTGTGGAATACATATTCTATTTCAGAAAACAGATGTGGCAGTTGAAGACTGTTACACACCAATGCTGTTGGGTGAAACCTTTACATAGGGCCACTGTTGGGATAAAGCCTCTAGATGTTCATAAAAGGTTGTCACTGGCCTATGAAAAGAAAAGCTCAGTACACAAGCTTATTCCTGCTGCTCTTGCCAGATGTCAGGCATCCTAACTTTACACACACACACAACAGCGAGTGAAGAGCAGAATGGATAGAAGATAAGATTACCAGTGCATGTTCTTGCATTCTTTCACAACCCTTGTTTTCCCCACTGTTTGCAGAGTGCATTCACGACGTACTAACCTGTCTGCTGTCATTTTCCCTACAGCCCTGAAGTTTTATTAGTGAACCAGGTGCTCTGTCCACAACAGTAAGGCACAAATCCATATGTTTCACCGACTTGTCCTTTGTTAAGGCCCATTCCTAAAGGAAGGAAAAAAAGTGTACAAAATTGTGTATATTAACATATGCATAACGTGCACATGGTATCTCTGCATACATAACACAGGTTAAAATCCTGTAAACAGCTACATATGAGCATTAGAACAGTTCATTGCTTCCCATAGAGCAGGAAAGGAAAAAAGGTCCTTTTCAAATACAGTAATTCCAATTGCTTCAGTATCCCCAGGTCAGCTCAGGGCTGGGCTGTCTCTTTGCTCCCTCTGCTGGCTTCACACAAGTACAGCAGGCAGTCACACAGGTTCCAAGTATTTGTCCAGCCATATTTTTATCTACCTCTCTCTCTCTCTCTCTGTGTATTACACCCCCCCCCCATCTTCTATGTAGGAGAGATCTATATATGTAAAAAATGTGTATAATTTATATATATAAACCCTAAAGGCTTGGTCTGCAACGTCACTGGCCACCCTACCCATACACTAAACAAAGCATAAGTACCACAGTGAGAAAACAGTAGTTCTTAATATGATAGAGAACACTAGAAAGCAATACACAAAAGGGCCAAACTCAAGGGTAGAGGGAAGTGTTACTTCCTATCCAAGGCGTGATGTATAACAGAATTTCCTTTAAATGTATTTAAAGATGCAACTCTTAAATAGAGACCAAAGAAAAGCTGTTCTATATATACTGTCACCCAGCTTGTTTGATCTCAGCATCCTTCTACGCAGAGTCTGATCTTGCACTGATGTTCAGACTCTCTCCATGCCTTTGTCTCCAGAGTTTGGTCTCCAGGATCCAGATTGGTCTTCATTTGTTTAATTAGCCTTTGAGGAAAGAAGCTGATCTATTGACTAAAGCCACGCTAATTGTCCAAATCATGCTTGTCACTATTCAAAATGGCACGATTAGCTTTTCTCCAGCAACTAGAGAGGATTCAGAGTTGCATAATACAAACCCCTAAATATACAGGGCCAAGCCTGTTATTTTGCAAGCAATCAGTGTTTCAGAAAGAAATTAAATGACTAATCCCATCCCTTTTTTTTTTAAATACTTATTTTCTGATACCGTAACTGAATTTTTGGCTTGTGTAATCACTTTTAAACTCAGCAGACTTAACAATGATTAAATTCCTTTGAGAACAGATGCTCAGGAAACAATCTGAATTTCTAACCCACGTGATTACAAGTAATCACCATCGTACAGGTAGCGAGCCATTAGATGGGTACCATATTACGCAAGTACTAGAATAATGACAACTATGCAAAACAAAGCAAAGACAGGAAAACTGTGTATCCCTTTATCTGCATCCCAAACCCTTAAGGTGAACACTTTCCTTTCGCTCTTAATATGTTCATCTTGGATGACAGCAAAATTACTTGCCTTCTCAGTTCTGTCCAGTTCATAAAATGTCAACAAGAATCATTAATAGCCACATTTAGCAACTTAAGGAATTAAGCAAGTTATTTTCAGAGCTTATCAGGAATCACAAATGCCCCTGAAACAGATGGCTCCCTTCTAAGATTTATACTGAATAGTGACAGCTGAAAATACTATCAGGGAAGTGGTAAAAGTTGTGTTTGAGGACCCTGCAAGTCAGAGGAAGTTAGAGCCTTGAAAATACTGCTTTATGCATCTTCACCCTTCCATCAAAAGGCTGTAAGAGCCCCAGACACAACAGACATCCTGAAAGAAATTAATACATTTAAAAGCCAAAGGTACCGCTTCACAAAAGCTCCAAGCTTTGCTGCTGGAGACGTCTACACGATGGCCCTTCATGGTATGAAACAGTGTATAGATACTTTCCTCCAGTGATCAGGAACTATGACTAGCTATAACGGAGATAAGATTAAGCAAGTTCCGCTACACCAGAAGAGAAGAAAAATTGCAAGCAGCGTATGTGCTCAGGGCACAGGCTGGAAATCGGATAGCTCTATGTAACAATTTGAAAATCAGGATATCTGAAAAAACCTGTGTCAAATCAGAAATATAAAGTTATGTAGAACACCACTAACCTGAAATCTTCCCCTTGCACCTAGATGCATTTTGCTTTACCTTTAGCTCCTTATCATAACCCTAAACATTTGTACACAATTGTCAAATACACCACAATTTTTTCAGCTCTTTCAAGGTACACATCTACTTTTTGAATCACCAAATTCTACCAACCTGGGCGGGGGGGCGGAGGCATGCAGAAATCCCATTTTGACTTAAATTTTGCATTTTAAGTTGTGTTGAACACAAGTCAGAGTACACTCTTCAAATTATAGGAGAAGGTCTCCACAGCCTACAGTATCTGAATAGTCTTAATCCCAACCCCCCGCAAACCCTCTTGATAAGAACGGGTGCAAAAAACATAGTACATATCTAAAGACTCTGGTTTATTCCCTATCCCTCTTCTCCCATGCTGTTCATTCCCTCCAATCCAATATGAATTCTGCTTGGACATAAAACCTGGTTTTGACCTGTTCTGCCTCTTAATCTGTCTGAATGTCCTCTCACAGGGACCTGTTCATAGCAAGTGTATATTGGTTTGTCAAGGCCAGCTTCACAGAAGCAGCTACACAGAAAAGAGGGTCAGATTCAGGGGAAGGGAGTTTAAAAGATGATGATTTTATCTATAGAGAATACACAACATGACCAGAAACTTTCAATATTTCTGCACCAAGGCAATTCTGACACATCCACCCTTCTTCCTACAAAACACTGTGGTGTTTTGAAAAAATGAGTGTACTTTCATAAAGGTAATAGAAAAAGCCTCTCCAGACACGTTCTCTTTAATGATAGGGAAAAGAGGCGTATCTCAGATGAATGATGGCAATGCATTCAAATCAACGTGATACATCTTCCAGGAAATAACTTCTTTATCTTAGGCTTCATCCAATTTTAGGGTTTTCCCCTTCTAATTTAAATCAGCGCGAGCAAAATTCTAATACTCATTCAACAGTAGATTTGTAATTGGTCAGCCTTCTATTTTAACAGATGTAGTTGAAGTATTAATCTCACACTGGATTTCTAGTCAGGTTGATTCTGAAAAGTATTTAGTGACAAAGCAGCACACAAAACAGTGAGCACGAATGCATATATTTTGTGAATGACAACTAAGTCACAACTGCATATATAGATCCTGTGAAATAATTAATGCTCTCATTTACAGATTTGACACATTTACAATTAGTTAAAGAGTAGGATTAAAGGATTTGTTGAAACACTCCCTTTACTGTGAGTGAACAGGATATGACGTTTAGGCACCTCTGTTTTCTAGAAGAGCCAAACGGGCATTTAAGACAGTTTTTTTTATACCCCACTAGCACGAACTGGAAATGACTAATAGGGCATCACAGTAAAGCATTCTTCTGTTTTGCTGACCTTAGCAGGCCTTATTCTTAATACAACCCAAACCTTCTGTCAAGCAAAAATCCCCCCTAAAAAAATCAAACACACCAATTCATTGAAAAAAGCTTTCTATACAAGTATAAAACCCCTGGGAAGAAAGTTACTGGCCTCTAGTGTAAAAGCAAATATTAATAGAGACAAAGGAAGGGGATAATCTGATGCACACTAAATGAATCTTTGGGCTCAGATTCTAATCCTGAAAATGCAAATTATATTTGAGAGAGAAGTTATTTAGCCAATATGTTCTAACAGCTGATCTGCTGATTTGGGTTCACCTTCCTATCACCAGTACACAGTACCTGCCTGAGTTTAAAAGTTTCACTTTTTTCTTTCTTTCTCTCTCTCTCTTTTTTTTTTAAAGATCACATGCTGCGGAAAAAAAAATAAATGGCATACAGACCTGGTTGCCCCCGGCATTATGACATTCATAAACTCCAACAACACCATCTGCAAAATGGCCCAAAGTGTCAAGGCAATTGGTACCCTGCTGCAAAGCCCCAAAAGCTATATCTTGATGATCAGGTACCCTAAAATAAAACCAGAAATATCTGCTTAATTCAGTTTCTTTAATTTCTTTTTTTTTTTAAACTTCTTGTCTTTACTCAGAGTATTTTTAAGATGACAGGTTAAAGACGAGTGATGACTACTAGCTGGAAATCTCAATCATTTTCTGAGGGGGGAAGGCAATTATCTGATCATGAACTGATCAAACATGAGTAAACTTGCAAGCTTGGGACAGAATACAAAAAGACTTGTACCGGAGAATGAGGATGAACATACAAACTCAGCACAAAAAGCAAATTAAAGATGACTTAACATCATCATTTAAGATCATTCAAGCTTAATGCTATCAGTTAAGGTCATCAAGCCCTCTTGTTTTTTCAGCCAAGATAGCTTGTGGCAGAAATATGGCATTCTGCATTTTTCCCAGACTGTTTTTACTGAAGTGTTAGAAAAGGGGTTAGGAATTAAAAAAGCAATGTTTTGCTGATACCCATTTTCCAACGGTTGCACATACACTGCACTCCTACAGTATGGAAATACCTACACAACAAAAATATTCAACAAACTACAGTTGTGGGGTAGAGTCCATGAGTTCATGTCAAACAGTAAAGTAAGGGCACATTAGCTCCTTTTAAAACTTCAGACTGTAATATTAGTATAATAATTCATCCCAGCAGAATGAGCACGAGAGACAACACAGAGCAAGATGACATTACACTTAAGTAAAGCTTATGGTAGCACATTTTCCAGGAGACCTTGCACGACCGTTTTTTTTCTGACAAATTAAACAAAAATAAATATCCTCTGGCACTTAAAAGAGAAAATAAAGAATAACTTACTTCCTCAGCGTCATCCTGGTTTATGACACCCTTTAGCACATGTGGTTCTGTACATGTTTCACTAGGGCTGTAATGGCTGGTGCTTTTGCATTCCAAGCCTGTACACCACTAGTAGTTACCTGACTCTACTGACATGAAGTGCCCCCAGGAAAAAAAAAAAAAGTATTCCTGTAAGCCACACAATATCTTACCACTACAATACCAATATTAGGTTGACAGCAGACAAACTATTTTATAGACTCAGTTCTGACAAACATACTTATGAACAGGTTATTGAACAAAAACCTTTTTATCCTTTCAAAAAGTGTTTCTCTTTGAGGATTTTTTGTTAGTTAGGATGCCTTTATGTTACAGAAACTGTTAACAAGGTTATCCCTCATCTCCCTCTTCTCATCCCCTCCCCCCAAAGTTAGTGATAATGCAGTGACAGAGAACAAAAGACAAAGAGCAGAAAACTCAGCTTCTCAGAGTCTCGGGCATCTACCCTTGTCTGCCAAACACAGAAGGCCCTCTTGTCTGCCGACTCCCATTCCTTGTGCTGCACTGAGATTCAGTCTCCTCACTCAACTAGGCACGTGCTTAGGCGAAGGCAAAAGCTTTAAAGGGATGACAACAGGATGCAGAACAGTGTACTTCTGAGCCAACAGCTTGTGTAGGAGACTAGCTTCAGGCTCAGATAAGTTGAGTCCTGTGGACACTGTTCTCTAAAATACCTGCAGCTGTAGCTGTAGTTGTGGTAAGTAGAAAAAGCAGCTTAGTAGGGAAAAATGGCTCTTCAGGAATAGAACTAATTTAAAAACAAAAAAAAAAAGCAAAAAAAAAGCAAATAAGCCCACACTAGGCATTGCTTTCACAAAGAAATTAAAACACATCCTTTACATCCAAGGAAGGAGAAAGAGAAACTGATGATGTGGGGGGGTGGGGGGGCGAACACCTCTATACTATCTCCGATTCAGCCAAAACTCACCGTAACTCAGGATAAACATTTTCGAGATACCACTTGAAGGGTTTGCAGCTAAGTCTCTTTCTGAGTTCCATTCGGCTTTGAATACTAGAGGGGGGGAAAAAGGAACAGTTTTCAAAGTCAGGCTGCTGTCTTCATATATGTTAAAGAATACACAGAAAATCCAAGAACAGTAGAACTCCATCTTAAAGAGGTAACACATGAGATCTAGCACTGCTTTCACCTCAGAAGGTGCTGTCTCATGAAGAATAAATGAATAGGGCAAAAAAGCACTTGTGACTTACTTGCCATAAGGTACATTCCTGGCTGAAGGCACTGCTGCATAATAGAAATTTTTATACTCGTCCATCCAGACTTCTGCTGCCCTGCGTGTATTTCTAGGGACAATCATATGAAACACATAGGTTATATTTTCTCTAGCTGCAATTAAACCATGTCATTTATCCTTGGGTTGATTTTAATCCTTTTTAGTACTACATAGTCAGCTGCCTCCAAGCCAGGCAGAAGATTCCGTGTTAAAGACCCAAGTAATAGAAAACCATTAGAGAGTAACATAACTGAAATCAATGCATTTAGAATGAAATTTATGTCTTTTCCACACTCATCACTGCTTCAGGTTTTCATCCAGAATTTAATACACCTCTTGGAGTTCTTTCTGCAAACTTCACGGAAGTTGTTAGGTTGTTGTTTGAATTTTTTCTTTGTGTAAGAGTAACTTGACAGAAGCCAAATTCAGTGAGCGTTCACCTGGATAAGCAAGCTATTTGGAAACATAAAAATCTCAACAATTGCCAATATTTAATAATGTCTTTTACCTTTCTGAAAACAGATATGCTAACATAGGCAAGACCTTTTCAGTCTTTATCCTATTCCTACCAGCAGAGCACTCAAAGTTCCAAAAAGACATAAGCTTCCATGACATTTAAGGCTATGAACCAAGCAAGTCTGTTGTAGCTGAGGTAACAGAGGAGATCCAGTAATTAGAAAATATTTTTAATGCTCTAAAATTCAAGAGAGATTAATTATTGCAATAAATGTGAACAACACTAACCCAAATTCTTTACTTCTAATCAAACACACCTCTAACTAAAATAGGAATTTTAGTTATTTAATTTTAGTTATGTAAATAATAGGTATTTACATTACTGGTGTCTTTCAATCTCCTTTTGGACTGCAAGATGGTAATACCTTTTTCTGTCCCCTGGCTTCCATGTAAAAATCATTTACTTCTATTGTTCATGATTTTATGCTTAGAAAATTAAGCCTTATTTCACTTGCAACTGCCATGCTCTGAAGCTTATTTTACATTTGGCAGTAAGTTCATCTAAAGCAACTTGAGTAAACTCAGTCAGCCAATAACTTCTTTAATATGATTTTCCAATTCAAAAGACAAAAAATGGTCGGGATACAGCAAGCTGTTCTTGCAGCTCACTGAGAAGGAAGGACACGGGGAAGGAAAAAAAGTCACAAGACAGACCTCAGTCTTTTTTGTTTGAGGACTGATTTTTCCTTGCAAAGATGCTTTTTAGATTTTTTGCAAGCAAAATCCCATTCAATACAAATTAAAGAGCTGTTTGAGTTTTTCTTTCTTGCAGTCGCTCAGGCCTGTGTGTCAGCCAGTCACTCGGCACCTGCCCCTGTGGCTTGCTCAGCAATCAGCTTTGCCTGCCCACGGCCCACACAGATTTTGGTGGTGGGAGAGGAACTATTGGGTTTGCCAGGGTTTTAACGACTCCAAAGGCACTTTCAAGGCCAGAACACGTGCCCGCAGCACACTTCCCCATACTCAGGGATGAACAGTTCAGGCTTCGCGCGACACGAATACAAAAACCGCGTCGATGCCGAGAACTGCCTAAAGTAACGAAGACCCCAAAGAAGGCAGGGTACCGAGGAACACGGCGCAGGGTTGCTTTGTGCCGAGCCACAGTTAATGAAACCTAGCACCGAGCGACCCGAGGCAGCTCCGCATGGAGCAGACCGGGGTCTGCAAGGTTCCTTAGCTCGTCTGAAGCCGGGTGTTAAGGCAGCGCGCCGTAGTCTAAGAAGTCCTGCCAGACACAAGCTGTATCTGCCCACACCACACAGCCAGGATGCGGTCTCGCCTCTCATGAAACAGGACTCCCAGTCTCTCCTCCAGAATTCCCCGATTTGTTTTCGCTTCCAAAAGGCAGCGCATACTGACTAGTCAGCTAAAAATAGGATGCCTACCCGGAGCACTCCAGAACAAATTGCATACAGGCAAGGGACAGATAATGGCACAAGCGAACAAGTCCCGACTGCGAGACCAGCACTGATTCCACGCACCAAGTTTCTTGGCACCAATGTCCTATACATATCTGATAATACCTGTATTACAAGGGTATCCCATTACCTTACGTTTCTCATTTCTCTCATTGCTAAAACTGATCTTAAGGCATTCTGGTATATTGGTTTGACACTCAAGAAAGTTGGCTGAGGAAGAAATCTTCAAATAAAAGCAGGGTTGACAAGTTGCTGTATACGTGATATGCAACTTTTCTAGGTCAAAAATAATTCCAATGAAACAAAGAATTTTAATGGCATTTCAGAATTTGAGACAGCTGGACAGCTAAGGACACAGGTAATAAACCACTTGCAGAGAAAGGTAGATCTGGAAAGGGAAGTAAGTACCCGAGACAATAGTTTGCAGGCTTCAGCTGCCCTCAATATTCAAGTACACGTAGGATCTCTTTTCAAAGTCATTTTGAACACAAATGACTGGAAAACACAATGTGGCTTTAAAAAACCCGTCATAGTAATTGTCAGGACATTTGAGTGATCAATTGACAGTGATGATTTGACTTCACCACAAAATCCAAAGGCTTTAATCGCAGTACGAATGCAACCCCTGCTAATACGATGCATTTCTGACGTCTGCTGTACGCTTGCACGCATACAGCCACACCTTTTTCCTACTTCACAGTTGAACTCTATTTAAGTACCTATTTAAAAATCACAAGAAAAGCAGCATCTTGGCAACAGCCCAAAGAAGGAAAAGCTGCAAAGGAGTGGGAAAACTGCACAATGTATATATATTTATTTATTTTTATTAACCATGCTCCTTATTATGACATTGTCATTTTAAAACCTACCATGAAACTAAAACGATTGCATCCTAAGCCTGCATAATACAGTTTAATTGGTAGATCTTTCTACTCTCCTGATGCCACTATGAATACTGGAATAGAGATGTGATTTATTAAGGAAGGATATTTCATTGCTAGCTTTTATTTTCCCTTAAGTACTATTATTCATTTTCCACTGTAGCGTAAAATACAGATCTCAAAGAATAGGGAACCAGAAAAATCCTTACTATAACTACTGGAAGAAACAGGACAGTGACTTTATTTTTGCAGACTATTATGTTCAATAGAGTCATCTTGGTGGCATACCAGCATGGAAGAGAAGAATTACACCCTAAGGAGGTTCCTCAATCTAAGGTGAAACACAAATCCAAGTATGTTGGCAGCTTAGAACATTCTTGTGAATTAAATACATCTGCATTTTCTGTGTTGCTTCATGTTAAACAGACTTTGGGCTCCATATCCTTTCAAGGATAAACAAACAATTTTATTTACAGCTCTTAACCCACAGAACCTTTAGCCAAGACCTGTACTTCAGCCCCCTGAGCATCAAGTCCAATTCCCTAAACCAAAACCTAGCGATTCTTCAGCTACAACTGACAGAGCTTTGGTCAAAACATCCACCATACACTCATGCAATACCTTCATCCACATTACTTACTTAAAAAACACTATGAACATGAATCAGAATTACTGTTCTCATTCTGTAGAGGAGAAACTGAGGAAACAGCTCAGTATTTCAGCTGCCGCTGTACATTGTATCAACAGCAGAATTAACAGGCATATTAATCTAAGCCCTTAATATTGCAGTTTCTTAGGTCTATAGAAAAAAAAAAGCATTTTTAAACATAGCACAGGAAAGGCAAATGTGATATAGAATGAAGCTGCCAGCAGACTGGCACAAATGCCAGAATCAGTTTACATAACCATTTGCATATCACATACCAATCATGTATTAAGAAAAAGCAAGCAAAGCATATTCATAACTTAGTGTATTCTGGCTCTTAGTAAATGATGAAACTGTTTCTACGAAATGAAGATTTATGAGATAGTTCTGAAAATAAAGCCTTCTTTAAAACCAAATAAACAAAGTTCTCAAAATTGATAGAATGCCAAGCTAAGCATTTCCTTCTTTTCCAGATTCTCAGGCTGTGTCTGCTAGAAGTTTCCCTTTTTCAACTCTCAGGTTCTTCTCTCACTCTGTGTAGTTGCCTCAAAGTCATTAATTTCCTTTTAATTAATATTTTTCCATGCTAGATAATATTGCAAATATTTCTAAAGTAAAGATCCTTAAAATGAAATTACTGCCACCTGCTGATCATCTGAAGAAATCCAAAACATTGCTATTTAGCTGAAGACTTGACTTAACAGTTACCTTGCAAACACGGTACCACTCCCACCGGGAAACGTGTAAGGATGCTGTTTGCGGAATACATGACCCACTCTGCTGCAAGGGATGATTTCGAGGCTCCCACCACATTGCCAAACTCTGAATGAGATCTCTGAAATGAAAACATGAATGAAAGACCAACATTACAAAATACTGTAAATTTGTAGTGTACCATTTACAGAGAAGGCTTTTACTGATTATTGCTGAGAAGATCAATAAGATTGTTTTTTGAGAAATACTAGGATAAGCAAAAGCATATCTGAGCATTTACTAATGTTCTCCAAGCTCAGGAAAAATAATCATATTAACTTGGAAGCAAAACTCTATGTCTTCTCTTATCTGGGGTTACCAGCATTACCCAAATTCATAAACCACTCTGCAATTTTCCAGAGTTAGTTAGGTCTATATGTACTATTACTGCGCTTTATCTAAAGGGTAAGCAACAGTAGATACACTTAACAGATCACTAGTTTATAGTAAAATTTTTCAGCTAAAGACGGAATAACACAGTGAACAAAATCGAGGCATGATAAAACAATCAGTAGTTTGGAGCTGCTGATTTATGACATCAGATAACCAAACACTGCCAAACACTGGCCATGGAACGTATTATATCAAGTCAATCTTGATTTGAAGACAGACTGAATAAAGATGCAACTTCAGTAAACTCAAGGTTATGGACAGTACACTTCTAAGCCAAGCTAGTGAGCTGACCCAGCTAGTGAGGACAAGAAGGTCTAGAAATATTTATACACCTTCTCACCTTAGACCTTTGACAGCAGAAGCCACCTAATGCTGACATGGAACTTTTCCTCATTTATTCCAAGTTAGCACATTAAGAAGGGTGCTTTCAGTAGCACTGTTCCAATTTTGATGATTCTCCCTTCAGCCCAGCAGCTGCTACCAGTTACTGAGCGCTACCCTTAGTTCCAAGCCTCTTCATAATCATTCAGCATCTTTCCACAGATAAAAAAAAAAAAAACAAAAAACAAAAAAGGCAGCTCTAATTTAAAGTCAGTGGCTACCTTCTATGACTTATACTAAGTGCCATTCCTTCCCCCAGAAGCCTTACTCCCAGATAGACAAAGTCATAAAAATAACATTACT
The DNA here is from genome assembly GCA_035590195.1 of Aviceda cuculoides. Taxonomy (NCBI): domain Eukaryota; kingdom Metazoa; phylum Chordata; class Aves; order Accipitriformes; family Accipitridae; genus Aviceda; species Aviceda cuculoides. The sequence goes on along the minus strand of JAVJGG010000050.1, from coordinate 11,527,604 downwards.
TCAAAAGTT
>JAVJGG010000050.1:11499433-11527504 GCA_035590195.1 Aviceda cuculoides | reverse complement strand
GGAAAAAAAGGGAAAAAAAAAAAGAGGTGCTGTGATTTCAACTGTTGACAGTACAGGTTAACTGCCTTTGCTTTTACAAGGATCATTTCCTATTTGTTTTACTTCAGTGATAAATTCTGTTGCATTGGGACCAATTTTGCATATTCATGAACCCTAGACAGTCAACATAGTCTGATCTACAGACAGATCTTCCTCAAAAATATTAATGACAATACTGTCTTTGCCAGTAACTCAGTCTTGATTTTGCAGTTGAATTAACATGGGACAATAGGCAAAAGTAATTTTTAAAGCAACTGAACATGACATTCTCGCCATACATTTTTCACAGCACTGACTTCAGTCTTACACCTCTTATTTTGAGCTTAGAATGAAAAAAAATGAGAATCACAATAAACAACTGGTCACTGCTTCTGTTAAACAAGTTAGTTAACAAAAGCAATTCTGTTTCTACCAGAATAAATTACACATAGATGGAAGACAGCAGGCTTTCTCATATCTAGCTCAAATTTGGTCCCATACTGCTCAAATTGTGAAAGCAGAGGAGTCATAGTTTTCTTGTACCACTTTGAAGCATTATTTATGGAGTTTTGCTAGAAAGTTCATACAGTTATTTGCCCAACGTGAGGACACGCTGCAGTCAGCGAGGACAGCCTAGTGAAGGAGGCAGCGAGATCCGATCAAAGATACAGGCTTTTGCATTAGACAAGCAGGTGCAGACTAAATGCTCAAAATCTAGTATTGGACTTATTTAAGTGTTAGGAAATACACATTTCTGAAGTTCAGTAAAGTGAGATTCTGGTTAAAAATAAAAGGTCAGTGCAGTATGCCTAAAGCTCTTTCTTTTTTAAATGATTCATCTGAAGGTTTAATCCAGAAAGTCACTGTCATCTGTTGAATGTATGTAGGCATTGAAAAAGTATTTTTGTTTTAGAAGTAATTTAGAAATATCTTGTGTCAACTTTTTTCATTATTCATAGCTTCCTCTACTGTGTACATTAATTTGATTAATTCTCCTTCCATAAATTCCCAGAAATTTAAACCTACATGTATACTTTCTGGCACCTTAGATCCTGAAGAATCTAAAAAAAAAGTGAAAATGATGACAAATAGCTCTATAGGAAAGACAGCAAAGGACTAGTAAGTAAGGAGAAGCAAACTAATTCTTATTTGCACCAACATGGCTTCTAAAGAAAAAGGAATGTACAGCAACTAAAACTTAAAAAAAACCCCACAAGCTCACTTAAGACATCTTTTTTGCCATACTCACAGAGGCAGAAGAAATACTACTATTGTAACAATTTCAGTGGACACAGTTTTTCATTGAAAAGGCATAAACAGCATGTCAAACGTTCTTCAGTTGCATCAGGTTATGTTATACCTCTCAATAACAGATTTTCTCTTTTCACTGTAGTGTGTCATCGTTATTGAGGATGGGGAATGTCTTACTTGCTCCCTGATTTTAGCAAAATTATTAAGAAAAGCCTAGGTTTTCAAATTAGACCCAGACCTTCTAATGGTTCATCCAGTCTCCAGTGTGCTCCAATCCTCCTATGCTTATCAAAAAGCATTATAAAGATTCTGAGAATTAGAATTTACAAATTCAAGACAAGACTGAACAAACCTTGATCCACGTTTTGTACAGTGAGCATGTGTTATCAGTCATATTTAGCAACAATCTGAAAATGCACAGTATCTTCATGGTAAGAGCTGTCCCTTGGCTAATTTTGACAATACACCGCAGGCCCATCTTGAGATTTCTAAAGTTGAGACTATACTAACATGTAAACTAAATCTCATAACACCTGCTCTGCACATGCTTGAAGGAAAAATGCAAAGTTTTATAAAGCATAAATACAATGTATAGAATTATTCTGCAAGTCTAGTAGGTTATCTGTACGTAATGTCAAGCCGCTGATCCAGAGATATGCTGGAGAGGAAAGAGGCCTGACGAGTGTGCATGTTGAATTTTAAACTGCATGTCACAGATTTCTAGTATCTGGTGAATGTGTCATTTATTGCAAATTAAATCATACACCATGTGATTTTTACTCGTCTTCAGTTAGTCTGGCAACTATGAACAAATTATTAGCTGTCTGCTGTACTGACTGACTTTGCCTTTTCAGGGAGCCGAGAAAAGGCACCCCAAAGTCTCCATCTCCTCCTTCCCATGGAGAAAAGGGAACAGAATGGAGCAGGAGCAACGTAAGCAGCTTCTTGCATACAGTGTTCTCACCTTGAGTGAGGAGCTGTTGCTTGTGCCCATTCCTGCTATCAAGGCCTCAATTAGCAAAGCATAAAGGCAGCTGCTAAATTTTCAGAAAAAACTCAGTCGCTCAAGTACATGCTTGCAGTTAATCAAATATTTAAGTGCTCTTGTGGCAAAAGAGGTTTTCAGAGTGAATACGAGTATTGCTGTAGTAAGTTTATCCAGCTACTTTCCAGGGCATTTAAAAAATGAAAAATTATGATATTCATAATAATACAATTTAGCAATATACAGCCAAAAGAGTGAGAACACAGAAACACAGAAAGTAATTGTTCAAAATACATTAGAGGTTTCTTTGAGTATTGCATAGGAAGGTCAGAGACCGGACTGTAAGGATGCCTCTTCCAGCCTTTTAGTTCCTGACAGGAGCGTTAAACATTTGGTTACCGTGTCTCCATACTTAGTGTGCTGTATACAGCAGACATTTCCTTGAAGGCCAAGCATATGCTCAATGCATATGCATATTTCAGTAACTCAAAATACTCACGGGTTTTCACAAGTTCAAGGTATTTTAGGATTCTGCAGCTAGCACATGCAGTAGAGAAGTTTCTATCCTTAGAATTGGTCCTAAAACACACTACTTAAAATGTCTGAGATGCATCTCTACCCCAAACCACTAAATTAATGACAGAGTGGAAGTTTTGAGAAGTTGTAGAGTTCTGCTCCTCCCAAATCTTTTTTTTTTTTTTGTTTTAATACAAGTTTACCGGACCTAACTGGAAAAAAAAAGACTTTGTACAATGCTGTAATGCAAAGAGCCAAAACCTCCCTCATAACGCCAGATTTATCTGCCAGGTAGAAGAAGAAATGGTTAAAGCTCAAGTTCTCTCAGCTCCTCCTCCCTAAATACCGCTCACTTAAACATCTGAAAATAAGGACTTACAGGAAAAATGCCTTCTCAACCATAATTAACTCACAGGGCTAAAGTAGGGGTATCAAATTAAAAAAAAAATTTAAAAAGTTTAGATGTCAGGCAGTATAGTGTTATTAAAGTTAAGAAATAGATTATTCTTCAGTCAGCTACATTTTAACTGATTTCTTAAGGTGTAAGAACATTAAACTCATGAACTCCTGTGTTCTACTTTTCACGATTAAATTTCAGCAACATCTTAAAACATGCCTTAAATTACCAGCATTTAAACATTATTGTATTTTAATCAATAGCTTTGGATGAGGATGTGACTTTCGAACAAGATAGCATTTTTGAAAGTAATTGCCTATCTACATCCTGTAATTTTTTTTATTTTATCAGCCAACTTCCATTACAAAAAAAATTCCCTGCTTAATGAACAAATACTTTTATTCTCTCATATTTAGCATATAATTCCTACCTTGTTTTAATTCTTTCATTGAAATAAACCTTTTGGATTTCACCAGTAAACGCATGCGAAGTTTAACTCTGGTTTTAACCCTCTTTGCACAAAATCAGGAAGACCATGACTCCGCGACAATACAGGCAATGGTGAAACATGCTTTCTTTCACGACTGATCTGAAGGCAGATGATATACCTACCTAAGTTTTCTCCACCCCAAACATCCATCATCATGTCATACTTCCCTAGTTCTTCAAAATAGGATTTGTCCATCACAAATAATCCACCAGCTATCATGGGTGTCCTAAACAGACAAGAAAAATGAAGTTAAATACTTACAGAACCATGAATTCAGAGGCAACCATTATTTGCACCTCAAGGTTAATACCTCCTTGAAAAAAATTTGCAATGCTTTCAAATGCAACTAATTTTGCATATATCAATTCAAATGTTGTCTGCACACATTTCTATGGCATATATAGTGCCCTGACCGCCTTCTGAGGCAGTTTCAAGATCTCCATTTGGCTTACAAGTTCCTGATGTAAAGGGTGGCAATTTCTGCCAGCAATAAAAGATTAAAACCGATGCTGTATTTGTAGCCCTCAAAACACATCAGCTTTAAACAAAGTGACATCTACTTTTTGTTAAGGGTAAATAATCTACTAGTGTGCTTTAAAGTATTTTTTTTAAATACAATTTATTTATGAGCCTCATAATGCTACATAAATATGAATGAAATGTCATTATTAATGAAAGCTATAGTAAAGATCCCCTTCCAGACTCAGAGAAGATGATTTCTAACTTTGTTTAGTTGCAAACTGCAATCTATTAGAGGGAGAAGTGGTGGTACAGACATACTTTATGGGAGCAACTGGATTTCCTTGCCGTGCTCTTCTTTGCTCTGGTGTCATGTAATCCCACTTGAACACCAGGTTCCAATCAAAGCCTTCAAGAAGAAAATATTAGAGTAGGATGTTAAAAAGACTGCAGTCATCATTCAACTTGTAGTAACATAATGTTGACTGAAAACACTGGGAACTGTAATTTAAATTAAAAATTTAAACTTGGACAAACTTCTGGGTAGAAAACAAACAAGTCCAGATGAAAGGTAAAGAAGTTGACAGGGCAATAAAACAGGAATCTCAAATATAAAGTAACTTCCATTCCTCTTGTTGCCATCTATTATGCAAAGTAAGAAACCCAGTCAACAAGTGACAAAGCAAAAGCCTTATATATGAATCCAACATCTCATATCTTTACATTGATTAGAACATCATATGAAGATCTTCCAGCCATTACAAACGCTCCTAACAGTCTTTACTGCACAACTGCATTTCAACTCTTATCAAATGATCACATACTTATGTTTACACAGGCTTTACGCAGTACTCTTGGTGCTCCTCTATCAGCAGCAGCTCTCCATCATGAAGGTCACACCAGGTTACGGAGCTCCCTCTTATCTTACTAACATTCCTTTAACTTCCTGCTTTCCCACTGCATGCTTCCAAGTGCATCATTTTTTAAACCCGAGGCAAGTGCCAGAGCACCAAAATCTTATTTCCCTTATATATGTACATATAGGTGTGTACACACAGCAACAGCTGGCCTGGTCCTTTCCTGAGTTAAGCCCATAAAGATCACTAGAATAGACAAAACCAATAGGTCACCTACAGCAGCTTTCTACCTGACAACCATGTGAATTGCCTCCTTTAGGCAATGATACACAGCTGGTACAAGACAAACTCCCTATAGGAAACACTTTCATAACAGTTTTTGAGCTGGGTTATGCCCATAAGCGTGAACATCTATTAAAAAACTACACAAGGTCCATAGCCCTCTCCCAGTACACCTAGCAAATCAGCCTTAACACAGACTGCCTGCTGCCAAACACATTTACATCCTATGAGGTCATGTAAGGAATAATTTCCAGATTTCTGGTGCACAGATGTCAGTAGTTTTCTTTCTCCAGCATAACGATAAAGCAACTACTTTGTGGGGAAGTGGGGAAAGAGCTAAAGTAAACAGACAATTGTAGTCCTACAAACTGTCTGTCTGCATCTGTAAACATGCATAGTAATGACCGATACAGAGTTGAAAACTAAACAGTTTTCATTTTAACTCACAAGGTATTTATCACACACACTACAGAAATTATCCTGAACAGTCTTTACAGCATGCATGCCAACTCTGTCTCTCCATGTTTGAGTACTTCATGAAGTGTTGCACTGTAAAAATGAAAGACCATCTAACTACTTTAAAACTCCAAGTAGCAAAACAGTAAAATGGCTACAATCGATAGTACTGCAAACCCTCCAGCATTAAAAGTAAAATGAGCTCCAATATTTCCATGCAGTTAAAAAGTCACACTTTATCATACATACCCAGCAAAATTACTTGCATCTGGGAGAACTTTGAAAAAACCTACTGTTCTCCGGCAGAAGCAGTAGAGATAGAGTTACATATACTCCAGTGAACACAAGGGGTCTCTTTTGGAACACAGCACTCTGTTACAAACTCCAAACAAGTGTACAAATTGCCTACCCATAAAAACTGGTTTTCCATCTCCATTTTCACTGACTCTGGGAAAAATCTGCACTCAATGAGATAATATCAGTAACTCGGTAAAGGAAGTATTTTTAAACACAAGTGCATATCCAACATGAAATTCTATCCAGTGTAACCTGCATCATAGGCATACTCTAAATTATTAGATCTCCATTAACTACAGTTTATTCCAGTAATAAAAGTGTTTCTCAGGGCAGCATAAACACTTTTGCAAATCCCTCCCTCAAAAAACCCCCAAACTTTGTAACATGAATTGCATGGATTTAGTATTGGCCAGCCTTGGGAATTATTTCATCCCTGTCCATTTTAAAAAGTTTGTAGCATTTGCTAGGTCGCTTGTCTTGGGTGATTAAGTCCTTTCAATACAGACCAGGCACAAATGCTGCCCCAGCTGTCTCAAGTCTCCATGCTTCAGCCACACAGATACTGTGTCTAAGGTTGAAAGCATAGTTTGGTTTCCATGTTTAGACTTGGCCCCAGTGAACGTGTCCCCGTGATGCCAAATGCTGTAGTGCCTCTAACATGGTAATCTGTCCTCTGGGAACTGAAAAGAAATATATTATTCGCGTTTCAACAGACCCCCAAATAGCTTTAAACACTGGTATGTGCAAAATTTCTATTGTTAACATTAAAAAAGACAGCTTCTCACTCCTCAGCCCAGAAATACAGAGGCTCTATGCACTTTAAAAAAAAAAAAAAATCTATCTATTTCTATTGTGTATGAGGGGAGAAAATGAGCACACAAAAAAAAGAAAAGAAAAAAATATCAAGAAAAGTAGTTCCAAAGATGAAGCATGAAAAGCAGTAACAAGTGAAATGATCTCTCAATCTTCTCCCACTTCACTTGGGAAGAATGAAAGAGCATGAACCCCACAGGAACCAATCGAAGATTTCAATGAAAGAATTCCTCCTCCTACTGCAGACAACAATAAAAGCCACATAATGGTATAGAGATTTCCATACTCGAGGTATAATGAATAGATTGGGTAAAAGCCTTAAGGTTTTAATAAAGCTGGCACACAGATAATAGCACAGAACTATACATTAGCATACTGTGAATATATGCACTGTAGGTGTTATTTCAAAACGTTAATTAAAAGGATACAGAACCTCTCGCCTCCAGATCACTGATGAACTTGAAGCATATGCAACATTATGCAAATATTGCTTTTATTTTAGTTTACTGGAACAATACTTGGTGGCTGGTTAGAGACTAGTAACTGAAAGAACAGGCTTGAAATTTTTTTTTCCTTCCTCACTCAAGAAAGCCCCTTTAGAAAAAGCTGAAACACTGTGGGAACAGCACTACGTAATTTCTATACAGTGGCTCATCTTATATATTTATGCAGACAGTTCAGTTTCCAGGGTTGTGGGAATAATTATTAAAAAAAAAGAGGGGTGGGCAGAGAACAGCTATTTAAATTCTAGATTCTTGCTAAGAGTGAAAAAGTTTTAAAAAAATTGTAACGAGTAAGGATTTTAGCGTGTGGTTGCCCTGCACCTCTTTGCAAAAGGAAAAGGGGAGGAATTTTTTATTGTATTTATTTTAATTGAGGGCTTCACAAGTCTTTTTACTATTTGCTGTCAACAGTTTACACTAGCTAGACATAGTGAAACTGTAGTACTTCTAAACTTAACAGGAAATTTTGTAACAGTAAAGGTATAAATGTTACAAATTTTCATGGTCACATGTTACTCTTCACAATTACAGATCATGGCTAACAAAAACATTTATTTTTTAAGCACATTCCGAAGCTTTCTGCTTACTCAGAAGAGTTTAATTTTTAAAGCAAACCAGCATCTTGAAAAAAACTCATAGGCACTGCATTGCTGATGGGCTTCTAAGCTAGTGAGCAATTAAAGCCTGTTTTATCTACAAAGAGAATCATAAGCTCTGGCTATAAGCTGCTTCTGACATATTTACGCAATCCTACAAACATTGGAGTGAGTCTTGTACATTGGTAAGAGGCAGCATAAACTTGTAAGTATTAGTATAACAAAGATCAACTGTTTTAAAGCAGAGGACAATAAGGCCAATTAAAATCCAAGCCTAGAAACAAGTAACCTATAGAACTTAAAACTAGATATATGAATGGGAAGAACAGTATGTTAACCGCTCATTCCACAACTGCAGTGATTATTAGCTTTGATTGTTGACGCTTTTTTTTTTTTTTTTTTTTTTTAAATCTGTATTCCAGTACAGGTACATACCGCCTTTTAAATCAGCTGACGCCCCCACGTACTGGAAGTTGTCCATATTAATTACATCAATAATAGGAGACACAACTCTGGTCTTGTCCTAAAATAAATATTAGAAAGTAATATTGAAATAATGAAATCAATATATAAAGATTCAGGCAGGATGAGATGTTGAACAGTTCAGCAGGATTTCATCAGCATGTCTCCCCCAGCTCTCCCCCTACTTCAACTTACAGCTCTGAATAGCCGGTGCTGTGAATAGCATTGCTCAGCACTGCTTCAGAAAACAGAAACCACACAATATAGCTGGGAATCCTCTTTCTATTCTAGGCTACTTATAGGCAAGTAATCCCCCTCTTCTGACTTGCTCTCGAAGAAGGCAGCAAACTTGCAGTTCTAAAGGCAGTCGAGCAAACAGTACTTCCATCCTTACTTTTAAAACCAGCTCCAAGAAAAGAAGCATCCAGGCAATTCATATTTTCCACAGCAAATCTCTAGCCATGCAGTGTATTACGGTCTTATTATTTCAACCTTTAAGGAACACTTAGGCCTTTCTGCAATCGGAAAAGTCTTAGGTTAATGCTAACCCATTTCACACTAGCAGAATCGCCCTTCAAAATCAGATACTTAGACAGGAAAGAGAACCTAAAACCACCTCAGACTAATGAATGCTATTAATCTCCAGCAGCCAAGATTCCAGTGGTACAGATACCACATTCCTCTGTCCATCCAAGGTCTCATATAGTACTCTGAGCATTGTTAATTATCTCAGCTGATGTTTTTGTCAAAACAGTTTAAGAAAAAACAAAAATCCTTCCAAGAACTCCACATGCATCATCCAGTAGGATCACAAGACATCAGTACTTTAAAAAAAAGACTCATCTAATATTAGAAATGCAATATCATGGTTAAGCCAATTTGTCTCCAGGAGTTATTGGGGAAAAAAAAAAAGTTACATTTACAGACTGAAGCATAACTTCTATGGTAGTTTGATGGAACATTTTGCTTGAGGTCAAAATAAAAGTTTGAGCTCCACAATTTGACATCATTCAGAGAGCACAGATAACTTCAGAACAGTGTATCACCAAATCTGTGAATATAAAAAAAATGTTTTGAACAAACGGGATATTTTGGCAACTGTTAACAGAGAAACAGTTCTCATGGTTAAAAAACCATACCAATCTAAACATCTCCATTTTAAGAATTTATTTCATAAGTATGTCTTCAAACAACAACACATATATTCTAGACAGTGGTTCAGCAAGGCATTCCCCTTGCTAATCAGTATTGTACAGAACAGATTGGAACCAAACTAGTATGAGAATAGCTTGAGCTCATAACAGGAGACTTAAAAACAATTCTTTTAGTCAAATGCTTTGCTTCATCCAATAAGGACACTAAACACCCATCTTCATTTATCGGATCTCAACTATTCAATCTGTGCTGATTTTAATAAGCCCTAATTACATTGTTGGCATTTACTAGGTCATTCTGCCTGAGTGAGCAACAGGTCACTAACTTCTGTGTCAGCCAAAAGGAGAATCCAAGTGAACCCAAGAGAATCCAAGCTGAAGACTAAGCTAAAAGCTGAAGACTCATTGATTTCTACACTCCTTTTAAGTATCACTGTGGCTATACCAGCCTGGCCAAATATCTGCTTTTATGAGGTATGTAACATAACATCTAATCAGGTCTGCTACTAAATATCAATTAATTTGGTCTAAAGCAAGCTAGAAACACAGACAAAAAAGACCAACCTGTCCTATTTCCCCATCGATCACATCTTTAGCTCCTGTTTCTGTTAGTTGTAGCCCCAAGTCCACATTTGTAATGGCAAGCATACAGTTTTGCTAACTGTGTTGTACTTGGGAAGCAATCATGATTTACTACACCTTAACCGCAAAACACTAACTGTGTCTGTGTGCCCTCCTATACCGCTAAAGCATTTCAGGTGCACCCATGACCTTATTTTAGGCATTCTATATACAGTGATAGAATTAGAAAACTCTTTTATTTAAAGACTGATGAGATAAAAGATATTCAGCCTGTCCAGTTATTCACAATACACCCATGAAATACACGAAGCAAAAGTGAAACCACCCTTCCTTTCTTTCTCTTCCTTTCCTTAGCTGAAGCTAAGACAGCTTATACATCTATGCCCATCTCTAAAAATCTTTTCTGACAAAAATCTGCATTTTCTCAAAAGGTTCTACTTGGCACAGCTGAACCTGCTGGTAAAAATTTCCCAAACTGTCAAGTGTCACATTAGGTAGAGCTTCAGTAAGGCTTCAAACCCATCTCCACCGTGCTGAGTAAGCAGGTAGCACGCTGTCTGTATGCATCTGGGATTTCCTCGGGCTTTTACTGCTGGTGTGATTAGTCCTATCAGTATCAGTGCGACACCACACTAACACCACTTGCTACATCTAATGCATTATTTAAACAACTTACAGTTTTTTCTCCAACAGACAAATACCCAGGTTGTGAACATTCAGTTCAATGTACAACCCCCACTTCGTTGGCTTGGAAACATGCTGTTCCTTCCACGATTTTAAATTATAGATTTGCTCAGCAGCAAAGCAGACAAAAGACTTGCATATTCTCAAAGTGATGCTTTGCAGGGCACTACGAAGTTGTCAATACAAAGATTGCTACAAAGAAAGAGCTTGTGGGTCTCTAAAATACACAGAGTTCATTCACTTAAAATACTACACAGCAGCTGCCCCCTTTAAATTGTCCTAAAGCAAGATACTTATATATCCACAGTGTGATTAAAAGTAGAAATCCAATGTGCATTTTCAAAACAAAAAAAAACACAAGCAAAAAGGAACTCTTCTTTTTGTAATGTCCTGTTTCGTTCTGAAGGGTTGACACCATAACTTATAATGGAACACACAACTGGAAAACCATGTGTTTCTTGGTGAGGGTAATGGAAAGAAATAACCTGTGAATACTGCAAGTCTCTAGTGCCTGGAAGCTTGTAGCAGACTACTTCACTTTAGTATTTCATAAGGAGTTTATGTATGCTCTAGAGAGCTAGACTATTATATATTATTCTCATAAACCATCATAAATTTTCCTCATTTCTGCATACATTGCTTCCTCCCTCTCTAAAAATCTCAAGACACTTCAAAGATTAAGCTTCACAACACTATTAAGAGAAAATATAAATATTTTCCTTTCAGCATTGTGCCAGTTAAAAGTTGACTCATTCAGGGTCACAAATTCTGAGACAGATATGAAAAAGGAATCCACATCTCATTTCTTAATCTTAACTCTTCCTTTTAAGATCATCTTTGTTTAAAATACCTTCCTAAAAGCGACAGGATTTATGGCTATGCTATGAAAACAGATTAGTTCAGTCCTGCACCAGAATCTTCCAATTTTTATTTTTCTCATGTAACTGATATATTGTAAGAATAGAACAAAGTGATTAGAAATTGGAAATGGAAAAAGCTAAGTAGACAAATATTCATTCAATAGCTAGTAGTTACCAATGTTTCCAAGGTTGCGTACACGTATTACTATGTTGATATTTTGGGGGAATTAAAGGGTTAAACTGGCTCCTCGTTTGATCTCCCCTAACATGCACACAAAAAAATCTAGAGGACAACATAAAAGGTAGACTTAGGGAATCAGGCAGAAAGCCTTTCTCCAGGAGGGAGTAAAGAGAGAGAAGATATACCAGCTCCAGCTTACACAGGTATCTGTACACATTTTGAACTCTAAAATATTCACCTTTTATGTATGTTGCTTCTGCTTTAAGGCTTTGCTCAAATTCCTGAAGAAAAAGCTCTAGCAGTGTCAGACCCCTCTAGGAATGCTAAGCAAGCCTGGTCAAGAGACAAAGATACTCTAACTAGGAAATCATCTCAAAGAAGAAAACTGTGGGATGGATTATCCTCCAACTGAAGAGGAGAGCTGGATGCCTCAGGTACTCCTAACACAAGCAAGATGTCAAAGACGCAGCTTTCTAAAGTGGTTACAGCACATCAGATAGAGTATTGTAGAACCGATTCAATTCAGACTGTTTCTTGGAAGCTATATATTTTTATATTGTAACATACACAACTAAAACTCTGACAGAATTAAATGCCAAGTGGGCAATTCTGGAACAAAAGGAAAAAAGAAAAAAGCCACACTTTCCACCACATACAGAACAGATGCAGCAGTGCATCAGAAAATACTGTATTAATGCATAGTAGCCCTGACCTGAAAAAGTTACCTTTGAGGCCAGAGCAGATATGAGTTCACATCTATTCAGCTTCTTGTCACTGAGACTATCAAAAAAATGCTGCCAATTAGCATACTATCTGCACCGTGAGTAAAATCAGTCCATTTAAAATAACAAAGAACTATCATATACTATAGGTAAACACTCTCCATGCCTTAATTATTTGAACAAGCAGAAAGCTTAGAAGCTACTTTATCAAACCTCACACCTGTTGGTTGTGAGTCTTCCCAGATGAAAGTAAACTGGAATTCCACATCAATTATTTATTTAACAGCACATCAAGCTTTTAAGAATGGAAAACTGTATTCATACAACTGAAAACTATTCAAGTTTTGTACACATGATTAGTGTGTACTATGGTGACAATTGTGAGGAGCAAGTTTTGAAGGATCTAGTAATTCCTGTGCTGCTAAAAAGTAGCTGCTGCACAAAGCAAAATATGTAACAGTTTCTCCCACCAAGTATACCACATGTAATGCTGGATCTTCACAAAATTGTCAGCTATTTAATAAGAGGTTTTACATTTTGTTACGATGCAAAGTTAACACTTTTTCACAACCCATATCAGTTTCAGAAAGCTAAATGAGTGTGCCTTGAAAAAAGTCACAGACACGAAAAAGGGTAAATGGCAACATAGCTGTATTACTAAAAAGCAGGGGTTTGTTGACCAAAACTACCATTTCTCTTTTTATTTCTCTAACAGGTAGATGCTTCAAACCATTTACACAAAAAGGCTTGAAAACAGATTCCACATCCTAAAATCCATTAGTGTTTTAACTGCAAGCATTCTCCACTTCCTTCTGAGACATATTTAATGCCTTCAAGTTTATTTTCCTAGTTAATAATTATACAGAAATTGCCCTGACCCTTCTGAGGCTACAACACTTCACAGAGGCACAAAAATAGAAGGAAGTGCTAAGTTTCTCATGCTCAAGGGCTTTGTAGGCTCTAGGTACTTTAATAGTGCCCAGGTTTGAGCTGATTAAAGTTATTTCTACTCCAAAATAGGATTTTAACTGCTGATATGTCTTAGGCCACTTACAGTATTTCTGGAATAGACAGTAAACCATCATAGAACCAAACAGAATAAGGAAAATCAGTCATCAGTTGATAGCTTCTCCAGTGGCATATTGAGTATATGGGTTTTACTTCCTTTTTTTCCTTCCCCCCTCCCCTTTTTGGGGCAAATGCAAAGGAAATTGTAGGGAGCATAAGCAAAGAACTGGACCTTAACAAGACAGGGTAGCTTAGCAAAACCATTTTGACCAGGAGCATTTTGAAAGAAAGCCTTTCCAGGAAGGGGAGTTGACCAGAAAGGGAATGCAATTAAGAAAGAAGAAAAACCCTGTAGTCTTGAGTGTTCCCCAGTGGTTTTTGGGATCACACTTGATTCACTTTCCACTTCAACCGAGTTCCTCCAGAGCAAGTTAACAAGTATTACCAAGCCCTGGAGAAAACAGTATACTTTCAATCCTTTCAATTGCTTTTCCAGGACACTGACTAAGCATCATTTTCATAGAAGCTGATAGCCCACAATCCCTGCTAATTTCCATGACAATTTTGGTTTCACAGCTCAACCTCTCCTATTATCACACTGAATCTTAATGAGGCATAAATACTCAGGTAAACTGAATTACATTGAGAAGATATTGGTTGAGGAGAACTATACTTTGCTCTAAAGATTTTCAACACTTACTGAGGAGATCCCTAAAGAACCAAAGAAGCATATATGTAAATTGCTTGTAAAGACAATAATAAATATTCACATTTTATGTTCCTGTGTTCACAGATTAGATGAACAAAAAGTGGGTTTTAATCACAGAACACTCTGTTCATCTCCATCATCTCACTTCAGAGAAAAAGCTTCCTTAGAAAAATGCATAAAATCAATGTAGTATAAACCAGATGGCTTTAAAATTTAAAAGCTACTTCTTCAGGAAATTACTTTAGAAGAACTCTTTACTAACCTCGGCTACTCTTTCCAAAAGCGGTTCCAGCCAGTGTTCATTGCATTCACAGTGACTATCCAGGAAGGTCAGCACTTTTGCTTGTGCTGCATCTGCCCCTCTGACACGGGAGCGCATCAAGCCTGAGAAGTAAAGATAAAAAGTTTTAAGTACTTACTGAGGAAAACAATCAACAGTAGTGAGAAACTATTCCATTCCAAGTTAGTCATTAATTAAATTACTCTAACTCAGACAGGACAAACACACAAGTTCCATTGTCAAAATGAGATACTAGTTAAAAACTCAGTGAAATGACTTCACAGCAAACAGCCTGCAAGCTTCCAACGTACTGCACCCTAGTCTACAGGTTTCAATCTGATTTAAGTAGAAGAATTAGAGTACCTATTCCAAAAAAAGTGATACACAAGTACAGCTGGGTCTGCATTACAGTAAAAGGTAATTATACTGATAAACGTTACTCAAGATCGGTCCTGAAAACAAACACCTTTCCACAGTTCTACGATAGAACTGAGGAAAGCACCATCATTAAGTTATCTCCCCAACCTTTTTGCTGCCCCCCCATCTTACTTCTCACCACAGTCTGTCCATTCTTCTATCAACTTCTTCCAGAAATAACCATGCTTCATGAATTCATGTCTGAGAGCCTTCCCTCCACCCCTTTCAACCATATTTCCTCTGTGTTTCTTGCAACACCTTTGTTTTGTAGTTTGGCAGGGTTTTTTTGGTTTTGTTTTGTTGGTTGGTTTTGGGGTTTTTTTGGAAATCTTATCTTGAAGAGATTTCTTTAGGAAGAAAATTCTGGTAAAGCCAAGAGGTTTTTCTCTACACCTGAGTTATACAGATCCCCTCACTGATTTGCCCTGTTCCTTTCCTTCCTTCCTTCACTTTTAACACTTGTTCATTGGATGACCTCACCATTCCTTCAAGTCCCTTGCTATATTTACACACATACCCCAGAACATCCCACCATTTACCCCACTACAGAAAATAGCAAGCTTCCTCACTCCTTTGCAACCTTCCTCCCTATTTTTCTCTATTACTATTCAAAATTCATTGATTTCATTGTCACTCAAGACCAAAGCTAAGCAATTACTTTTTTTTGTTGTTCTTTTTCTTTCTACATTGTTTTGCACCAAGCCTGTTCTGGTTTTGGGGTTTTATTTTCCCCTAACTGTAACTTTGTAAAAGAGTCAACCCCATTTCTTTCCATTCCCTTTACGAAATAAACCTGCCAAACAGAATACAAGATGCTTAGGAGGCAGAGCTTGTTGGTCTGTCCAACATTCAGCAATAAACAGCCTCATCAGGACCCTTGTACTATCTCTTAGCACAAACGCCAGCACTTCGCTGTGGTAGATACGCACTGTGCTGATGCTCTCTGACTTTCTACACCTTATCTGTTGCACATTGGCAGCTAACTACACCTCATTTTTTTTATGCGGTCTCCCTAATTCCAACCTTTTAACCTGTTCTGTTCAGTTTTTCCATATCAAACCATTCCTCTAGCGCTCTAACTTACATTCTTATAGAACCTGATGTCTTGCTCTACTTCCATAGAAAACACACAACAGTGTTTCTAATATGCATTTTTTTGCCCCAAATCTGAAGTGACCACTTGGGTCACTGAGTCCTCTGCAATCACACCCAACCTTACAGAGAGTTGAGAAGGTTCCCCTAACATTTACTCACAGACTACCACGCCCTCCAAAATACATCTGTTCCCATAACAAATTCTGGTCTTACAGATGAGACCAAAAGCTACTATAGCATATTTCCAAAAGCAAGGCAGTCAGTGTCATCCCCTCCACAGACACTATGCCTTTATTTTAATTTTTATTTTAAACCACACTGCCTTCCTCTGTTGTTGATACTAACGTGTTTTTTATAGCATCTTACACACTGGCTGATTTTACCGATTCTCTTAAATTTTAATTTGTACGTGTCTGAAACATCAGTATCAGTCTATACTTTAAAGTGGAAAGCGAGT
The DNA here is from genome assembly GCA_035590195.1 of Aviceda cuculoides. Classification (NCBI taxonomy): domain Eukaryota; kingdom Metazoa; phylum Chordata; class Aves; order Accipitriformes; family Accipitridae; genus Aviceda; species Aviceda cuculoides. The sequence continues at coordinate 11,510,973 of JAVJGG010000050.1, read as the reverse complement.
ATCAAAGTCAAGCGTAACAAGCCAGCAATCAAATGAAATCTTAAAATATTTTAATTTAAAAAAATTATCACCTGGTTGCACATACACGTCTAGGCAAAACTTCATAAACAGTACGGTAGATCCCACAGGTAATAATTTAATCCTAATCTCACAAAAATACCAAGTAAGGCACTACTGTGCCTTCAATTTGCAAATAGCTGTTCTTTTTTGACATAGCAAAAGATTTGTCAAGTTGTATTTCATTTTCAGATATACTGATACATATTTTTAAGTATGAATGAAAATTCAGTTTATCTGTGTATGCAGTACAAAGTTAATATAATTACTAAAAAATAAAAATCAAAAAAGATTTACTTCATTCCATTTTTCTATTATGATTATCTCCATCTTTAAGTGCTGTACTGATCAGAGGAATGATAAACTTACTCAGAACCCTGCAACCATGGCAAGTCATAGAAGGTCTGCTTTCCTAACAAGCCTTTGTTCACAAGAATATCCCAAACAAAATATTTAAAAACTAAGAGCCCATCAGTTCACAATAATTAATTATGGCACAACACAGGTTTTGTGCGTGTCATTTCCAGTTTCTGACGGCCTAATGATTCTAGCTGCTCCCCAGGCCAGGCTGGCAGCCTAGAAGATACAGAACCTACAAAAACAAACAAGCACATATCTGCTCAGTCAGCTATTTCTACAATAAACTGTCAGTTATTATTTCAAACAGCTGTAGAATAACAGTTGCCTGTATCTAATGCTTTAAGCTCCATAGCAAGGAAGCTGCTGACTGAAGGGCTCAGTGATGGGAGACCACGATTTACAAAGCAACAAAGAGGAAAACAAAAACGTTAAGACAAAGTTTGTTACATGGCCCACTGGCTTCAGCAAAACTGAGATACGTGGTCCCGGCCCTCCCGGCTGCTCAAACCCTCTCTAGTCTGCCAAACTGTTTGTTCGCCAGGCTGTCCATCAACTGGATCCTTACTCTAGTTAAGGGAACCAGAGGAAAAAAAAAAAAAGTTCTTTTTAAGCTGGATTGTTTCAAAAATTCATACGGTTTACAGTGAGACCTTACGTACAACGAGAGGAGCTCAACTGAGGATTCAGTACAGTAAGAGAAAGGAGAGGTTGAGGGTAAAAGGCAATTTCTCAAGTCAGTGAAAGCCAACAATGGGCAACCGCACACACAGCAACATGGAATTAATCAGAATTACTGTTTTTACTCACACAAATGCATTTGTTTTTATTCCTTCTGCTAGTAAGTTGATTTACAAAGCGAAAATCCACCCTCCAATACAAAGTGTATAGCAGAATGTTCCTTTAAAAGATTTGAAGATTAACAGATAAGGCAGCACAGTGGAATTTGTATCTTCCTTCCCCCAGATTAAGCTTACCTTCTCGGCGATCGTTTCGAAGAACCCGCACTTTTTCAATTTTTCCCAAGAGAGCACCATCCTCAGCTTTTAAAAAAAAAAAAAAAAAAAATCAAGTGATGAAAGTAATGAGAATCAGTTTGATATTCAACACTGTACACTGTAAGAGAGGCTGTCTTAAAAGATAAACAAGAGCTTTGTAGTGGAAAATGTTTATGGTCATAAACAGTTAAATATAAGACATATGCTTAAAAAAAATAAAATAAAATAAAATAAAAAATCAACAAACCAAACAAACCTACTTGTCTCAACAGAAATAAAGAAAAGCTACCAGGCAAAGAAAGTACTATCCTCATTATGTTATTTAAAGCTAATTTAATTTTACACTCTTGAAGTATTTTTATTTCATTATATTCTCTGCTTACTTTAGACAGTTTCTACATTGCATAAGAAAAAAAAAAACAAAACTAAAAACTTTTATAGGATTAAATAAGCTGTTTTCTTTGCAGATAAGAAAGTTCACTTTTTAACCAACATTAAGGCTTAAACCTATCCTAAACTAGCTATAAACTAACAATGCAAATGTAGACATTAACTTCCTTTAAGAAATGTCACTCAGAGGTCCATTTCAATTGTTCAAGTTTGTATCGTGATACCCTAGTACTTACAAAACCTTGACTTATTTTAGATTTAGTAAGAATTTTTCCAAGAGAGTGATGGAGACCTGCATTCATTTAAAGCAATGCTACAAAAAAATATTTGGTGCAAGCACCATGGGTTTTATTTTTACATCAGATAACATAGTACATAAAGGCTGTGTTCAGTTATACACTCTGCTCCTTCAGCTAGCAGGAAGTAATAAAATATACCTGAAATATTTGCCAGAACTCTTCACATTTCCACAATGACAGATATAGAAGAATTAAGAACTGGGTCTGGATCAGCCTCTGCAAACTCCTACTCATGTGACCTAGTCCTAACTGAGTCACCTACCAGCATCTACAGTAAGTCTCACCAGAATAAACAAAATAAAGTTAAGACCCTGTAAAAGTACTTACGATCATTACTGTAGTCATCCACAAGTATGATTTCCTTAATAAGATGTGATGGGCTTTTTTTAAGGACACTGAAACAGACCCAAAAAAAAGTGTTCACTACTAAGCAGTCTTAATGTTCTGTAATAATGTCATAAAAGCAGTTACTTTGTTAAGCCACAGTAGAACCTAGCCAAGGACCCTATCTTCAACCACAACTATTGGCTTATTCTTACACAACACATTTGTGAAGAGAGGCACATGTAGAATCACTCCCCCTGAAATTCCAGTCTCTAGAAATGAGTGGAACATACAACTTGTAACGTGGAAGTCTTACAGATAAGCTTTAAGTCAACTATCCCCTGGGAATCCATCTTCCCCGAGTTTTTCTTGAAACTAGTTATACAGCCAACCTCCAAACACCTTCTAGTAATCGGTGCCACACTTCCATGCATTTGTAGTTAAGGGGAGAGAGTTTGTTTGTTTAATGCTGCTCTTTCAGAACATTAGGAACTGGAGGCATCAATGAAATTAAGGCTTAGCTTTCCCTCTGCAAATGGTTCAGAAAAGCATAATGGATTGTTACTTCCCTTGCTTATCATAAGCCATTATCTGACACAAATGACTGGCCTTTGGGGGGGTGGGGTGGAATCAAGGTCTCTCTTAGGTATACCTGACAACAGTTCGAAGCAAAGCAGATCTTGCCTCATTATGAAAGGTGATCACCACACTAGTGGCTGGCAAATCTATCCGCCATTGTTTCCGTTGACACCTGGAAGACATAATATTTACATCCCAGGCTTAGCAAACAGCCTTCACCATGAAGCAGTTATCTATTAAACTCAGGTACACACTACCTAGGAAGAATGCAATATCTCGTTTGCAGGTGAGATTATAATCAACTCCTCTTCTGCCACTTTCAGTAATTGTCTTGGTACAAAACAGACTATGAACGCTCATCGTCAGATATAGGGAGGTTCAGAAAAGTCAGGGGACTACCATCACTGCAGTATGTTGTAAATACCTTTCACACAACTGAGTATGAAACCAGAGTGCTTATTTTACATTAAAAGCATTCAATAAATTAAGAAACTGAGCATATTTTCAATGAAATGCACAGGTTCGCAGGCTACCATATGTCTCTTAGAATGGCATGTGTCCACTTCTCCCGTTAGTTTTTAAAGTTCCTGTAGCATCCTGGTCTTGCTCATAGATAAAAAACAGTTTTCTATTCTAATGAGAAGTTGTAAGGATTGCAACATTCAGTATTTGATAAAAAAAGCTAGCTGTGACAGTGTGGAGCCAACTAAACACAGAAGCACATCCTTCCAAACCATAAAAATAATGAAATATTCCATCTATGTCAACTCATTTTTCATCACCTCTAGTAGCCAAAAATTAATATAATAAGCAAAAAGAAGCAACCCCCGAAATACTCCCTGCAGGACTACATAAAGTTAAGCTGTTTAAATCCTCTGAGAATAAACCTAAAAAAAGACACTACTCTCATTGTATTAGAAGCTAACAGTACCAGAAAATGCTGTATAATGAGTTTATGCTGAAAGCATTACAGTCTGACAGGTCATGATACGCATCGCCATTCATGCAGTAGCATACACGAGTGATGTATTTCTTCACATACCCTTTATTTAATATTAGCGGTAGAGTTTTAACAGGCCTAGTTGTCTTGAGAGGGGATAAACCTGGCTAGCATACACCTGTAGCAAATTCAGCAAGTAATTCTGTACTCTGTGCAGTATTAATCAAACTAGCTTTGCTACGCTGCTACCAAAATTTCTAAAACTAGGCCTCTGCCTATATAAAAGGCCTCTCCACACCCAATTAAACATCTGCAACACGCATCATAAACCATGCAACCTTCAACTTCCCGGAATCAGAGCGCGAGCGGCAACGTGCTTCTTGCCCACCCCAACAAACCCCAGAGACCCGCAGTGTTTTTGATACAGCACACCCGTAACAGCACACACGTTAGCGCTTGCTGTGAAACAAAACATTATTGTGCCGTGGTGAACTCACTCGCTCTGAAGAAAAACAAAGCCCATGCCAACCCTACGATTGCCTCGTTTCTCAAACGGTAGGCATACAGATAGCTTCGTCACTAGTGCCCAGCGTTGAAGCAATAAATTAAATGTGTATGCATTCCTAGAAAGCGAAGAATTAAGACTTTCTCTATTGTGAGCTTCTGGCAATTCATTTAGACAAGTATAAGACATCCAGCTATAATACACCAAAGCCTATGGTGCCAAAAAAGATACTCTTTTTTTTGTGCTAAATCTCAAATTGCCCACAGAGGACAAGTCTACTGTGCATGCAGTTATCACATGAAGCGCCTGCATTAGAATAATTTAAAAAGTCACATTAATCTTATACTGATCTTTTTGCAGAAGAGAGCACTTGAGCCAGAGCACATCTTAGGGTAGAATTACTCAAGGCAATGAAGCCTCTCAATTTTAAGAAAACTCAAGAGATGAGCACTACCGCTTATTTCTGAAGGAGAAATTAAGATTTTTAGACTTCCAAATAAAACTGGAGGAGCGTTTCACTGAGTATTTCTGCTCTCAGCTCTCCAAAAACCCCTGCTTTAACTGACTCAGTAGCAGTCCTCCTCCTATTCTTCTGTGTCAATAGTGCTACACTTGAAACTCAAACCAAAGAAACAATGGCATCACTTTTGGTACAGAGATTAGACTTTCTTTCCTCAAGTTACAGCACTTAATTTTACGTGCAGAATGACAAAATACATTTGGATAAAATAGAACTTGAACTGAAATGTTCAATCTAGACCATCAATGCTTAGCATAGGTCATTAAAATCAGTTAAAACATGAAAAGTACATTCTTTCCCCCAGAAATCTGAGTCACTGGACTAGTTCATATCATTAACAAATTTTCAGAAACCTCTATGGTTTGTTGAAACCATTTTTTTGACAGAAATATCCACTTTAACCAGTGCAAGGAGAACATTCACCTCAACAGATGTCTGGGTACCAAAGAGACAGAAAAGTTTGTTTCTTCTCTGCTTAAGAATAAAACTTGAGTGTGAGGTCAGAAGCTTCTAGTAGTTGCCAAATGAAGACGACGACATGGTTTAGTCCAGCTCAAGTACTTACCAGTAATTCTCAAGAATTACACCAACACATCGGTTAAGAGACATGATCAGAAACCAGTGGTCCAAAGTAAGCGCGGCGGACACTGGTCCACAAAAACCATGGGGTAGTTCACCCTTCCTCACACCTCAGAGACTATTTTACACTGACAGGAGGACAGCTCTGGAAGTTTCCTATTACAGTTGTGACGCTCATTTTCTGGATCTCCAAAATCTACCATGACAAGGATAGCTCTCAGTTACCCATCATAAACAGACTGCAACAGAAGGAAACCCAGAGGTTTCTCAAAGCTGTTGGAAGTGGCAGTTGTGAGCATCAGCTGGAGTGAGAATCTGCATTCCTGCTCAGACCTCCTCTCTCTCTGCTTCCTTTATGTTGTATCTGCCTGTTTCTCACTTCTCCTTTTCGCTTAAAATAAAGGCAAGCAGCAGTTTAAACAGGCGAACCAAAGTGTTCTCAAGTACTGCTGGCAGGCTTTCAAAAAAAGCAAGTAGTAAACTTTGGTCTTAACCTGTTGCTAGTAAAAGTTTGTCCAATGCAGAAAAGAGTAAACAACATAGTATAAAAAAAGAGATACATGATTATACACACATTTACGTATCTAGTGTACAATCCTGTAAACTGCTTCTAAACAGCCTAGACAAGTTCAGCAATTAAATAGTATTATTATGTAGTTATTTTAAAGTCAGCCTCTTAGACACATCACTACAATTAATAAAAAGTTGCTTAATCAGAAACAAGTATTTCCTCATCCAGGTTTCTTTTCTTAAAGAAAAAGATTGTAGCAGCTCCATAAGAGATCTTAATCTTAACACAGTTGCCTCCAATTTTATGGAAAATAACATGCTTCCAAGTGTCACATGCTCAGATCTGTAACATATTCTTCATCTTATGGCTATTGCTCTTGCTCTTTCCATTGGACAGTACCCAAACAAATATTTCATGTAACTGTTTCAGCTTCTGCAGTGAACGTCCTTCCCAAAATGGAAGGAAAATTAATTGCAACATGGCAGGGAAAGCATCATGGACAATTTGCAGGAATGATTGCTTCAGTTTGGTTTGGGGTTTTTTGTTTGTTTTGTTGGTTGGTTTTTTTCTGCAAAAAGATGACCATTTACAGACTGATGGGCACTTAAATCTGCTCCACAGCAAAGTCTAAGTAATAATCACAGCAGAGATACAGCCTTGCCCTAGAAACATATCTCTTTCTCTCTCCATTGCAGGGTTCTTTTTCCAGTTCCATTTATTGAAAACACACAGGCAGGTCAGCATATAATCACAACACTGACAGTTAAAACAAACATAGCCACTGTAATACAATTTGTCTACTGTCATCTCTCTTATTTAAGTTCTTCTCAAAGTAGAGCATTCTCTCAGGTGGGTCTAAGTATCTAGAAAAATTCCAAATTCTGCATATCTGAATCATAGAAGCTTCTAGAAGTTGGTGGCTGAGCTTTGCTCTTGTGGGAAAAGAAAAACTGATATAAAAAGTTAAAATGCATTTCTTGTGGAAAAAATGCAATGTGATGAAGAAAATTCAAAAGTCATTTTAAACTCCTCAGCATACCAGGGGCATCGTGCTTTTCACTGCTTTCATGGCAACAAGTGAAACATCAGATTCTTCCTAATTATCCATTCAATTAATGGCAAATTCTACATGACTAGCTTTATCCACAAATCATCTCCCTAAAGGAACCTAAAACTGTGCTATTATAGAAGGGATTTAAAAATGACACAGTAAGTGTCTGAGTTTTTATACAAAACTCTTTCACTATGCCATTCCTGATTAAAGAGCTTTATGGAGAAAAACCAGGCACCTTCCTTTTCTCTCTCCCTCTGGTGCCTCCTCCAGCTTCTTCTACCTACAAAGCTGTGAATGTACATTCACTCTAACTGCAGAATTAGTTAGGCAAATTAACTATACACAGTTGGCTAATTTTATGCTTTGAGCCTATGCTTGCCTAGTTTTTAAAACCAAGTTCAACCTGCTTCTGTTATTTTTAAGTTATGGAAGTCCTAATGAACAACTGTTGTTTTAATATTAATCAATTCTGCTTAAACAAGATTAGTGCAAGTCACTCAAATCCTTTTTTAAGTTAAAGCTTTCTCTACCCACAAGAACATAATATTTTTCCTTACTCTGAAGTGTACTATTTCCTGAATCTGCACAAGCAGCCTGACATAGCAAAAGTTTTTAAGCGTTTGAAGTGTAATTCTGTCCTATGTTCACTGGGCTGTACATAAATGGATTCCTTTAGGTCTGGAGTTGACAATCATCACCTACTTAGAACAAGAGAATCACAAAGCGACTGAGATCAGAAGGGGCCTCTGGAAATCTTTTAGTCCAAACTCCCTGCTCAAAGCAGGGGTGGCCACAGCAGGCTGTGCATCAGGCTTTGAATATCCCTAAGGCTGGGGACTTCACACTCTCTCCGGGCAACCTGCTCCACTGTTTGATCATCCTCACAGTGAAAGAGACTTACAAATGTAAGAACCAAGAAAAGCCATCAGATAAACAGGAACAAAAAGAGACTGAAATGCAGCACCAGTTTGGATACAGAATACGCACTGATGGAAGCCATGGAAACAGAAAAACTTGAATAAGATTCATTGTTCTTTAACCCACTGTTCGAGGACTGCACTGCAGTTTACTGTTCCTGTCACTTCGAAAGCTGGAGAGCTCCTGCTTTAGAAAAACCACCCGCTGCTCAAAAGCCATAAATACAAAAGGGTTAATCCAAGTCAAATATGGCTCAGTTTCACACTTACTGATCATGCCTAGTGTCGGGAATACTTCGGTCCATTCGCAGTTTGTCACTTTCTACCTGATTGAACTTATTGCGGGCATATGGATCCTGACCAGATCGCACCATGGTAGCACCAACATAAGCATCTTGATCAAAGTCTTGCCACCGAACTTTTCCTACAATAGAAAAACAGGAAAATATCCAATTTAATCTTTGTAATTTAAAGAATAGCATTCAGCAATCCAAACACCACTGATGAAATAGCCTGGTTTTTTAATTTTGCAACAAAGTAATCAAACCACTACAGTATTAAGTGTAACATCAACAGCCACTTTTGCTTATTAAATTCCTCTAGAACATCCTGCAAATTAACATGAAATTGAACAGTTTTACAGATCTCAGTTTATACAAGTAATCAACAGACCATGCTTCATCTTGCCCATTTTGTTTGTTGGGTTTTTTTTTTAACCCCAACTACCACAACCTCCATTTAAAAAAAACCCTCCACATATCAACAGGCATTAATATGGCAGATGATCTGGCTATAAAGTTATCCAAGAAACATTTATTTTTTAAGATCCAGTCCAGACTTCAAAGACATTATAATTTAATTTACTGTCTATTTGCATAAATAAAAACAGTCAGTTATAATCAAACCATTTGGGGAACAAGCCTTTTAGAAGTATAAGACAACATTATTCTCAAAAACCAGCATTTCACATAGGCAGAGCACTAGATTGCTCTCCAATACGACCTAACGGCAACCCCCTTTACAATCAGAACTGATTAACTCCTCTTTAACAAGGACTGTGTTATTATGTGAGTGGTTGTGGCATGAGCATGGAAAGGGAGACTGGCATCCAGCCACCAGGAACAAAATTTCAGGACTTTCTCCATCTTCAGGAGTAAAACAACAGTATGATATTTACCAAATGTCTTAAAACTCTCAATTCTTACCTCTGGTTGAATGTTTACTTTTTGGCCTATTGACAGTCAAACCTGTGCTGCCTACAGCAAATTTATACCTCCTTGAACTCAAAAATCAGAGCTCAAGTTCTAGTGCAATGCGAACATTCTTGTTTTAACATGGATGTGTATGAGAATCTCCTGCAAGCATGTCGTGGTGAACACAGAATGCTGTTGGCATTAAAAAAAAAAAAAAAAAAAAAAAAAGACACAAAGCAAAAGCTGTCTTTTGGGGTCACTATTTATTACAGATTAGAGGAGCTAATACTCATTGTTTTCATCATTAACATACAAAGTTTTTGAGGTACTTTCACATAAGGTCAGTAAGTAGCAGGTTGCAGAGATGTCACTCCATTCAAGTTCAACTTTTAGACAAATAATATAGCTCAGGCATATCCTAAACTAAGCTCATATGCATAGAGGGAATACTACTCTAACAGCTATTAACGAGAGTCAGAGGTTGCTCAGATGTTTCAAGGTTTGCACGGCATGGAAGCTATGGCAGGGCTCATTTACAGCTTTCTATCCATAAGCCATGTCCCACCTATGGTGCGTTAACTCCTGCTAGGAGATTCTGACATTGTAAGAACACTTTCCATCATTAAACAAAATAATTGTTTGTTGTTTAACCAGACAAATACCACCAACTTGATTAAAAATTCTCTGTAATCTCAGGATCATCCAAGGAGCTCATCTACAAAAGCAACTTGGACCCAAAGTGCGATTTGGTTATCAGACGGTAGTGGAGGTTGTAAGACAAAAATATCAAGGTTGGGGGGAGGTAGTTTTGGGTTGGTTGGTTTAAGAAACTTCCAACATCCAAGTAAAGTTACAGAGTAAGAGAAAGACGTCCATACTTTTGGATTACTGGTTTAAAAGCTAGCCAGTTAATACTAAGCAACTATTTTTACAACTGAATTACCATTCTAAAGAAGTTAAAACATGCACACAGACACAGAAGCCAGAACTAGAGAGTTAAACAAAAACCAAGTGCAGAACATTTAATAGACACTTGGTGAAGCAGCCCAGAGGAAAACTACGGGAAAATAACTGGAGGGAGAAATACAGATTTTCAAATTCCAGTTACTGAAAGAACTCTAAAAAGGAAACTTTCCAGCTGCTGTTGGTAGCCCACAGATTGCCAAGAGTTTTCCTTAGCCTTTCAAGTTCATTCTTCAAAATATTTCCCGGAACATTCTTTGAAAACAAGTTTACACCTCAGCCAGCTACCACACTGCAAATACCCAACACAGAGTTATTTACAAAAATTACACCAAACCTCACTTGCAACAAAACTATACAAAATGCAACAATGGCTTGATTCAGGAAACTGGAAGAAGAAACAGGGATCCCAAGATCATCTCCCTGTATAACTCTCTACCTTAGCATTTCCCAAAGCTTTTGCAACCTCCTTGGTAACTAAACTACATTATCACCCTTGCTTCTAATTTGTAATATAGCTTCAATCTGGAAAACACGTTGAATATTTTCTGAAATACAGAACATGTCATGTCACTGCTTTTCTGGTCTAAAAATAAAGATTTTGTTGCATTTTACAAAATCAAATCTACACTTAAAACACTCTTATATAGGACTTTCAACTTTCAAACACTCCAACTTCCAGTGGATTTTAATGCTATGCCTGCTTCAGGACTGCCACCCCCATCCACTCCTCCAGTTGCCTTCCATCCAGTGGAAAGAGTAGCTAAAACACAGGAGGTCATGAGGGCATCACATCATCGATAAGGGTGATGCAGTCGCAAGCACTCTTCTTAAAACGGGTTGTGCTCTTTATGAATTTACAACATGCAGTGTGGGCTGCCCACAAGGTTACAAGTGCTAACGGATCAAGTTAACTGCTGGAAAATGAAAGGCTGATCCAAAGCTAAGTATACTGTGCAGCCTTCCTTTTGCTGAAAAGCTTGCCTTTCTGACAATTTATTAACTAAATTTTGAAGTTAGAAGTGGTTTAACAAACCTTTTCCAATAATAGGTACTGTTTCCGCTGTATGCTTCCCTGGGGTACACAAATAGGAGCATGTTTGATTTAATTTCTTCTGGGGACTTAGCTGGCTCTCTAGTTTCCTGAGTTTCAATGACTTTGCCAGGTGGAATGAGTATCAGAAAACACAGCTACATTACTTCAAACTTAAATTAAGCAAGTTTGTATCTTCAAATTCAAGAAAATGTGAGTTTGCCCATACTGAGATCTCACATGACAATAAATTAATCTTGTAAACTCAACAATAAATGAACTGCAGAGCTTGCTACCAAAGTCAATAGACAGCTGGCCCCC
>JAVJGG010000050.1:11441494-11495188 GCA_035590195.1 Aviceda cuculoides | reverse complement strand
ACGCTTAGCCAACTGATTTAAGTGCCATCAGCTTCTGTTTTTCTTGCACGCTTGCCAAAGGAAACTCTGTTTCCTTTTCTGCATCTGCACTGAAGAAGTCCCAATTATAATACAGGTTTTATTTGCACAACCCTGCTAAAGACAACACCTTTACTACACCATGTAAGAAGATACAATACTATCCCTATACTAATCAATAAGCGCACCTAAATCTTTACTAGGCACTGAAGCCAAGCAGTGCAGAACAGTTCGTGTCTCTTCTAGGAACCTGTCAGAGTCTCCAGAACAGCGTGATGCTGCACAAACCACATACTGGAAACTGCCTTTGCCATCCCAGCAATTTAGCCACATCAGGGAATTCTTTGGGTAGAATAGTAAGCAGTTGAAACGGGCCAAACTTATGTTGGGGAACATTTCAACCACAAATTATATCATTTCAACATGTCCCCAAGCATGTCTGAATTTTCCAATGAAAATTCAGCTTAAGTGTCTACATTAAGTAGGCACTAATATTTGGAAGTATGTTGAAAGAAGGCATCCAATTTCTAAAATACTGAAATGCAAAACTGAATACTGATGCTTTTTTGTTAATAATTTTCAGAAAAAAACAGCCATCTAAACACTAAATCAGTTAAACATGAAATGCTATAAATGCATATTTTTCATAGCATCATGTATCGACGATACCGGAGAGAAGGAATTTGTCCAGGTTCTTAAACTACATTTCACCATGCTGGTACATGCTTTGGGCCACTGGGCCTCGTGGAGGTCAAGAGCTTTGCTTAAAGAAAGATTTAAGAAAACAACGACAACAACAACAAAAAAAACCCCAAAACCCCCCAAACACTCCCCAAAACACACAACACATTTCAAGAAAATCATCACAGCTCCTGCTGGTGAGGGATATTACCTGTCCCTGTGCACTGAGTCCCACCAGCACACTGAAACAGAAGCTTTCTATGGTTCTAGAAAGTTGTATTTCACTAGTTATTCGGCTTTCTGCACCATTTTATAGATAGCAATACTGAGGAAACAATATGTGCAAGTATCAACTGTAGCTGGAAGAAAAATCTTCTGAATAAGAATGTCAAGTTTTGCAAAATTCCACGAAGCTCTTCACTATACCAAATTACTGTAACGAGTCTAAAAAAAAAAACCTACATAAGTTGAAAAATAAATGCAACGCATCTACTAAGCAATCAAAAGAAATTGGAGGTCTTTCTCCTGTAATTAAGCAAAAACTACTGAGTTTAAGTCTTTAGGGGAAAAATCTGCCTTCCTATTAATTCTTTTAGCTGAGGAACATGTGCCATTAAGCATAATTATTTATCAAGTTCTTTCACTTTGGGCTTTGCTGCTGTTGTGTTTTGGTTTTTTTAATAAACAAAAAACTACCAAAGGCAAAGTTAGATTCAGAGATCTTATAGCTAAATGCAATTTTGAATGCTTATAAATTTGAGGCTTCTAGGAAACTGCTTGTGTACAGCCTTCAGACATTCTAAGGTGAGCCAAGCTGCCAGGATGAACGTTCCCACCGCAGATCGCTGGATGTTCAACTTGCCTCCTAAGACTCCTTATAAAACAATACAGTGATGGGGGAGTATGGGATGTTAACCTCGAACCTCTGTGCCCTACATTAGGGCTTTGTGGTATTTTTCTTCTCCAAAAGAAGTCTATTTTAATTATTTTTTTTAAAAGACTACTCTGCTAAAACTGATGTTCTGTTGTAAGCACCAACTTTCACCCAATGAAGCATTTGGAAAGGACGTGTGGGAAAGCCATGCCTTTTAGGGGCAAACAATATGTTATATACTTTAGAGAGAACTCGAGTGCACAGAAGGAGAAGAAAGCAGATGTTAAAATCATAGACATAGATACAACCAGTTTCTTTACATCTCTGACTGTAAATTGCTTCAGCGTGTTAATTTGGTGCAAATACACAAATGAATCGTATGGTCAAATGACATCCCTAGGTTGTCATCATCACAGGACAGAGCTGCTTTTTCAGCTTGCTTGGAGTGAAGCAAAGTCCCAACTTCTAATGTGATTTTAAAAAGCCGCTTGCATTTGATGAGTAATCTTCTTGGTAGAAGATAATGCTTGCACCGACAAAAGTCATTCATACAAAAAGCTAAGCTTAAGGCAAGACTGAAAGCAACTGAAACCGATTAAGAGGAGGCACAGCTCTTTAATCATGAGAGCACAAGAGGGAGATTGAATGAATAAAAATTAAAAAAAAAGGCTAATGCCTCTTTCTATATATTAATACTATTAGCACTTAATACCTTAAAATACTATTTTCCTGACATACTAAAAAAGCTGAAAATATCAGGCTACAACCTAAATATGTAAATGCTGTAAATACACCTGGACAAGTATTTTGAGCTTACCAATAAAAAAAATAAAAAAAAAAATAAAAAAAAAAAAAGGTAGCTGGCCAGCTAGCAGAGACACTAATCAAACATTAGATGCACATGGAATGCCACTAGAGGAATGCACTTGTGGTCATTGTTCATGCAGTTGTTTTCTCAGGCCAAGACACATATAGCAATATCAAAATAAGTACACGCCAGCTATAATGCATGTGTTGCAGTGATCTGGCATACATGAATTTTACACATCATACCACTGCTTCCCATTAATTCCTGATTCAGCACCAGATGACATGCAAAGAAAGAAAATTGCAACCTTTCGACTCCATTCAGTGGGAAATCTTACAACAGTATTGTAGTAATATTTTAGATGTACCAAACAAACCTGAATTAAAAATTACATTTCAATTCAATTCACTAAATATCTTTGCTACTCCAAAAGCTCAAAAGTTAGGTGACGTACATTTACTTGCTGACTTGTGAAAACATTCCTTGCAAACCATAACCACAATTCAGTATGGTTAAATTTATTCAGTTGGGGTTTGGTTTTTTTGTTTTTTGTTTTTTTTTTTTTTTTTTTTTTTTTTTTACTCTGATTAACCACTGAAGTGCAGCAACTTTTTCTTTCAGGATACAGTAAACACTCTATGCCTCAGAAATCCTATATCAGTTTACAAACCTTGCTATTACCCCTTTTCTTTTCCTGCTCAAATCACCCACTCCATTAAGACTACCCTATAGATTAAATTTGAGACATGACAAAGATGCAATATGAAACCCCAGTTTCAAGAGCTAGACTCGAAAAAATTGTTTCATGAAATGATTAGTGACACATTTGCAGCTGCTCTGACTGGCACAGGGAAAGGGAGGATGAGATAGTACAAATGCAAAGCAAGAGTCAAACACATTTTTACAGCATTTCTACACATCTACAACAAGACACGATCACATTCAACAAGAAATTTAAGACTAGTGCCTTTTGAGTTTAGAAAGCTGTAATTATATACAGATGTACATTAGTGGATAATTTCATTACCATTACTTAGATCTTCCAGACCACTTACTATTCTGGTTTTGGTATATTTGTTTGCATTGAATACTATATTCCTTACAAGCACTGTAAAGCAATTAGCGTTTTGTCAATTGTTATTTCACTTGGCACAAAAAAAAAAAAAAAAAAAAGATATTAAACTGATCCAAGTCCCTAGGTATTGCTCCTATTAAAAAAAAAAAAAAATAAAAATTAAACCACTACTGTTTTTCCTATTTCTGCCTTCCAATACTTTTTTTTTTTTCCTTTTAATTAAAGTTTCAAGAACCACGGATTTGACATTTAGCTGCTATGTATTAGATCTCATTATAGCAGAGATTTCTATCCTACACTGGCTTCCTATCAACAAGAGAACAACTTACCAACATGTAACATCACTAAATATATTAAGATACCACACGCCTTACAAGTGGCAACTCAACACAGACTTCAGCAAAGTTTTTGTGGTTGAAAACATCTTAAATGGGAGCTGAAGGTGCCTCCCAAACAAGCCATTCCTCTCTCAGGCAACCCAGATGCTGAACACCACGCAACATGGGGGCACAGGAGATGGTCGGGAGCTATGACCGCACCACGTGCGACCTGGGCAGCTCTTCACCGTCTCCTTCGTGGAAATGGCAGCGAGACGGATGAAAACATCTCACAGGCTAACACAGAGCTACCCGAGGGCTCGGGCCATCCAGCTATCCTAGACACAGGTCAAACCAACTGCTTTGCTCATCACCGTGTACCAACGCTACTTTTCAAAGAAGTTCATGCAGAATACAAACCAGGGAATTGCACAGAACAAAGCAAAGTTTTACTTGCCTTGGTAGCATACGCTCAGATAGAATAATTGAGAAACGTGGCTTCGTGGGACAAAATGCATGCTAAGGCTTAATATCTGTTTTGGTACTTGCTTTTAAGGTGTTGGCCAAGGCCCAACTGCAGACAGATTTTCTTCACTGATGATTTTCTAAGAGGAAACTGCATACTGGCAGCATCTTCAAAGAGCATCATTCGATCCAGCTGGCCTAACACAAGCCTTCGCTGCATCATGCAGTACACATCAGTCAAACCACCAGATGATTTTGGAAGGGGTGCTCTCACTGCAGACGACACTCCTCTCAGCACTTCGCACACTTCTGTTCTGATCATGTACTTGGGGCCAGATACACAGCAGCACTTTGATGTTATGGAGAGCAGCACTTGGCATTGCAACAGTTTAATGCCTGCTACAATTCAGATCCCTAAACCAAGCGTGAAGGCTCCTTACAGAGCTCAGTTAGCCAAGAAAAGGACTGAGAGCTGAGCAGAGTCCCACAGCTGCCTAAGCCACAGATGAAGCCAAAGCCCAATTTTCTTTGCAACTGCTGGCACTTAATTCTGCTCCCCCCCCCCCCCCCTTCTGTTTACAATTTTTTAATTAGACATCACATTAGATGCTTATGGAATAGCTAAGCAGGCTCTGAAGCGCCAGCTCCTCCGAACCCAGGAGAACCTCCAGCAGAGGACAGTCCAGCGCCTTGGCTTGCTTTCTGACCCAACGCTTGCTTGCTGCCTTCCAGGAGGTCTTCAGAAACACGACTCCAAGCCTCTCTCGCCATAGTAAGTGAATCCAGCTTTCCTACGTGCCAGGCAAGCACTCCAGCAATTTAATGTAACTAAAATTACAGGGCACCCACGTCTTCCCTCATCAGCAAAAACGTTTTGTACGAAACTGAGATAAAGCGTGCTCTGAAATGCCTAGAACGCTGCTTCTTAGAGGCAACATGAGCAGGAAATATCCCACGAACAAATGCTGACTTCCCTTGATGGCCAACTTGCTTAGCATTAGTAAAACAGACATTTCCAAGTTCACCAAGAAGCGAAGCATAAACAGAAAAAACAGTGAACATACATACATATACTTTGCGATATTTGATTACCACTGTTAGATGTAATGTCTGAAATTATTACACCAAAGTTGACTGAATTTTCATTCTTATTCTTTTACTCAGTTTAAGTGAATTGCTGCCAAACATACTTTCCTTTCATACGTTTGAATATTCAAAACAAAAATAGAAGATTCCAGCGAGGGGGGAACAAACACACACACACACACACACACACTCCTCATGCATACAAGAAGACAAATTAAAATTCTCAAAAAAGGGGGAAAAAGTATGAAGATTATACTTAGATGGCTCCATATACAGGGAATATGTTTAGATATACTCTCAGTGAATACACTCAAAACATTTTGAAAATGGCAATTACTATAAGCTATAGTCTCCAGACAAAATTAAATGCCTTAGTGCCCTACCTTCTCTGTAAATTTTACATTTGCATAGGGCAAAGTACATATTTTAGAGCTTACAGGCACTATTTGAGGTACCAAAACAACTATAAAACCTGACATTTTATAAACCCAGAATGGATTAGACAAAAATAATGCTTTATCTGAAGTTTCTGATATACAAGTACACATATTCTCTGAGGAAGGTCTGATGCAGCTTTGCAGCAGAAGACTTATTTGTACAGCAAATGGGATCAACTGCTAGTTCTGGTTCAACTTAATTTAAGAATTCCGGGCACAATAAACTTATTGAGCTGACAAAAGCCAATGAGCAACAGAAACCCTCAGGTAGGGCAGGCAGGGCTATTCAGGCAGTAAGCTTTTAAAGCATAGGTAAACTGTTAAATACGAAGATTTGCATTTCAGTATATTTTAGGGAACTAATTAAAATTTGAAGATAACCTAAAAGTAACAGCATGCCTTATCCCCCAAATCCCCACACTGCTTTAATATACACTGGGTTAATTGATTAGCCCACAAATGCTATGCAGTTTTAGACTGTATTTCAGTATTTTACAACAAACTATAAATTCTTCTGTAACCATTTGACATCATATAACGTGATTCTAAAGGTATAAAAACAAAAACCCCAAAAAACAAAAACCCCCCAAAACAAAAAAAAAACCCCAAACCAAAAAACAAACCCCCAAAACCAAAAACAAACGAACAAACAAAACCAAAAAAAAACCCACAGAAAAAAAACCAAAAAAACACCCACAACACTCTTACAGCTCCATGAACATTCAGGTACGCAGCTCCAGGTGACCTCTTATAAACCATGTTCCCTTTTGCCTAGAGACTTCATCCACTCCAGTAATAAGTGTCTAAACTAAGTGGTCAACGTTATCACCTACCAAGAAAGCAGAAAACTAAACTTTATTTGCCTTTAAAAATTGGCAAGATAGTATACCTCCAGAAAGAGGAAACAAAAAAACCCGCAAAACCCACAACCCCAAAAAACTACAACACGCCCTTCATTTTCTTCAGCCATACAGTGAGAAAAAGCTGTTGGAGCTGAAGTGGCCATCAGACTGAGAGGACAGTCAAGATGGTGCAATAACACACACCCCTGCTCAGCCAAAACCCGGGTAGATGAGAACACATCTTCTTGCCAGCAGCTACTTCTAACAACACCCGCTAACCCAAGCCTACCGTGCCTAAAGAAGCCCTACCAACCAACCAACCAAAAATCTCCGCAGAGGCTACCACAGACAGAAGCAGGACCAGCCCTTGTTGTGAAGTGCCCAAGGACCAGAAAGCAAAACAGAACCTTGCTCTGACTTGTGGCAGAGACTGTCACCTCTCCACTGAAACAGCAGAAGCGAGGGGAAAGTCTCATACACCAGCAAGAACACAAATGCAACAGAAATACTGCAGAGGAGCCATTAAAAGGCTTTGCTGGCTTTTTTCTAAGACTATTCAATCCTCATGATTCATGAAGCTGTGTAAACGTATAAGGGTGGATGGCAGGAGGATGGGGAGGAAAAAAAAAGGAGGAAAAACATTTAAGGGTACTGGGACTGATGGAAGGGTAAACTCTCAAGTGCACCAGTAACTCTGAAAGCAAGGAATAAACTCTTAAGGATGATGGCAGCAGGGAGTTGGAAGCAGTATCCAGTATTTCTTGTTAAATTTCTCATGTCTCAAAAAACCCCAAGCAAAAAAAAAACCCCAAAACCACCCCACAGAAAACTTGTCTGCACTACCTGCCACAGACTATGGAAATAAAACATCACAAAATGGTTATTTAAATTCGAGACAACATCTAAGTCTATTATCACTCAATTTTAGTTCCCAAAAGGAAAGATTGATGGAGACAAAGTAAGACATTTCTTTCAATAGTTAATTCATGGGGTTTTTTTAAAATAATGTTTAAAACAGCCTTCTATTCTGAAATTATTGTCAGTGCAGACACTAGTTCCACAACTTACACAGTAAGTGCACAGTCGGCAGCAATGGTGTTTACATTGCTCTTAGCTGTGCTAGATTGGGAAAATATCCAAGAATAAATTAATCATAAATCATCATCAATCAAAAGGAGCTGAGTGATCTGTTCTGTTATACATATGCCAGGAAAACAACAGCAGAAAAGAAGAGTCAGGAAGACGTCACAGAACTTCACCATTTGCAACTTGTTAAATGCATCTTATTGGTATGTCCACCTCCAGGGAGCATTTTGTCATCATGTCTCATGGGTTAAAAAGTGTTTTGAGGTACATACTCAGGCAGCGGCATTAATTTTAGCATGCCTATCTCATACCTACTGCTTTCCCCACACTTTATAAAGTTTGCAAAGAACATTTTAAATGTTTTTGTTGATTGTTTCAATTGATCAGTTTCTGGAGTGAGACAAGATAAAAAAAGTGGTGACAGGTCCCCCAAAAAGTAGGGCATGGCTTGATGCACAAACAGTATATGCCCACTGTGCTTCTTTCAAAGTCCATAGCTCCTGTTTGAGAATTACTGTGCGTATTCATTTTCTAGCTTGAGTACTTTCCAAGATGTGAAATCTGAACATTCAAGTAGCTTAATGCAAGTACATAGACTCCAATTCAGATCCAAGAGATATAGTGGGCACATTAGTCATTCAAAAAATTAACAAGATTAGACTAAACCCCTGTTTAACAACCCCTGTTGATTTTACTTACAGCAGATGAAAGATCTCATAGAACAACTAGTGCAGGAAGGGGAAGAAACCAGAAAGACAGTATAATCTTAGACTGCTGCAATGCTTTGCAAAGCGAGCGTGTAGCTGGTGCTGCTTACCCTGACAAGTCAGCTGCTTTAAAGAAGACCAGCTGCTGCTGAAAAAGGCTGCTGACACTTCACCACATCTCCATCCTCAGCTGCTGGACTGGCCCCACTTCTCCCCTTCTAGACACTGGTGTGGCAGATCTGGTGATCCAATTCATTCGGCTGGCTTGATAGTGAGCTGGGGGAGGGGGGTGGGGGTGGTATGGATGTATTATTTCACTGGTTGGACTTTTTTTAAACCACTAAATTATCAGAGATATTTGATGCAAGGGAAGCAGCAGCCCAGGGTAGCCGGGAAAAAAGCGTTGAAAGGGGTGTTCTCACTACAAGTAAAGGATTACAAGTTTAGTTACAACATTAAACCACCCATCACTCAAAACCACTACATATTTTTCTGCTTGAAAGAAGGCAATTACTCCAACAAATGCTCAGGCATGATTTAATGCCATCTCTTGTTAATTCTACAATATCAGAAGTGTCTGATGAATTAGCCTGCATTTCAAAGTCCTGTCCTTAATCCTCTTTGAATTCAACTCATCACTGCTCACTCTTAGCTTTAAGACTGACTTTCTGAAGGAAAAAAAAAAAAAAAAAAAAGGCAAAAAAAAAGGCAAAAAAAAAAGCTTTTCCACAGGGTGGCGGGGAAGAAAGCACAGAAAGCGAAGGGGGTGGTGCTTTGTTTTAATATTTACAGTCATGAGAAAGTCTCGTATTTTCCAGAAGTCCAGGAAACTGGACTTAAATAATTGAAAGACAAGGAAAGGATTGAATAAGTAAGCAGAACTCAACTTAAAATGTATGCATCCAATAACTTAAGTATACTGAAGTATTCCAATAACCCAGGTTCCAATTCTCTGTCTATATACTTCTGAAGGAAGCAGTAGGCAATCCCTCAGCTGCAATACAAGAACCAGCTGGGGCAGAAGGGAAGAATGGAAGGAAAAAAAAAAAACAAAAACCTCCCATGGCTTTACACACATCTTGAAGCACAGAGAGCAGAAAGGGAAAGCAATTAGAACTAAACCCTTTTCAGCTTAATTCTGTTTTATAAATATTTAAACCTGCAAATGTAACTGAGATCAAAAGGATATACGTTTATCAGAAATGCAAGTATCTGTAAAGGCAAAACTGCTGTGGCAGTCGCGCCCGCAGTTTGTTAGTAAAGGGAACAAGGTGACTATTATAACAAAACACCATAGAAACAGGATCCAGGAGAGCTATCTTGACTGAGGAAAAAGAAAAAGAAAAAAGGAAAACAAGATGCAGTTAAAAGGTTGAGTGTTTTGCTGGATCAGATCTACAGGGTCATGACGCAATGAAGCACACAAAAGTACACCACATTTTCTCAGCCCTAACAGAAGGTTATCGCAGGCATATAAGGAAATTGAAGATGGGTTGAGACAAGGGAATTAAAATTGCTGTGTCTTAGATCTTTTCTGTAGCATGCAAAACCATTGTTTTGTGCTCTAAGAAAACAACAGGAAAACAAAAAAGGAGATTAACTTAAAATCTTAACCTTTTTAAAGAGGGGAAAAAGTTAATCTTCAGATTCAGAAACTGAGCCACTGAAAAACAAGGGAACTATTTCCTTCTGCCTCTTTCAAGGAGGACATCTTTGAACACAAACAGATGGGAGTAAGTCCAAGAAGTCTGAAAAATTACTTAGTAACTCCCCTAATTAAATAACCTTATGACAAGCTTGCATTTGACAGATGACTTCTGCCTTCGGTAACTCTCTGCATATTTTCCTTTCTATCCCAACGTTGCAATTTATGGACAAGTCTCTGCAGCTCTGGGCACATGACACAGTACACGTAGTATCACTGTTTAGCATCAGTGTTTAACTGCAGACTATTTTTAAAAAAATCAAAATGAAAAAATGTTGTCCACAGCAAGTGTAAAGCTTTAGTACAGTCCAAAAATTCTGACAGTACATGAATGCATTAGTAGATATCAAACATTAAGGGCTCCACAGTAGGAAATTCACACAGATAATTCCCAATAACATATTTCAGTTTTGCCAGACCTAGACAACATCGTTCATCTGAAACACCCTGGACTACTAAATCAAAGCTCAATCCCATAATGAAACCAAGGCCTATCACAAACCAGACAAGAAGTGTGAAAGGCAGACCCCTACATCAGGGGGAAAAAATACTAATCTCTACAGATATAAGGGACATCTCGTCTTCCTTCAAATTTTTTTCTGCCAGATTTTAGTACTAAGATTTGTACCTGAAGTAGGCAATGCAGATCTTTGTATCTCTGCTCAACACATAACAAAACTTTACAACATTATATCTTTGAAACACACCATTCTGCAATAAGGCACCAACTGGAAAAAAAAAAAGCTTGCTTTTTTTGTCTACTAACATTAACACCCAAACCGAACCTATTACAGGAAACCAATGTCAGAGCACTCTATTAGTAAAATTTTGACCACGCACAGACCCACAGCTTCAAGGCAGGAAATCGGGCATTTTGCCTTGCTGCTATACATTCTGCTCCTAGCACACAGCGCTGCTTTTCCTTGAACTGCTCTTCATTAGTTTGTACTTTCTGAGAAAGTATATTCCTTCAAGTTGGGATCCTGTTTATTCATTCCTGAGCAAAGGCAGATAGCGAGGTGCAGATGGGAGCAGCAGCTTTATGCAGCTGAATTTTATACCAAGTATATGAATGAGGCCCTTTAGATACAGTTTAGGTCCCGTGTGCAAAATCTTCAAGATTTCTCCTGCGTATCAGATATATCTATGCAACCTGGGAAAACATAACTTCAGTTGTGAGACAAAGCTAACGATACACATACCTGTTCACAGGAAAACAAGTTTTTCAGGACTGCAAGGAAGAGGTTTAGAAAGGACTGGGCAATTTACTGAAGCATCCCAGGAATTCTGCATACTTGCAAGCAGCAAGTGGGAAGGTGATTTCACACTACACAGGCACACTGGAGTTAAACTTATCCTAAAAAGAGGTGGGACACCTCCTTCTGGATGTTAAGGCCTAGCAAGAAGAGGATGGGGGCTAAAGTCTGCTCAAGTTATGGCCTATTCATCTGCAGTCCCCCAGAGGAGAGGTCACCAACTGTGCATCCTTCGCGGAGATTTCGCACAACCTCCACAAAGAGCCCTTATCACAGAAGCTGACCTAAGAGGGGGAAAGCCAGAACTAAAGGCTTATCCAAGCATGACGGCTAAACCAGGTGCAGCGCAGAGCTCTCAACCCTACCAGTAAGGAAAAGTCTTGAAATTTAACAACTCAAAAGACTACAACAGGAAAGATGACTCCATCTCAGATTTTGCTTTAAGGCTGCCTAACTCATAAGCTATTAGAAACTTCTCAAAGGCAAAATTTAAACCCTTCTGCAGGATTTTATGAGCTACGATTTGCTAGAATTCATTAGCTCAAACAAGGTTTTTTACTACCAACTTGGAAATGGAATATTAGCCTTAACATCAGAAAATGCCAAAAGACGGAGGTAAAAGCCATCATCTGTTTTGGAAGTCATGAGTGGTACATAAAAGACAATAGCAAAACGTCACTCCTATCATCTACTGTTGCCACAATACTACCCCACTATGTTCAACAGTGAGCTCTCTGCCTCCTCTCACTAGATATGCCTATTTACTGACATTTAAGTCAGAAGTCATCCCAAAGTAAGTAAGAAAATAAGAAAAGGATTTGAGGAGAAAGACCTCTTAAATTCATGTGCATGCATGCATATATACATATATATGCACACACAAAAATATATACATACATGCAAACACAAAGAGAGAAGTACCCTTTCACGTGAGCAGCCAGAAGTGAAATCAAATCGCAGACTTACTTTGTGGTAGAAATGTAGGGGCAGGCACAGGGTGGGAGACCAAGTGCACTTTCAAAAGCGCAACAGAAATCCTAGTAAGTATTCTGAGCTACTACTGGAAGACAGAAGAAAAAAAAATTAATTGCTCTCCACTAAGTGAGAGATGAGTTGAAATCCTGATCACAGCACAACAGCAAATAACAGAATTAAGAGATACATTACTCCAAAGAAGGAAAAAAAAAACCTAAGGAGAAGCAACAAGATTTCACAAAAGCTAAGGAAAAAAAATAGTAATATCAACTGTCTTGAACCCAAGCCACAGCAGCATTCTCAAATTTGGCTGGTAGAATAAAAGGCTGTGCTCAACTTCCTGAAAAATACATTGTCACATGGATTAGAAAAGTCCTTAAGGATGAGAGAGCAAGGACTACATCATACTCAGGAAAGACAATGTATGTTTATACAATAGAAGGCAGCTCCGAATCACAAATTAGCTCCAGAAAGAATATGGTTATCAGTTTGATGCATATACTGACCAGGAGGCTTCATATTGAGAAAGATCACTGCACTGCTGAGAATATTTTAATTACTCTACATGAACATACTAACTCATTCATATGTTGGTGGTCAATCAAGCAAGATACAGTCAGGTAATACAGTAAGCATCTAACACTACAAATAATTAAAAAAAAAAAAAAAACCACCCCCAAAACCAACACATAACTCATGACCATAAAGTGCTTACATTTCATTAATAGGATATTATTTCTTATTTCTCATCATTTTTCATTTCATTTTCTGTAACAGTCAAAACAGTAGCAGAACTGACAGAATGAAATAGCTGATGTGGTGGGAAAGGAGTGAGGATTATTTTAGTATTGGCTTGTCCACAAAATACTCAGGAAAAAAATACATTATTTGAGACAGCAACATTTTCTTTCCTTGCATCAGTCTGAAAAACATGGGTTTTATTTATGCTCTCACATACTCTGCAGATGTGGTCCTCAGTTTTGCACAGCAGTAACACCACTTCACACCTGAAATCTGACTCATCTACTCTTTTCCAACTGTTATCCAACTAGAACATCATCTCTACAGGATAGCAACCTTCTTTCTGGCTAAAAAGGTGATTGCTGGCTTTAAATCAGTCTCACACTCCATTATGAAGTACCACTGTGTTGACTAAATTTATCAGAGATCTCATGACTCACACAAAAAAAATCTCCAACACTGGCCTGTGCAATAAGATTGCTATGGCTGTATTTTCCGATTTTACTCATTGTAGACACTGCTCAGTCTCTCTTTTATATAGAATCTCATTTTACATAGCACTTTAAGCAGGCTCCTCCTTTACACACACATAAAACAGCTGTCCAGCCCCAACAGTTCAGACAACAGGGAACAAGTAGCAACATGAGATACTACATGTAGATATCAAGACAGTTGCATCATTGGCTTTGTAAACTACTTCCTTCATTGCTGTTCTTTCAATTAATCCGTAATTCCTCATCACAATGAAGTACTGGAAGTGTCAAGTTTCATCAGTCAGTCCTTTCACTTCAAGGCTGAATGATAATATTTCTGAGAGCAACAGGTTACAGCTGTAGACATCCAGTATCTCAAGTCTGAAAGCTAGACCCTCTAAGGCAAAACAAAAACCCCCGCATTCAAATCAAAACAACTTTTCTGGATATTTCTTAACTCCTAGAACAGTTTGTTTCACCTACAAGATTTATAGGAGAGATTAAGAAACAAGTTATTCATCAAACTTGGAGGGATTCAAACTACACAAGTCAGAACTTCTCAGATACTGTCTTATTTTCCTAGTGACTTGTTTTGAATAGCGTGGATATGGAGACATAAACCAGGTGTAGTCGACTGACTTCAATTTTTACATCAGTCATGCTATCCAAATGTTAGAGCCCCCAGATTTTGAAAAACCCACACATTGCTCTAATTTCTTACCCTATTTTGTTTGTATTTTGGAAAAAAGCATGAAAATGTTGAGCCATAGCATACAAGTGAAACTGAGCTTCAGAGGGGTGGTACTTAGCATAGCCGTACTTCTCACTCACACAGACTAATAATTCAAAAGCTATTTCTAGACTAATGAGTAAATAAGATCTGACAAATTCCTTAAATTCTGACTCACATAGTCAGACTAATAGTTGAGTTGCAGCCTAAATGCAGCTTTAGCATAATTTTTAAGACTTCAGTCAGACTAGAATAGATAACAGAACTACGCAAGCAGCAGCATTTATAAGCTAAGGCCATGAGAAATTAGGCTTTGTAATCTCAGCCCACAAGGAGTTACAAGTATTTCAATTCACAATACAGCTGTTCCTTCAGGGATGTCATAATCTGATCCATCCTTATCTACTACATTGTGTAGTTTCAAAGAACTTGACAAAGATGAAATATTGAAGTTTATTTTTCAATTGAACAATATATTCAAAAGCTGGAGGAGGGAGAAGAATAAGGAAGGAAAGAAACAGGACAGTCCATCAAAAGAGTTTTCTGGGGTGGGAGGAAGGCCAAAAAAAAAAAAAAAAAAAAAATACTGACACATACAAATGGAAAAAAAACTGCTAGAGAAAATGAAGGAAAACTTCACAACCACCAAGCAACAATTCAAAGCAAGTATTTCTTTGACATTTAATTCTCACTACTGGATACAGGTTTCAGATAACAGCAACTTTAAAAGGTTTATTATTAAAACATAGACCACTTGAAAACTAATTTATTTTGCACTTGCAGGAAAACACAGATAAAGACAGAGGCATAGATTAGGTCACCTGCTCTTAAAGTGCATGCTGTTCTGTTGATGGATATTATTCACGTCGAGATTAAAGTTGAAAAAATGAAGTGCTAAAGAAAATTCTGAAAGATAAAACCCCCTAAATTTACACAAGCACTAAAAGCAACATTCACAAATAACGTAAAAAGGGCAAAGGAGGGGGAGACGCACGTTAACTACTCTAGCTACTGAACTACTGAAGGCTACTTTCCAAAAGCCAAGTGTCTGCTACTTTTTGCCAGCCCCAAGCAATATTGCTTGGTGACTCTGACCTTTTCCACCTTTATCCTTTTCACTCATGCACTCACGCTTCGTTCCTTTAAGAGGATGAATCAGTCCTTAAAACCGGAGTTGAATTCTTTGATGCTGCAGCTGATCAGGTGCCACTGAATCGAGCTGCAATGGGAACAGGAGCAAGTTATAGCAGTGGTTTCTCACATCGCTTTTGTAAACTGCCAGCTCTACTTCCTCAACCCAACATCAAAACCTGTTCTGATCCTGTACTTCCCTTTCTCCAAACATTTTTGACTGCTGGCATTATAAAAAGGAGTTGCTTACTGTCAGCATTAGCTGCACCCAAAAAACCTATATATTACAATTTGGGATGGCCATACTTGGTTCTAAAACACAGCTAAACACTGTTTACATATTTTCTCCCACTCCTCTCAAAGCCACGCATCCAGCAACCACTGTTTTTACAGTTTCTTGTGCTTGTGACTCCTCTACAATCAACGCCTAAGACAAAACACTAAAAACCACAGTCAGCTCCATACCCAATGCTAACCATTTGTTGCAATGGCACGTATTTAGAAATAATGTTGAGATTATATAAAGGTAGTCTCTAAACTTTCTTATACAGAGAGAAATGCAACTGGGCAAGACTTTCCCTTCATAAGCACAATAATATAATAAGTTGGTTTGGAATACATGTTGCACAAGATTATTACTGGGTTTATTCCTCTATCAGCTGCTTTTATTGCTACCAAAGAGATTCTTTTTTTTTTGGCGGGAGTTACTAAAAACAACTGGCCCACTGCTAGAGATGAGAAAGGTGAATTTTCAGACATAAGTGGGAACTTTAGAATTTTAAAATCCTATTTAAGCAGGTGAAAACCAATAAAAAACTAAGTATTTGTTAAAATTCATACCTACAATGGGAGCAATAGGGGTTATGTTAAAGAACACCTTTATAAGAAAATTGGTTTTTAATCAGGCTATTAGTTTAAATGCTTTTCAGATACAATAAGAATGTCTTATTAAACACATGACTACAAACAACTTTGAGAATAATCTTGGTTCATTGCTTGGTTACAGTAAGCCCGAAGCAGTGCACACAGACAGGTTTATTGATTAGTTTTGGACACAGGAAGATCTTGCATTTATGAAATCAAAGTACTTGAGGCAAAGATAAACTTACACAGAAACTCATACGCTGCAGTCTATGCTTCACTTTAATAGCAGGTATTGATTCTGTCTTAAGTATCAGTTTATTCCACTGACTACAAACCACTGCTGCTAAAATCACTGAAGAGAAACAAGGCAATTCAATTTTTAGATTTTCAAATATCCTTTTGCATTATTTTTCAGAAGTGTTTTAAATAATGGTAAAATTGTATTTACGGAATAATGAGATACCCTTGACACGGCTGCAAGTAAAAAGCAGAGTAGATTTTTTTTTAAGCCTAGGATACAAAGTCTTACAACAATTATTCAAGACTTGTCTAGTCAATTTAGTATTCGGAAATAGTTCACTGGCAACCACAGTTTAAGCCTTGTGAATAGCAAGCAGCACCTTGTATTTCTTAGTGTCTCCTTACACAGAGATGAACCTATGTCTGTATCTTCTCACATTAAACACTTTCAAGTTGAAGTAGTACATTTTTCCACTCCTGTTTAATTTACATTTCTTAGCCCAGTTTTCTACATGATAATGGATTTTTACTACCATCTTGCACTCTGCTAGGTTTCTGGATTTAAAAAGGTGGTTTGATTTTAATTTTTTTATCCACTTTTCTATATGGAGTGATTTAAAATAAAAGAGAGAGACTGCCCCCATAATAGTTTTTTCTTTTGTATGCTTATTCTTCCTTGTCCTCCTCCCCAAAGAAAAACAGACAGTACCTCTTCAAACAGTTTACACATCTGAAGGCAATTCTCAGGGATAATTTTGGGGAACACCTACCACCACCACCACTGAAAACAACCACTTCGTATTGAAGATCTTGACCATATCAAGGCGTGTAAGCATAAGGGGCAGGGGGATCAATACAAAAGGTATCTGTAGAACATAACCTATCAGCCCTCAGATGTGATATCAAGAGGGCTCTCTTCCGAACAAAATATAATGCTTCTCACTTTTTAACCAGGTTAGTCCTTTGTACCTACTTGGATCTGTCCAGGTTAAATTCCAGGAAACTGTAGTGAGAGCAGAGATAAAGGAATCTGAGGAAAAATGCAGAACCTGCAAAACTGACAGAAGCAAAGTAAAGAGATTTTTCAGAAGAAAGGGGCTCATCTGGAACCCTCTAGAGGGGGGGAAAGGGAAAAAAAGGAGAATATAATATATTGTTTACTCATAAAACCCAAACACACGCATCTAAGGACAAAAAAAAAAAAAAAAAAGCTGAATACTCAGGTTTAATTATGGAAAAGAAAAACATCTTGGGCTTATTTCTACCATAAACTCTTGGAAGGCAGCAGAGATCATAAGGAATGGTTCTCCGAAATGAAAAGAAACCTAGAACTCTGCACCAGCAGGATCAAGAAAAAACAAACCTGCTCTGAAGTCCAAAATGAATCTTAATCATGAATATCTACAAACTATGTAACAGTATGAATAATATATATTCCAGATGACAGAAAGTAAATATTTGGTCTCTTAATGAAATCATTCCTTTGGAGATTAAATAAAATACTGGTTATTTTTATCTAACTTTGAGTTCTCACATTTTCATCCCCTTAAAAGGGGAACTGCATCCTTGATGACAATCAATTTTCTTGGAGAAGATCAGTATGAGCTGCAGGGCTCTGAACTTTCTAGAAACTGTATTGAAATCTTGTAACCTTTTGAAGAAAGTAATGTCTTTTTTGCCAGTCAAACACTAAAAGCATGAATTTATGTAGCTAGGGTGAAAAAAAAAACAGCGTAGGAAACAGTAAATATACCAAGTGTCAGGGAACCCAAATGAGAGAGCTGCTGGAAGAACAATATCACACCTTCCTCCTCCACACTACTGATAAACTGGACATGTCTGGCTTTCAATGAAGGACTAGATCAAAATCAGTTTTCCCTGCTCTCGCACCACACTTCTTGCAGTTTGCATTCTTAACCCGCCTTCTACGTTGGTTCAACACACAGAGGGATGTGTTACACGTGCACATTGGCAATATATTTAGTTACAGCTGAAAACCAGTTCAAAAAAACCCTTAAGGCTTATTTCTGATGAGTTTCAGGTATCTAATTCTGAATACGTAGAAAAGCAAACCTGGTTTTGTCAAACACACAATGCCACCAAAGGACTGGCCCGTTCAAACAGTGGTCAACTCAGCTAACAAGAAGTAAGGACAGACATGAGCCCAAGGCAAAGGAGCAGAGCTGGCAGACACAGAACGCGTGTCAGCCCGGGAGCTCTTCAGCGGGGCTCTGCAGAACGAAGGAGAGCTCTGCTTTGCCAGACAGAGAATACTTCCAAGCAGTTTCTCATGCCTTGCACCTAGTTATCTATCTATCTAATCTCTTACTGAGTGCCAACAGAGCAGCACTTTTCAGTTTTCACTTTCATTTTCCACTAGAGGTGGGCTCAGGCATCTCCAAGCGACCACGACGTTACACTTCGCAGTCCGAGCTGCGCGGCTATGTCAGCTATGGCCCAGGTAAAAGTTGTGAAGCTCAAGAGCGTGCAAGTACTGACACGCGAACCCAGACACTCAGCAAAAGTCTGTTCTGCTACACCAATTCCACCAGTCCTCTTCACACGGCAGAGCTAGCACACCCGAGCGCACACCACAGCAAAAATGTCATAGCGTGTATGGATCACGTATCAGAAGGGCATGGCCCAGCCAAGGTAGCAGGCTTGAATCATAAAGAGGAGAATCTGGTCATGTTTGTGCCCTGAGAAGTTTTACTCTTTCTCTCCAGCCATTGGAAGAAGTAATAAATCTCATTTATTAGGCTGACCCAGAAAATGGATGTGCAAGACATGTTAAAAAGTACATAAGTAAATTCAATTTTCTGGTAGTAAATTCACTTGCATTTTAGTTACCTGTACTGACCCCAAAGAAAGGATGTATTTTCTCAACAGAATGTTATCCTCTACACAAAAATTGCCCTGAATTTAATTTAAAAAAAAAAAAAAAAGCTTTCATGCACACAAGAACAATGGAAAATGAAGTGGTGGGCAAAACCAAACCACAATATATATTTAACACTTATAAAAGGTACAAAACTTTGAAATATGCCATTTGTCCTATTCATTTTCCAGGTACCTCCTGCTTACAGGTAAAGTTTCAAACAGGTCTTTCTTCCTTGTAAGAGCAGTGAGTAGTGAACTTCTGTAACGAAACAAGAATCTGTTGGAAGCAAACTAGATTTCCATCATAAGATTTCTGCTTAAAAGTAAAACCAGGTTCCATCTCAGAAGCCTACCTTTCCAGAAGCTAACACAGGCTATGAGAAATCATTCTTAATTGTTCTACAGGACCTTATGCAGCAGCATTGACTAATATGACAAAAAAGGTATTTCTCCTTTTCCATTGGTCCCTCATGGTACTTTGATAAAGCCAAATACCACAGCAGATGCATAAAAAGTCCCTGGCCAACAAAAAAATTATTAGATGAACAGATTTTTTGTTGCACAACCAGCAAAATGTAGAGAAACGTATTCCTTTCACAGGAAAAAGAGTTACAAGGGAAAGAACAGAAAATGAAATAGCTGTTCTGGCAGTCAATACTTCTCTTATCCTAGAAAAACATGCCACATGTCATCCATCAGGAGAAATGTATTAATAAAGAAATGAAACATCTAGAATCCTCAGGCTGCCAAGTTTCATTGCAGCGCAAGAAAACCAAGTTTGGCTTCCTCTTACTCCTACTCATGATATCACCAAGTTCTTGTATTAGTCTTCCAATGATTCACATCCAAACAAATCTTCATCTTCTAAACAATTTTTAATGAAATTACTACTGATAAGATTTATATAGATGTAAACAAGAAGAAAAAGTGCTTTATCAAAATAAGATAGGGAAAATGCAAGAAATGTGCTAACCCTTAAGTTTCTGTGTGAATGCTTATCTGTGGGTTGACAACATTCCCATTCTGAATAACACTCTGTTTAAATTAAGATTTATTAGAAGTACACTAGATATACTTCTTAGTCTACCAATTACAGCATTGCTTGCTAAGACAATTCTGCTTTACAGATGACTGAAGAATAACTTGGCAAACATCATGGTTTAGGCCTAGCTGGCAACTAAGCACCCGGCTGCCGCTTGCTCACTCCTCCCCACCCCGGTGGGATGGGGAGGAAAATTGGAAGAAAAAGGTAAAAACTCATGAGTTGAGATAAGGACAGTTTAAGAGGATAACACATAGAGAGAAGTAGTAATAATAATGCTAATAAAAGAAAAGAAACAGCAAGTGATGCACAATGCAACTGCTCACCACCTGCTCTCCCAGGTTATATACTGGGCCTGATGTCCCATGGTATGGAATATCCCCCTGGCTCGTTTGGGTCAGCTATCCCGGCCGGGTCCCCTCCCAGCTTCTCGTGAAAATGAACTCTATCCCAGATGAACCCACCACAGCAAATCTGTCAGAGTTGTCTAATTTACTACATAAAAATATTACTTAGTAACATTCCTTTCCATCTTGAGAAGGTGACTGCGAAAAAAAGGATTTTCAACTTTTGTTTTAAATCCTTGGAGGAATGCATACGGTAGACATTACTCCAACTATCTAAAAGATAAAGCTAATAGAGTATTACAGAATTGTCAAATGTACAGCAACAGCTAGCTTTTCAGTGCTGTTAATACGTTCTAGCCCATCCACCTTCTCAGCACTGCATCAAGGATTTAAGCATTTGTTTATAAAATGTTCCCAACATTGAAGTCTCTACACACACACATTTTAATACTACATTTAGAGTTTTCCCTGATTTTTTTTTTAACAAAGAGGAACAGATACTCCTGATGTTAATTTTTTGCAAGAGAATTTTAAGACTTCAGAACGAAGGCACAACAGCCATGTACTGCAACATGATTCGTATCTTTCCTGGGCATTAACTGAAGAGCGAGAGCTGAATTAAATTGTTAGGCCAATCCGCCAGCACAAACAAGAGCTTGAGTAAACGGTAGTTTTCCTCTTAATTCAAAAGGCTGTGTTTGGGGCAGAATTCACTTCAGTGCCCGCAGAAGAACTATCCCCAGAGTTCACAGCCCGTGGCTTGGCCCCGGGCCATCCCCTGCGCCACGCAGAATTTGGCAATAGACGCCTGCTCAGAGCTGCCAGCTCAGCCGCGCGCCCTGCCAGGCAGCCGTTCCTCTGTGGCCTCCTACAAGCCCATGGGAGAGAACAGCTGATAACCGATTATTCCTTAAAAATATCTTTAAATGCAGCAAGCACTGTGGACTGTGCTCTTCTCCAGCCGTATTTTCTACCACTAATTTATTGCAGGCAGGAGGAGCATCAGCTTTTGCTCCACTGCTACTCGGTGTGTATCAAGTACACTGAGCTATTTAGTAGCTACTAGTGAGCACTCGGCATGCTCAAATCGATTATGTGCATTTTTGATGACATTTAACTGTTTCAACACAGAAGTGCCTGAACATGCCTGCCCCACTTACATTTGCTGTACATCTAGTCCCCTTCTTGTGAGGCTATTCATGACTAATACAACTTTAACCTGATCTCTCATCACATCATCAGCCACATCAGCAATAAATCATAGAAACATAGGAAAATTATTTTTTAGAAAATATACTCCTTAGTTGCAAGCAGTGCAACTGAATAAACATGCCTCAACAACAGGCAACCCTTCACTTCCCTAATGACGGTCTACATTGCATGGCCTACAGACTCATCTGTTGACATCAAGAAGTTAAAAATACCTAACTAAATAGCATAAAAAGCAGAAGACAGACTAACAGCCAGTTTTGTGAACCACACAGCGAGTGTTCTCGCACAGGGCTGTGGTTTTACCTCCAATAAGCAGTGAAGTGTCACGTCAAAAGATTAAATACTGGATTTTTCTTAACTTGTATTGCTGTAGAGTCTAAATGACACCTAAGGACATAATTGGGCCCTAAGCTCTGCTGAACACTTGAATACAAACCTACTTTGCTAGTTTTCCAGTTACATTCACAGGCAGCCTTATTCTCATTTTTAATAGGGAAAATGTCCTAGAATGAGTGTGTGATAAAGGCAAGCCCATTTGTCAAACATCCAAAATGATTATTTTGGAAACAAATAGACACGTGCAATTTAATTTGATATCACTTAGCAAGTGCTAAAAGCCAAACAATGGGATACTAATTAGTTCGTAAGGAAATTACCAGTTACTCTAAGGATTACTTTTCTGAAGTCAACCTTGCCAAATACTTCATCGAAAGATTAAAACCCTGCAGAATTAAGTTTCTGCAAATTTAGAGAAAGGTACTACAAAAATAAACTTTGGATTACAGTACTTCATTTACTACTCTAATAGCTGTACAGCACTTATAGAAGACAAAAGTCACTGTTTCATGTGACTATTAGTTCCCTGAAATAATTAATGATTTGGGGAGGCGGGATGGGTTAGCCTCACAT
Organism: Aviceda cuculoides; assembly: GCA_035590195.1. Lineage (NCBI taxonomy): Eukaryota > Metazoa > Chordata > Aves > Accipitriformes > Accipitridae > Aviceda > Aviceda cuculoides. The sequence continues at coordinate 11,472,287 of JAVJGG010000050.1, read as the reverse complement.
TCAGATATCCCGATCACAAGAAATGCCGTAGCATTAAAAGACAGAGCACTATGCTACAAATATAAACACAATACTTTTCCTTGAAAGGAAGAACTTGGATAGCAGTCAAGATAGCAGGCAGGTCCCCAGATAAGAAAAAGACAAAATTAAAGAGTCAGTTAAGAACCACTTCAACAATACACAGGTGGAGACAAAAAAAGTTAAACAGAAGTCAATTAAGACGGCTCCTTCTCATCTTAAACAAGCAGTCCTCCCTAATGCCTTACCTTCCTTCCCGCCCCAGTGTCCTGGTTTCAGCTGGGGTAGAGTTAATTGTCTTCCTAGTAGCTAGGACGGTGCTGTGTTTTGAGTTCAGTATGAGAAGAATGTTGATATTTTCAGTTGTTGCTAAGTAGTGTTTAGTCTAAAATCAAGGACTTTTCAGCTTCCCAAGCTCAGCCAGCAAGGAAGCTGGAGGGGCACAAGAAGTTGGCACAGGACACAGCCAGGGCGGCTGACCTAAACTGGCCAACGGGGTATTCTATACCATGGGACCTCACGTAAACTGGGGGGAGTGGGGGCGGGGTGGGGAGGCATTCGCTGCTCAGGGACTAACCAGGTGTCGATCGGCGGGTGGTGAGCAATTGCACTGCGCATCATTTGTGCATTCTAATCTTTTTATTATTACTGTTGTCATTTTATTTGTGTTATCATTATTAGTTTCTTCTGTTCTATTAAACCGTTCTTATCTCAACCCACGAGTTTTACTTCTTTTCCCAATTTTCTCCCCCATCCCACTGTGTGGGGGGAAGTGAGTGAGCGGCTGCGTGGGGCTTTGTTGCTGTCTGGGGTTAAACCACGACACCCAGCAAAAGTTTATCTGTACAAAAGAGAGTCCTAATCAAATGTGTTTTGACTGAGATTCAGTAAGATGTTTGAAGCTTGAAAAGATTAACTATTTGGCTTACTGTATCATACAAAACACATGTCAAGTTAGATGAAAGTTAATAAAAAAGCCCAAGGAATAAAGCTTTAGGGATTTGCTGGGCTCTTGATGAAGAGAAGTCATTCATGAAGGTGGAAGCAAAGGCAGAGCTATAACAATTATTCTACTTTAAAACTGTGAGCTAATACTGAGAATGATTTGGTGTAGGGTAAAGAAATCAAAGCAACTCTGGTATGTACTTACACAAACACACACAAAATATCAAGCAAATGATCTTCATCAATGACATAAAAAGATAAGATACTCAAACTTGATAGTTAGAAGAAGAAAAAAAAATTATATATCAACTACCCCATATATTAGGCCTATCTGGCATAAGTTTAAAATAAACCTTTTATATAAGAGGCATTCCAAACCCTACTCTGCAAAAAGATTAGAAGTAATTTATCATGTAAAAGCAGTCCTTTGCATAAAACTTCTTGCAGAGATGCATGTTGTTAGAAGTCTGTCATCATTAATTGGTAAAGGGATTTTGAGCACTTAAGATCCACCTAATTGCTGAAGCAATATTGAGGATTAGTACTATGACGCTTCTAATAACTTGCAGTTCTGCAGACTTGCTCTGGGGAAAGCCTGATCTCTCTGTGGTGCCTCCAGAGTAATTCAAAACCATCATGACTATGAGGAAAAACAGACAATACCACAGATTCTTAGAAGACATGGTCTCAGTATAAATACTTTGCAAAATAACCATGGAGATTCATAAGCATGCATATAAAAGTTAGACATAAATTTCCAGTCCAGAAATGCTGAACAGCAGTTTCGTAAACTGTTTTAACTCCAGTGAGATGTTTAAAGCATCCAGCACCTACAAAGGTACAAAATACCTTAAGTGAGTAATTATCAGGCTTCTGCAAAGGAGCTATTGAGACCCACTGGAATATTACGATCCTTGCCATAGGTTTCAGTACAGATCACATGTAAACTTCTGAGATACAACTTCTTTTCTGCTGCAGGCACAAGTGAAGTAAGTTGCAAGTGAATGCATGCATTTCATGAAACATATTTGCAAGAAGCTAACTACAGTTCCCAGAGAGGCATTTTATACCAGCTAACCTAGACCCCTGAGTCTTCAAAAGTAACCACACTCTTTTCCTGTTTAAGCTGAGGAAGGAAGCTTTGTCTTAATTTATCAGTCATGCTCTGAACAACTGTTTTCATAACCAGGAATCCAAACCACTGCAGATTTCACAGCTTCAAAAGGAAACAAACTTCAAAGATATCCTTAACACTATTCCCAACAACTTTCAATAAAAGAACAGCAAGAAGTGAGATACCATAGTTTTTCCAAGTGAAGTCTTGCTCCATAGAACATCTTAAAAGTTGACCCCAGAAAAGGTTTGTTTGCAAAATGGCTCTCTGCCCTAAAATTCTCCTTAGGTTTTTAAAATAAGAGAACAAAGGGTAAAACATCAACTTCTAGTGGTCTTAGATTTGTCAAAGGACAGACTACCAATTACCACACCTTAGTAGTAAGCATAGGTGAAGTAAAGAACAAAACTCTTAAAAATAGTGCACCTTCACATTAAGGAGCAGAAAACATTTTTCTTCACTGTACTGTACAGGAAGAAGTCGTTGCTCCCCTCACTGAACTTATAGACTCTGTGCATCTTTTCTCCCAACGATCTGATAACCTGAACTGTGAAGCTTTGTGTTAAATAATGGGTCTGCTCAGCCTGGAACACTATTTACACAGACACAGTAGGAATACGCTCATGTTTCTCACACATTTAATTTGTGAAAGTTTCTTTCCAGCCAAACAATCTGACAATTGTTACAAGTCACATCTTTCATTATTCAGCTCACATAAATTCACTTTCAAAAACATCGTTTTGCAGCTGACAGCCTTAAAAAACATAACTTCTTTAGAGCATCATGGAAGTGGCATCCACATTAGTTCAAAAACAAGTATGTTCATACAAAGTTGTGATCAGTAAGACTTGCATATAATTTGTGGGAAATAAAGTATGAAAGGGTAACAACATAAGGAACCAACACAAGGAATATTAAGCATTATGATGTTTAATAATCTTCGGCAGGTATATCATTTCTGTGGCAGTTTTCAAGTACTCAGACAAACTAAGAATGGCAGACAAAAGATGATGTAATAACTGAATTTTGGCCAAAGCAAGAATCACACAAAGAAAGAGAGATTTCCATTTTTGCTGATTTTTCATATTAAAATTTGCACTGTTGACCATTTTCCTCCTACTATTATTATCAAAAAACTTCAAATAACTCTAGAAATTTCTTTCCTACAGGCCTTATTCTTCAAAGAAATTTAGAAGGTACAGAACAAGCCTTTAGCAACAAGCATTTAAACAGGTAAACACATCTCTACGTCAGAGTCATTTTCAGCTAGGGCTACTGTCTAGATCATACAATATTTCCTCTAAACTTCTTTCTAAAATAGCACCAGACCACTAGGAAGAGAAGTATCACCTCAAATGAAGGCAAAGAGTCTCAGGGCATCTCTTGACTTCCTTTATGAAGGTTGGACATTAGATTTGACCTTTCCTAAAGATAATCTTCCAGGAATTAAGAGAAAGCAAATTTACAGTGAAGCATCCCTGTTCAAATCCCGATATTCTTGCTCAAAAATTTCCCAAACCACTAGAGAAATATTAATTTATTTATCCAAAAGATGTTATTAGTCATCTGGGAAACTAGAAACGGAAAGCTGGCCACTAGCTATAGCTGCAACAATCGTAAAAAACAATTACAGCGTTTTAGATTAGAGACCTTTTTCCAGTACCCTTGAAGAAAACACTCGCTTCCACTGTTCAGACGGAGTAGCAGCTCAGATGGATGCTATACCTGCTACCAAAGCCTAGGGAAACGGGGGTGTCTGGGCAGCCCTCCGGAGCCCCCCCATGCAGGAGGTGACAGTAAAACTCATTTATTCCCAGAACGACAGTGTAGGATCAGAACTACTAAACCTTCATTTAGTACTCTGATTAATAGCAGTCTTCAGAAACATTAAGGTCTGTGAAGGATTCATTGGAGTTGGTGGGTGCAGTATCAGGAAACTGATTGAACACAGATGCTTTTACAGCCAATGTGCTCAGCAACAATATAAAGTGTCAGTCAAGGCAAGAGCTGACTACATGCATCTACCACGCTTCTTCCCTGCAGTAAAAGGACTGAGAGGAAGGGATAAAGTGACTAAGGAGAAGAGTTAAGATACTACAGAAAACAAGAAAGTAGAATACAAGCGGCCAGAATATTAATGAAAAGACAAATTGCAGTATGCTGCACTAACTGTAACCTTCCAGTTGCAAAAAAATCACCAAGTTCAGAGGTCCCAACCAAGACCAGCCAAAAAGGCTCGGCTGCATTTCCACCCAGACTATCCGGCCCTAACTCCTGTTTTAACCGAGGTCAAGTTTTCAAAGCTCATCACTCAAGGGAGATTAGGGCTGAGGGGAAAACACAGGATTTGACTTTAGCAACAGAAATCAAATTTTAATTGTCAAAACCACTTTGAGAAAACGGCAGATATGTACATGACTGGCTCTAGCGTTTGTTAGCTGAAGACAAAGAAGTGCAGTTCTGAAATTGCAGAAGCGAGATACAACTTCTCATGCAAAACCAATCTGCTTAGTACAACATTAGACAAAGGAAATGTTTTTGATACAATTTTACAAGCAAGCCATTAAGGGATACGGAAGCATTCATACTCACAGCAAGATGTTTTCTATGTCTAATACAGTGCCATTAAAAGTTGCTTTGAAAATTACCACTCACAAGGTGGGGAGGGCGGGGGGTTGTAGCAAAGCTTCAGAGGGCATGCTAGCACTGCCCATTTCTTGGGCAACTCACACACAGCAATGCCGATGGCACAGTCAGGAGGCTGTTTCTAATACAAATGCTAAAAAACCCCCCAACAAAAACGTTTAGAACAGACCCACAGATTTTATATAGTCATCACAGAGGCATGCAGCAAGCTGCATCTCTAAATCAATTTCAAGAACAATCAATACTCCTAAAATGTCAGGTGGGCTAGGTAAGTGAAGTTTTATTTTCACAATTGCTTGTGAGTGTGCCTTATAGCAAAACAACAAAAAAGCCAAAACCAAGATCTGCTTCAGTACTAAGAATAATTTTTCTGTGGTCACTCTGCCATGAAATCACTGCAATCTCTCTATTTTCTGAGTCAACTAAAGAAGTACTATCGCAAGAAGTGCCAAGAATATTTTGCCTTATCTAAAATTATAACCCTATATATTCACAGTAAGTAAAGAAGCTTTTTAAATCTGTAAAACTATATGTGATACTTTTTTACAAAGTGTTACAGAAATACTGTGGGATATTGAGTTTGTAGTTCTTTAAAAAAAAAAAAAAAAAGAGAGACATTCTAGTATGGTAACTCACTATATTGTGCGTAAGATACTGATGACTGAATTTCCATAAAACCTTCTTTTAGTTCAGGAGAACTAAAGGTGCATCTTAAGCAGTTTATATCTTAACTCTTGAAAACGCGTGCCAAGTTAAACAGAACATCATAGAAGTGTATTGACAAAAGTGGTATCGACTTTTATCCTCTACTCTAGAGACTCACTTCAGATACACAAGTTAGTTATGCCAGCTGGCATACAAAAAAGCAAGTCTTATGCTCTAAAATGCTGAAGAGATCACCAGAACTTCATCCTCTTCTAGATTTCTGAAAGATGTCTTCAAACACTAAGCGCTTTCCTGCAACTTCTGTAAGTAGCTCCGTTCCCCAACTAAGTGCAACATTACCTTGCTAACTCACAACTAGGTATCTCATTTATGGCTGCTCCGTATGCCAGCTTTGTGCAGCACAAATCTATACGCTGCTTTGTGAAATCTAACTGAAGTTTCCATCACTTGAATTCATTTAGTCAGTAAGTACCCTGCAGAAAATACTGACCTGTAGCAGGAAAAAAAAAAGTGTATCTAGAATTTCAAGAGTGGTGGTTAGGAGAGGTAGGAAAGGTTTGCCCAGTATTTTGGGATGTGGCAGAGAGAACAACACTGTTGAATTTCTGGAAGGAAACACCCTTACATAGCCACCCAATTCTCTACTAAGACTATGCTCTAGATCTCACTGATAGAAATTAAAATCCACTTGCACTGGCCTCACCCTTTGCTATCCTGGACTTCAGCAAAAGTGTAGAAGTGAATGGCACGTATAAAAAGAACCACTGTACAGAAAGATGTGCCCAAGAAGTACCACTATTTCAAGGCCGCTAATTCTACAGCTTACTGTAGTTCAGGGCAGCCAACTACACTATGATTCAGATTGCCTCCATTTTTGCTTAGGGAGTCTCCAAGTGATATTTTTGTGTTAAAATATAGGCTGGAAGAAGACAACTATAACTAGAACAGGAATTCGCACTTTCTAAAGTGGGTTTTTGTCAGCAAAAATCTAAAGCACTATAATTAGTCGACATTTAATTACCCCTGACATGAAGAAATGAAGATGTAATCAAGAATGATTAGAAAAATTGCAACTTCAAGTTGTGCAGCTTAATACTAGCAGTACCTTATAGAAATCTCAGAGTTCTAATTTCATAGAAATTAGCACAACAATTTAGCGCTAGGAGTTTCTGAAGATGCAAACAAACATCATATAAAATAAGCAGTACTTGTTTCTTCCTGTAAATTTGTAAGGCTTATACTCATGTATACCCTGATGGCTGATGAAAAAAATATACACATGCAGAAAAACCACCACAGACAACATGCAAGACCTACATTCAAGGAATGTGTTAGTCGCTGAGTTTGCGTTTTAATTTATTGCTGATTTAACCCCAGAAGCATTTTTATTTTCAACAAACAGAGCAGTTTAGAGTTACTGAACACACATCAGTTCAGATCAGACTCACATTCTCAGCTATGCCCTTTAATCCTGGCCAGGAACCAAATAAAACACATTTCCTGGGACTTGAATAAATTTATGTCATGCAGTTTCCTTTCTAAGACAATACCGAGTAACATGATTTTGGGAGATGCAATGACATAATAAATGCAGACAGATTTCCAGCACGGTCAATATTAAGCACTGGACTGGAATGCCTATATTGTCATAGCACAGAAGCAACTATTAAGCCTAACCGGCAACACTGTTAGGTTATCAACTACCAAAGCAACAAGAGATAGGACAAGAGGAAATGGCCTCAAGTTGTGCCGAGGGAGGTTTAGACCGGATATTAGGAAAAATTTCTTCACCAACAGGGTTGTCAAGCACTGGAACAGGCTGCCCAGGGAAGTGGTGGAATCACCATCCCTGGAGGTATTTAAAAGATGTGTAGATGTGATGCTTAGGGACATGGTTTAGTGCTGGACTTGGCAGTGTTAGGTTTACAATCTTAAAGGTCTTTTCCAACCTAAACAATTCTATGATTCTATAAATTAAGCATTCAGTAAGCAGATTACAGCTGGTTGAAAACATTAACAGTGAAGTAATAGATGTGGCTCACAGCAGCTGCATCCACAATAGTGATTTAGCATGCCAACGGGGTACTCCTTGGTGCAAGTTTGCACTGTGTCTGTATCTCGAGTTTTGCAGCATTTATTAAAGCACAGGCCAGGATTCTACCCGTAGTTCCCTACTTTTAACAAATATGCAAGATCCTCCAACAGTTTGATCTCTACACAAGCATGGTGCAGTCCAAGGGCTGACAGCTAATGCAAACTTCCCTGAAATAAGAAATGCAAAGTGGATATGAAATCCTTGAACTAAAATGGAACATAGAAAACGGCCTCTCTTCTTATATTAGTACTACATACATACCAATACCAAAATCAGTTAATTGGTTCCTAAGTTAACTAACTCCTAAACTTGTCCTATATTATAGTGGGTTGTCAGGGTTGGGAGGTTGTTTTCCCAAAAACCTCATTTTTCCTCAAAATACCCCATCTGTGTACAGAGCAAACACACCAGCAAAAATTTTCAAAGTAAGCTGAGGTGAAGTTTTAGAAGTGAATTAACATTTAGGCTTATTTACATTACCTAAAAAGATAAAGAACAGGAGTTTGGTCTACCCACTGCCACTTTAAAGGCACAAGATCAAAAGTAGCATGCTTAAATTCATTCTATGATCTACCCTCTTTTCGCCAAGACCCATCTGCTCCTTCAGGTCTACAGTGCCCACTCCCTATGCTCTGCCAACTATTTTCTCCTAAAGCAGAGCAACTATTCCTACTGTGCTGTGTTGACAACAACCCTTTGGTATATGTCCTTTCATATTTTCTTCTTCTGCCCTTCTTCAACCCTAATTGGTTTTTTTGAGCTTCCTTCCTGCTCCCTTCCCCAACTCTGTTTTCCTCTCTTTGCTTTATGGGTTGCAGAACAGCTGGGTCTAGCAAGTCTTTCACTAGCCCAGTAGTACTGCCCACTAAATTACCTGTTCTTGCTAAGTAAGTATTGATACACAGTAATTGAGATGACACAAACCTATTAATGTTAATAAGCTGATTAAAAGAGGGTTCCTGCAAGAGCCTAGAGCAGTCAGCTCACACCTGAGCTTTTATTCAGACTGATAGTCACAAGGTAAACAGAAAATTGGTTCCTTATCACTATTGCTTTGCTTCCATATGATGCGTTGCCTTACCAGAATTTATAGACAAAAAAAAAAGGCACTGGTTCAAAACTCTTAGAAAACCACTTAAGCGTTAGCGACACATGCTATAAAGCAACCAAACTTTAACAGCATGGCAAGATAGAGACATGGCCACTTACCACATTCTCTTGCAGTTGTCTAACAGCCCAGTTATTACATGACAGGCCTCACACATATGCTTGCTGGACCTCTAGCAACACTAGTATCTATTTTATATCAATGGTGCTATCCTGTGCACTTTTATTTCCTCAAAACCTAAGAGTGATCATATAGGTTTGGATTTTCCACACACACTTACTGCTCTGAGTACCACTGCTGTTTCATTCAGCAATCTACATCTTTTAAACGCATGTGCTGATACCATGTGCAATAAAAATGCACAAAGTTGTCAGAGATCCGTGGTCATGCTATTCAAGATACAGAAGCCCCTTATACCCAGCCATAGTTTCCGTGTTCAAAACAAGCTTACACATTTTACTACACTGTAAATGGGCATATGAACTGTGCACCAGAATTGTTGACTACTCTCTTGCCTTACTACCTTTCCACATTTTTAAGTTATGTCATGAGTTGCTACTCACTTAAGAGTTGGACAAGCAGAAAATTAAAAAACAACCAAGTTTTACAGTACTCTTATATGATAAAAGGAAGGGAGGAGGTAGAAAAGTCAGGAGTGAAGTTGAGCCTGAGAAGAAAGTGGTTTTAGTTTTTGTTCTAATTTCTCACTATCCTACTCTGTTATTAACTGGCAATAAATTAATTTCCTTAATTTGAGTCTGTTTTGCCAATGACAGTAATTGTTGAGTGATCTCCCTGTCCTTATCTCAAGCCACAAGCTTTTAATCGTATTTTCTCCCTCTGTCCTGTCAAGGAGGAGGAATGATAGAGCAGCTTGGTGTGCACCTCGTGGCCAGCCAAGGTTAACCCACCACACTGAGCATAGCTGAATGAAGATCTATATTCATTTGCTTGACTTGAAAATTAATAGCCCTCAAACATCCCTGTTGCTTCCAGAATGTCCTTTCAAACCTGTGCTGCTAAGTATTTTTTTTCTACAATACTCTCATGCAAATGCAGTCTTTTATCACAGACTAGAAAGTGAAATCTTCCTGACAGTGTAAGCCACATCCCAAAAACTGTATTTTAACCCACCCTAATGTGGTGGAGAGCAGCAAAACATATCCCACTCACCTCCGAGAGCCAAAGCTGGCAGTATTCAGTCATTCATAAGCAGGAAGCGCAGGTCTAATCCCCACTGCAATATAGACATGCTGTTGTGTTTCCAAGGTGCTAGCTGTGTCTGCTGCAGAAGTTCTGTGGGCTTGCACTCTATTGCGGTCATGGATTCACCCCACAGTCCTTTTGACAATAAAATCTCACCGAAAGCACAGCCAAAGTTGCAAGCAATAGCAATTATTTTGACTTATTTCCATCTACAACAGCCTTTCTCAATGGAACTCACTAGAACATTTGCAGCTCTGAGGAAGGGGGAGTTCACAGTCTATCCATGCCCCAGCATAGATAAGAGAATGGAAAATTGTCACATTGTTAGAAGAATGATCTTCACAGGAAGTAGGAGCTAAGAAAATAACAGAATGTTTTTTATAGGCTATGCTTATTACTGCACAACACAGCAAAACCAAAGAAGAAAGGGTATTTGTATGCCTGGCTGTGAGGCTTTCTCCTTTGCTACTTGCCTTTTTAGATTCAAAGCAAAAGAGCTTCCAACATAATGCAAAATCATAGGGTTTGTGAAGTTGATCATAGGCTTGCTCTTTGGAGTCTAACCAGACAGACTAAAACATAAGGTACAAGATGCTACTGATCACGCTGCATACCCCCAAAGCAGGGAGGAAATGGAAATCTACATTGCCCAGGAGGAAAGTCATTGTAATTTTAGAGGTACTGAAATACTGAAGGTATTAGATGACAGACTCAGCCCTTGAATTTTGAAATTCACTACTTAGATTTAAAAAAATACTACTACTATTGTGCTAATAAGAATACCTGCAACCATGCAGCCTCTCCCACCCCCCAAAGAAGAAAACTTCATAGCTGCTTGTAAAAACATACTCTGTCACGACAGTTGTCTGAGCTGTGGGACACACTAGGAAAATTATCTGAGTCCAACACCAGACTTCCCTTTGAATTCAGTAATGCCCCTCTTCAGACTCTTTCTTCTCCTTATGCTCTCCCTCCTGCACAGGAAAAGCCACAAAGATTTATAGATAAACATGTGTTAAAAAGAAATCAATTCAATCTACCTCAAATAAGAAAGGAAAGAGTTGGGGGGGAACAACAATACTGGGGGCTGGATATGGGCACTCAAAAGAAAAACTTCATTCAGACATATCCTGTACCGACAAACAGCAGTTCTTACCCTCTTGAAGGGCAACATTGAGTAAAGAGAAATTTAAATACAGTGAAAACTCTCAGTCTTGTAACAGTTGTGAACAATTAATCAGCTCTTCCAAGCACATTTTTCAAAAGCATAACAACAGTTAAAGCCATCAAAAACATTAGCTTATTAAATGCAGGAGCACCAATACTGTGTTCAGTGTAAGAATTCCACTCCCCTCAGTACATGCATTTCCTGAGAAATTAAATTCTGAAATAGGGCAAGGAAAATCTGCTTTTCTTCCTTTTATAAAAAACTTTGATGAGAATTTATGCAGAATTAGAAAGCTTTGGTTTTAGAAACATTTCTTCCATAATGATTGCCTTTGGAGGCTGTGGCAGCTTGGCAATTAGTGCCCCATTTCCCAAAACTTCAAGACAGGGCCATTCCACCAGTGGTCTGAGGCTACCAGATGCACCTTCTGCAGAAGTGGCCAATTACTGAACTAGTCAATCAGTAATTACAGTGAATTGGGCACATTTAAATTCTGGCTCTTAACAAAATAATCATGTCCATTTATTTGCTTTCTGCACAAATTGAGACCACTTATTCACCCATTTAACAGATAAGTGCCCATGCTAAGACTTGCTTTCTGATCAGAAAATAAGCTACTCAAGAGTATGGCAATACTACTATTATGGCAATGAAAAAGAAAGACTGCTTGAAAAATTTGACCTTTCCACTGGAAAACCACATCAGATTGACAAAAGCCCTTAAAAGCAGTCACATGGACAGAGGGAGCAATGGTAGGCATGAAGTCCTGTGTGCTGCTGTTCAAAAAAAAAAAAAAAAAAAAAAAAAAAAGCCACTGAACAGATTGCCTTTTTTCTTACATCAGACAAATGCTTATAGTGGCTTCAGTGAACAGAAGTACAACAAAGGTATAGCTTACAGTCAAAGATGTTAAAATAAGATTTTTAAATCCAGAAGCCACTCTCAACTACTTATAATAACCAAGTAATGTTTCAGCTTCTGAATCTAGCTGTTGACATATAGCTTCAGCATCAGAGGGTAAATTTGATGGCGTTTCTGCATTGTGGTAATTTCTACCCATATGTCTGTGTTGATAACCTGCACCAACAGAGTGTATTTCTCTGCAGTTCACATACTGTACTCTTGTCATCAGTACCTGCTATGGTAGGTACTGAAATCTCAGACGTGAAAAGCAGAAATGTTAAGTTTTATATCCCTCCCAGTAAATACAAACTCCTCGGTTTGAAAACCAGTTCTTCAAGCCAAGGAACTGAAAAAGTCACAAAAGCAAGGGAAGCTTCAAGGAAAAATACTGAGGGTATATCTATTTTATGGAATGAATATATTAGAATGAGCAGAACAAAGATTGTTGATTTTGTATGCAACTAGAATAAAGAAATAGCTACATCACCACTCTTCAAAAACAAATTCCTAAGCCTTTGGAGACATGCCATGCCACACAAACACAGGCTCCAAGACTGCTACTAGAGCAGATTTCTTTGGAAAAAGAAAGCCCACAATGACAACGAATTCAGCTCTGGCAGAAACTGTTTTTCAAAATGTCCTCGTGAAGCCATCTTTAACCTTCATTCAAAATCTTTGTTATAAATTTATACCTAAGTTCAGTTTGAAACATCAAATTGCCTGATGTAGTAAACTGAAGCTTTGCCATCCACCCTCCCACCGCCCAACACACAATCTCACCCTGAAGAACTGCTTTTTTTCCAAGACCATTATATTCCTCGGGCTCTGGTTACCACCAGCACAGCATTGTGTCACACTTTCCCTCCAGCAGGAAAATAACCACGTTATTATTCTTTGTTTCTGAACTTCCTCCTTTCACACTAATTTGAGGATTCTCTAAGCAAGAGGGGAAAAAAATTATTCTTGTTTTATGACAATGTTTTACATAATTTCCTCCCCAAAGGGTATTGGTCTGCATTGGTGGCCAAAACACCTCAACAGACAAGAACTCTGTTTTAAAGTCAGTGCCTATATGTATGGCTTGCATCAGAAAAAGCACTACTGTAAAATAGATAACCCAGTATAATCCCACCGGCGGCCAAATTCTTTAAAACCTGGAACAACAAAATAGCATAACTTGTAGGAAGATACTCAGAAAAAACTATTTGTGAGGACAAACTACACGTCTACGTATTTGCAGCAGTCAAGTATCAGCTGGAAGGGAGAAAACAGAGAAAAAGCTGAGGGACTGCACAGAGTTACCAGCTGCAAAGCAAGCCAGTCAGCACAGAAGGAGAACCTACCCAGTGGTCTCTATAAACTAAATCAAAGCTCCCTTCCTGGGGCAAAGCTGACTATGCTCCTTGGTAGAGCAATGAGCTAACCTCCTGAACATGGAACTGATTTTTTTCAGTATCATCTTGAAAGTGAACATTAATTTTAACTTGTAAGTTTGGTAGCCTCTGTACTACTGTATAATGATTCAAAGAAAGCCTACTAAACCTTACTTGAATTTCAAGCATTGGCTACACACCAAGATTTTTTTTATTATGACAACTGTACGTGGAAGATGCTGTTCAGGCTCTGCAGAAGACTTTGTTACAAAGAACAGCACACTTCTTCAAGCACTCCCAGGAGCTACTTAGTCTTCCAAATGTTATCACTTTCTTGTAACTCTCTTGTATCACTTCTAACTCTCAAGGAGGAAAATAATTGTCTATATTAAGTTTTCATTCCTATTAGTTAACACTAAACAATGAGGAGAGCAAGAGGGGAAAAAGGAAGTACTGTCAATTTTTTAATTAAGTATACTTATGCATTAATCATGACCATATGGTCATAGTATCATGCCATGAGATTGTTCAGGAACAGTGCCTTTCCTCCTATAGACAAAAAAAGTACAAGTGACCTGTCCACATGGATTTTACTCTACTTCATCAGTCCTTTATAGAGGAAATTATTACAACGTCCTTATCTCTGTGACATTTCAGGTTAACATTTCTCTGGTTTGGAAAACATGTTCAACTGCAACTGTCTAGTGACACGAGATGTAGAAAATAAGCCTTGGTCCACAGTCTTACGTAGAAGGCTGAAGGCTCTGACACCCCTGTTGCTTCAAACTGTAGCACAGAGTAAATGGTGACGTGAAAGATGGAATTCAGACACATTTTGCCATCTCAAAAAGAAACAAGGTCCAACATATTTAAGAAGTCTTAAAGATTATAAACAGTACAACAGTAAAAATATCACAACCAGATTAAATTAGCTTTTATTTATAAGACATAATACTTTCCACTTGCACTCAAAGCAGACAGTTTATAAAGTAAAATAGCATGCTTACATCAAATGGTAAAAATATTTTGGGAAAATGATGCTTGTTAGTTTTTGTTGCAGTAGGAGAAATCTCCATTCCAATTTTTTTACAGCAACTTGACAAGACAGGTTTTGTTCTAAGTAACAAAGGTGGACAGAGAGGGATGCTGAACATGCAGCACATTCAGAATTAGTACATGTCTAAGAAGGCGGCTGCAAAACAGACCCTTGGGAAATGAACGTTGTTGTGAAATGTACAGCTTCTCTCAATGAACAGCCCAAGCCTACCACTGAAGTAGAGTTTGAAAACCACATAGTAAAATAGCAAACACGTTAAAATTTGTAGATACCCAACCACAGGAAAAAACTAAGTTGGCAATTTCACCTCCCTTTCATAATTGCAGATCTCCTCTCAAAACACCTTCCGATCAATTTTGAAATAAGCTGAAGTTGTGCAACATTAAGATAGGCATTGACATTTCTAGCGCCAGTGCCACTTACTAGCAGAAGCGATGGGCCAAGAAGAAAGGAAGACTGAACAACAAGTTCAACGCCAACTGTTTTGTACCGCAGAGAGGCACTGAACGCGGTGGGAGCCACGGGCATCCCATGCTCGCCAGAGCCCAATTCACTACCTGCCAAACCCAAACAGCCAAAAAGCAGCTTCATTTTAGCTTTCAGACATGTCTTCTAGCTTTAAAGATAACCTAAACCTAGTATTGAAATGGTTGGAGTCACAGTGATGGTTACAGAGTAAATTGACCCTTCTCTTAGGAGGTTTTCAATACCTTAGTCTTGCCACAGTTCGAGCTGTAACTTCGCTTGCAGGTTCTCCCACCCAGCTGATTCTTTCCAGCAATTTTTGAAGCATGGTTTGTGGCTACACAAAACTCAGATTTTTATAGATTGTGACCCGAAAGTTCTTTTGAAATGTACCCACCAAAAGTGGGTACAATCCAAGTCACCTGGCATCCTAGGATGAAGCACCATGACTGTGTCGTATCTTTTTTCTTAGTTTTGTACACACCTACACCACACATTTAATTTCTCTATATATACCCCATACTTTATAGCTGCCAAAAAAGACATCGTAGTATCATGAGGGATGTGGCTTACGTTTCTAGAAGCCTCCTTCCCTGCTAATGCAAATCTGAAGGCAGCTGACAGCGTACAAAAAACCCCAATTGTCATCATTAAAATCCAAACATGACTGAAAAAGAAATAAATCAGTCAAATTGTCAAGAAGCAACCAAACGGTCAAGTAGAAGGATAGAACAGCCCAAAGAACAAAACATAAACATGAAGAGAACAGCTTTCCACTCACATTTGCTCTTAATGGGAAAGAATTGTTTTTGTCTGCAAGTAATCTTGGTAAAAACGAGTATACTGAACAGCTCAATCTAAAACCGCATTGTTATTCTCAGTGCAGAAACTATTTATTGTTTTGTAAACCTCAAAGCTAAGTGAATTTAATAGGATAACTAAAATTATACATTGTTGCCATTAGTACAAATGAAAATCAACCAAAAAAACATCTGCAGGATGGTATTCTCCTCAGATTTCCTTCAATTCAACTGAATTTGACTTTCATGCAGAGACCAGGTAATACAGGCAGCCTTTTATACTAACAGTAAGATTACTAAAACACACATTTGGTCTTTTAGGGCTTGTGATGATTTTCTGAGATAGAGAAAAGGGAAGTAAAAGGCTACACTTCTTTAGCATACCTTTCTTTGCTTTTTGACCTACAGCTAATCTTCACCCCATTTTTTCCTTTTCTTACACAGGATGCTTTGTTGGTAACTGATGAAAATTACGTACAACACATACTATGCCTTTTAAAACAAAGTAGCAGCCTATATCATTACGTTTCCCTTTTCTGTTGCAGAACACAAGTAAAACGTGTGTTGTTGTGTGCCAAATACTATTAAAATTATTAGATTCTTGCAGCCCTTCAAATTATTAGATTCTTGCAGCCCTTCGTCCTCCATGGTAACACTGGTTTTGGGCATCAGAAACACAAGCAGCCAGTTCCTAGTTTAATTTACTTACAGAAACACTGAGCTCTTTTTTTCGTATTCTACCAGTATGCAATTATTTAATGCTTAAATCTAGGATCATAAAAGTTCTAGTTAATGGAAAATAATCAAATTACTATCTAACTTCCTCTTTGTAAGCTCCTGGTTAGATAGCAGATTTCCCAAGAAGTATTCCATGGCAGGAATACTGTCATGTCAATATCGGTAGCTTTTTGTACTTGCAGGGAAAAGTGAACATGCAATTTATTTACACGGTACTTATTTTCAACTAAGATATAAAGAGTACAGCCACTAGAGATTCAAATACAAACCCAAGAGCACAGCACAGAAACTGGGCAAATAGAACTAATACAGCTTCTGCAGTACATCTTCAATCCTCAAAGGAGTAAGAGGGCAGTGTATGTTACCAGTCACCTCTATTACGGGAATGGGCCTAAGAGCTAGAACTGCGCTTCCAGAAAAAACAGGCAGAATCAAGTTAAGAGTTGAAAAACTACATGGTGCTACATGTGAGAGAGATTATACTAGGATAAGTAAACATAAAAAACTGTGATTACTAATATCATGGTAGGGACTAATTAATCCCACTATAAAGAGCTAAAAGGCATCTGCATTTTTACTGGACACAAGCCAGTAATTACAATTTTCTTCAACAGCAAATGAGAATACTCTCAGCTAAAGTATTTCAGGGATTAATCTTAAAGTTAGCATGGACAAATTAAGATCACATACTTCAGCATGCTAGCACTCAAAGAAACAGTGGAAATACAGCCCATACCATGTTATCCACCTATTCAAACGGTACTATTAGGACAATTCCCATCTCAGCAGTAGTTCTATCCATGCTAACATCATTGCATTAACTGGCAAGCACTCCCGTTTACTGGCAGAGCTAGGAAAAGCTTTGTTTTCCTGGCAAAATTCAGAATTCAGAAAGAGAGGGAAGAAGAGAATTGACTGCTTGATCATTGAACTGTGGGCAAAAAAATAGCATTCAGGCATGCAATAACCACTGTAACTTCCAAAACCAGAAGAAAAGCCAGTACTAGCACTTCCTATCTGCCATTTTCTTCACTATTTGCAAAAGACCATTCAAACACAGGAAAAAAAAAAATACTACAAAATTATTGTCTTAAACTGATAAGCCTGAAAAAGAAGACTAAACCATGTCACGAAAAAGCAAACATGCTGGCACCCCAGCTGCTACAGCCTACTGCCAGTAAGAGCATGAGAACAGTCTAAATGAAAACATCGCGCAGTTGCCAGAAGAACAGTTATACTGACATACTTCCAAAAAAACTCTCCCACTGGAGACTCTTCTTCCTTTAGCTGACAAAAGAGCCAGCTAAACAAATTCAGAAGTAGAAAACTGATATCCGCAAGCACTAGCTGATCACAAAAAGCTATTAAAACAAAGTCTTTTTAATTATTCTGATAAGATGCTTATGTGAAAGTATGTTTTCTGGACTGATCATTTAATGCTGCCTCTCTATCACCTCCCTCCAGGAAAAGGAGCACATTACTTTAACCTACAGAAGACGAAAGCAGACAAATGCCTTCAACTCACTTGAAACTGCAGATAGCAAGCTGCGTCACTGCAAAGTTCACACTTCTAGGCAAAAAGAAGAAAGTAAGACTTGTTCAAATATTCTATGAGAAACAGCAGCAAAGTATCAGTATCTACAAAAAGGCCACTGTCTTTAGTTTAAAAAAAAAAAAAACCACAAAAACCAAAATCAGAAGTTGTACATACACTTTGCCAAAACCAGTTTTACATCTATCCTCACTTGTATAATAAAATAGAATCTCCACCTAAAAACCTGCCTTACCCAAAAAATTGTGTTTTAAAAAAAAAATCCACCACGTGCCATAATGTTCTGACAAGTATTCTGACAGTACAAGAGGAAAGTGACACAGTCACATAGCTAAGAGGAATTAGGGATAAACTCAGAATGAGATGGTATATAACACTCAAACAGAAAAGTCTTAATAATCGAAGCAAATGCAGACACTTATTAGCTGTTTTGCATACATAAACAAGTGCTTAGAGTCTTGAAGAACTGCCATAATTTCAGAGCTCCTATGGATTATTTCAATAAAAACTGCCATCTTAAGTACAGAGTTTCTCCTTAAGTTATACTAGTCACGCCTTTTGAAAAATGAAGATAACATCTTGGAAGACTATCAAGTATATACACCCACTAACATACAACACCTTGCTTATTCATCATTATGAACTGGCTTTTGTCACAAACTGGGTGCACTAAAGCCAACGTTTCTTAACATAGTTTTAGAAGTCCTCACAAGACTTCACCAAATCACTCACACAGCAGTTCTCTCAAAAAAAAAAAAAAAAAAAAAAAAAAAAAAAAAAAAAAAAAAGAGCCATCTTCAAAGCAGTTTACAACTGAAAAGCAACCAGTTCAGGCATTGTAAAGCATTCAAAGGAAGTAACATCCAAAGTACTCCTATACCACAAGGCTCATCGACCAACATCCCCAAACCACCTTTTTTTTTTTTTTTAAATACACCTTTTGGAACCCCAAGGAAATTTCCTTAAGTTTAAAAAAAAAAAAAAAAAGCAATCATTACAGAATACATCACATTCAGCGAGCAGAACAAAGAGTTTTTACATCAATTTCCTTGTGTACTTATCCAGATCTGTCACTGGAAACTTTCCTCAGTAACTGGGATAACAACATTGTGAGATGACAGCCACAATCACAGTTAATCTGAACAAATGCCATGATGTTTCCAAACTGTTGCCTGCATCTGAGCTGTTGCTGCTCTTGGAAATAAAATTAGAATATCACAATTCTACACAAAACTGAACATGCGTGAACTGGAGGTTCAGAAACGGTCAACATCAACCACACTAAGATTAGACACTAGATGTGGTTCACTGCATAGCTGGACTACTGTACCAGATCCAGACCTACATTCTAGCAAGCTTAGCAGCACGAGGTCCCATCGCACTTCAATGCTGAAGACTGAAAAGCTTGAGCTATCTTTTCCATACGATGTATAACTTGGGACACTATAATTTCTTAAAAGTCCATTCAATTACTGCCTTTCAATCCATAAAAGCCAGTTATCTAGTATAGCTTGTCGACATACGTGTAGACAAAAAGGTTTGGTTTTGAGTGAAAGGCCACACGAAGAGGTGATCACATGAGAATTTCTAGTGCAAGACCACAGCTAACGTTCACACACAGATATCTAAATACTACTAGGAAGAAGCCCTTTTCCAAGTTCATGGTGTAGAAATAAGCTATCAAGGCCATCCAATCTTTTGCACAATAGAAACAGGACTCTAGACAGTGCTATCATGCAAACATCAGTCAGAAGTGTCCGGAACAAGTGGTGGTATCTGTTCACCAGACTTTCCCGTACTGTCAGACAGTGTTTACAACAGCCAAGTTAATCAAGAAAAGGATTACTTACACACACACAACTTAGCAAATGTACTACTTGAAGTTGTCAAAAATATTTTCTACATGCTTAAAAAAAACCCCACAAAAAAAACACCCAAAACACCCACACAACTATTTTGGCACGTCACTAAAGAAAGACACAATCATGGCCAAATCTGAAACATTTGCAACCATTAAGGAATAATAATGACAAATTTAAAAAAAAAAAAAATATATATATATATATAAAAGAAGTCACACTCCAAGACCATCCATGTGTATAAAACCAGGTTTTGCCTAAGTTTCTGGCTCTTGGGATTGCAAGCACACATGAGCGAGAACATTAAATGATTGCAAACTGATTGTATCATCTTGATTTTCTAGCTATTGTTCCCAGGATACAAGAAGTATTTTTCCTAGAACACCACTATGATCTGTATTAGTTATCTCAGTAGGTAACTGAAATGGATTTTTAAGCAAATAGCTTTTGCTGCATATAAAGCCCGGTACTTTAGGTCTAGGCTAAAGCGAACATCAAGATCAATCTCTTGCTTATTTTTGCTAAAGAATATTCAGAACGTATTGGGAATAACCGAACAATTGCACCTTAACGAGACGTTCTGCATCCTTACCAACTCTCTCACAAACATGACAGTCACTGCAGACAAGTCCTTCAAAAATTTTCTCTCCTCTGATCAGTGTAAGTTTTGTCCTAACGTATTTTTAACTCTTGTTGATACCATCACTGAGGTATCACAATCATCCACTCATTTCAAACTTCCCACTAAGAATCTACAAGGTTAAACAACACTTGCCTTTACGTTTCCATAAAGAAAAAAAAGAAAAGTTTCCTCAAAAAATGTTCAGGCACACTTTTTGCTGTACAAAGAAGCCAAGTCCCTCCTGCTTCACTTTTTGCACATTAAGTATGAGATCTAAGGACGCAAAGAAGTCCTGCTGTTTGCTAGGCCACTGCCCACGACTTCTAGTTGAAATACTTCTTTCAGACTCCAGATGCCTTTTTATTTAACTATCAAGACCAGCAAGTTCTTAAGACGTGCTTATTAACAGAAAGCACACAGCTTAGCAAATGGAGTGGGGGCATTGTCTTTGATAGACATCTATCAGTTTAAGAGGTATTAAGAATGGTTCTTAAAAGTGCACCAAGCAACAGAGACAAGCTCCAGCTCTCTCACAGGGTCCTACTGCACTTGCTACAATTACTGTTCACCATCAGCATCTCCAGAGAACACCGAGAGAGCTAGATGCTGTGTCAGTGGAACAAAAAGGAACATCTCCTTTATTAAAACTTTTAAAAGTATTCACTAACATAGTGTATGTGGGCAATAACTCTACCACATATTAGAACAGTCGGTTCACCATTCGTTGAGGCTAAATGACATAGCACACGTTCATGTCAGTGGCTGCTGGCAAAGCAACACGTTGTGTTGTGACAAGAGCACAAGTCAGAGGACTGAAGAACGGCCTCTGTTTGCTCCAAAGGCTGCTCTTGATAGATGGTCTGCTGTGGTAGCCAGGAGGACTGCTGCGTTCCACAGTAGCAAGAAACATGCCACCACCCATAACGAGAACTTATTACACTGCCTGGACAACATACACAAACCCAATTTTGCAAAACACTCCAGCAGATACATACTGTAATTCAATCACTCCCACATTTTTGGTAGGTCCGCCTACCACAGTAGTGGTTTTGTGATAGGGACATTTCCCAGAGGTTGAACAATGACCTGCAAGTATATAGGCTGGCCCACCGTTAGTTGGTAGCAGTTTGCTACCATATGAAGTAATTAGAGAAGGAAATTTTCCTTTTCCTTACCAAGGTCTTAAGAGAACCTAAGCATACTTGAGTGAACAGACTTTGCCACTTCATTTAAGAGAAGCAAGAAAAGCCAAGCTATCTAAAAACCTTAAACATCTCATCTTCCTAAAGCATATATCCATATATACACTCATATATTTATTGGCCATCCTTAAACCGACAGGCCAGCTAGAGCAAATTTATTTTAGTAACTGAAACTAATTTCAGCTGTGCTGATTATTTCCAGGGTGGCTAAACATTTGGAACTTCATACAAGGAGAAAACATTTTCTCCTCATCAAGTCATAGCTCTTTGAGAATTTGTACACAATAGCATTAGATTGGTGCCAATTCTTTGTATAATGTTTCCTTGGCTAAAGTCTTTTTGTTTCAAGCAGATCTGTTAGTACAGACAGTCTGCTGCACTTTGCTAATGCCTGAACTCAGCAGAATCTCTAGTTATTCTTTGCTTTCCTTAAAAAAGCACCTAGGTTTTACGACAATTTTACAACTTCGGAAAACTTGTTTAACAACTGAACCTGCAACCTTTTCAATAGGCTCTTTTTTTCCATAAGAGACCATACTTATAAAGACGACAAATCCAAATTATTGCCTTTGATGTGCACTACATAGCAGTTTGGGGGGGATATATGGAATGCTGTAAAATTCAGACTTTCTATTCTTTTACTATCTCATTCCTTTCCCATTTGAATTTCATAAGCAGAGCTCAAAACTAACATCTGCCTGGATAGTCCCAGATGTGCTCTGTCAGGTGGTGGAGCTATTTGAACTAGCATATTTTAACTTGTTTAAATGACAATAAAGTATAATAAAGTACCCTGGGCAATTAACAAAACCAGTGTATAAGAAAGGGATAGTGGAGAAAATAAACAATTTAGACAGATAAGAAGGCAACTGGGGAAAAAAAAAAAGGTGTTGATAGTAATTTGCACAGGCTACATTGGAAGGCTATCACATGAACAAGTTACTTTTTTTCTTTTTTTTTTCTTGGTGTGCATCACCTTGCATGTTTAAAGCTTTTTTTTTTTTTCCCTTCTAAGAAAACAAAGGCCTACCTTAAAGCCACAATGAAAGTTTGAAATACACTATATTCCAACAGGGGATGTTAGCAGTCACAGTTTATAGAAAGAAAACAGATGCTGATTCTTTGTACTTTCTTGATCATTAACAACTATCACAGGACACAATAAATAGTCCAGGACCGCTTCATTCATGGTAAGCTTACTTGGCAAATGAACACTTAGAGAATAACAGGTAAGCATGTCTCAGTATGCATCAGTAACATACAGGTTTCATAAAATAATTAATTCTCCAAATGGGGGGGGGGGAACAAACCACCAAACCACCACACATTTAAATAGCTTCATTTCCACTTAGCAGAAGAGCTCTACTATATGAAGCTTTCTGTGGAAGAACCTTACACACCCAGAGACAACATGAAACAGTTCAGTTTCTAGTGTTACCTAGACTAAACTATCTTATACTATGCCTTTAAATTCCCAAACACATAAAACAAACATTTCGATGTGAACATTTAACATTTTTTTTCCCAATCTTCCCTCCTCAATCCATCCCTTGTTCCTTTGAAAGCTTACATGAAAGGAAAAAGCAGAAAAGAAGATGAGCACCTACTAATTTAAAAAAAAACAGCATGAAAGAACTCACCCAGGTTTTAAAATTTATGTAGCTTAGGATACCACCACTTTGCATTACACGATGGCAATAAAACAACGTGCTTAGTGTTCCCTTCTGTGATGCCCACGCTGATACTGTGTTTCCACACTATCCCGACATATTTGGGCAATGACATTCAGCCCCATATTACATTACAAAAAAGTAAATGTCTCACTGCTTCCTGCAGATTCATTATTAGAATTCAAATGTATTGCCAACACATGGCATTGCCAACATATTAGCAATACGCAGCTTCTCCATTAAGTCCTACTAAAAATCACATTTAGTAACACATTATCAATAGCCAGGGAGTTGAAAACATACTTGTGTGACACCTGGTTATACATCAATTTGTACTGCTATAGCTAAACTACTGTCAAGAGCAGGTTACTTAAGTGGACCAAATCGACTTAAACAAAATACAAATTTATATTTATCATTTGCATTGACTTAATTTGAGCAGCTTATATTCATCACATGAGTTTCACAGGATCAACTGTATCCTAATGTTTTCTCTTCAGACAGATTTAACTTAACCAAAAGTACTGCATATTAATTTATTTATAAATCATATGTAGTTACCAGAAACCAACCAAAACATTTTCTAGGCTGTCTGCTGGAATTAGTATTTTTAAACAGTTTCTAGGCATGCAACAAGGGTTACTCTTGTGACACCCAGTACCAATACAGAAGTCTCTCTTCTGTTATGTCATAGAAAACCATTGTGAGCAGCTTTCTAGCAGACAATACCACATATTCCAGCTGACCTACCATCATCTTAACAAAACAGTATCAGTTATACACAAGCACTTGGATACCACATAACACTGTAAACTGAAAAGGACCAAAAGAACAGACAAGACAAGAGAGGAAAAAATAATCAGGATTTCTAAGGAAAAAATGTGGAATTGCCACGTAATTTTGAAGACCGAGATTGAAGCTCTCCAACATATGTTTAAATGGTTTATATTTTGGTTTTCCAGGTTGGTCTAAAGACCAAGTGATGACAATTTCATTTTGGTAATCACTCCTGAGATGGATCTTTAATATTCTTTTACATTATATAGAGTAATATTGTGCCTTTTCTAAATTAGAAAAAAAGAGCCATCATGTCACTTTTCATGTTGTATTTTTGGAAGGATCTAGAACACATGGAAAGAACGACTGGCATTTATTTGCAATACACCTCAAAATACAAGACCAACAAGACAGAACAGGTAAGGTACATGGCACATTTCATTAGTGCACTACTTAATTTTTAAACTACATCTGTCAAAGGACATCACTACAACTTACAAACTTTGTACACAGAGATCACAGTAAGCAGCAAACCACAGCAGCAATGGAATAACATGGAGAAGCACAGCAAACTACTACAATACCCACAAGAAAGGGAAAAACTAGGGGAAAAGCTGGTTAACTACCTTGTTTCGTATGACACTACTGAAGAAGTCATTCTTGTTTCCCTAACCCCTTCTGCCATCACTACAGCCCTGCTCTACTTCATTTATGAAACAAAATTGTTATCAGTAATCCAAGAGTAATAGTATCTGTACCCAAGCCAGAGTCATCAGTTTCTAATCTGGTGGGTTGCAGGGGACAATGCAAGAGTCTTCTAGCTAAGAATTAATTTCTCACTGCCCCTCCATATCAACATGAAAAAAAACCCACGGAAGCACTTCAAATAGCAGGGAAGAAAAAGGGAAGAGCCCAGTACAACCACAGACCTAAACAGACTGCACAAAATTTGCATTTGACTGTCTTTGCATGGCACTGAAAGTTAGAGTTTATGAAGTAATCCACAAAAACAAGCGACTGAATTGTCAAGACAGTAATTTTATCAAGTGACATAGGTTAGATTAAGAAAACATGATGTACGACAAACTTCAGAGACTCATTTTTATGTTCTAGTGAGAGAAGGACAGCTTTATTATTGAAGTGCCTGGGCATTTAATTTCTTTCCCATTTATTATAGTACTGTATAGAAGACAGACATCTATTAGCAGAAACTGTTACCTGTTATACAGGGGAACATCCTTTTCTATCTCCTTGCACCTTCTAGGAAGTGAATGCTACAGAAAGGACACATAATAATTTGACTTTTTTAACCTTTCATATCTTCACTTGTCTAAAGATATCGAAAAATCACATCCAATGTCACACCATATAAGGGACTGAAGTTACATTTAAAAATGATACGGAAAACTAAACTTAGCATTTAGCAATTAAAACAGGCAATGCCTTCCTCTGATGATAGAGGGCAACAAAACTGGAGAGGTTATTTTTAACCCCCTCCCAAAAAGAAGCTCTACTGCCTTCACGCACCTTGAGAGAAACAGTCAAAAGAAGTTACACTCCACAGTTTCATTCTGTGACAAAAACAGGTTAATGCACCTAAAGTTAAAACACATTTCCTTTTTCCTCCTACTTAAACCTCCAAAAAGAAACTTAGGTGCACTAAATCTGTAGTATATGTAGCGCTCTTGCTCTCCTATGTACGTCATTATGTGTAATGGCAGCAAGAACCTCATTTAACAGTAACTGAAATAGTTCAGCGTTTCCAAAAAAAGGAGAAAAGAAAGAGGAAAAGAAACCTTTGCGTATGCTGAAAGGAGTTATTCTAAAGTTTTATCCTTGTAGAACAAGAACTTAACAGAGCTTGCTTCTTTTTCCCCTGCTCTCCCCAAAGCGATTGAGTCACTTTTAATCAGTCACGTAGTCAAGGCAAAGCATCACTTTTTACCTTTGGATTTATTTCATCTCGGCTAGCTCCATGGTACAGTCACCTATCAAAAGCCTGCTCCAAAGTAAAACAAACAAACCAACCAAACCAGAACACGGAAAGGAAAACGAGCACAATGTACAGGGTAATAACCCATTCTACAGGAGAAGCCTGCCTCCTTGTGGCTCAACTAACCGTAAATTAGATTTCTCCAATTCCTTCCATCACACCCGGTAAATCTGGTGAGCCAAGAGAGTAACAAGCTTCTAGTTCAAGGTGGTTTGGGGGTTTGGTTTTGTTGGGGTTTGGTTTTTTGGTTGGTTTTGGGTTTTTTTGTTTTGTTTTGCAGGGAAGTTGATGAAAAAGAAAGATGATTCTAATCTAAGAAGCACTAGCAAAAGTTATTCATCGCTCACTACTGAAAGACTGCTTTTAGCCTCCTCCTCTAGATAGCAAAGACAGGGTGGGAGGGGACAGAGGTCCAACTTAAAAACAACTGACATTCTTTACATGGCAACAAAAGCAAAAGCTTGTCAGCATTCTGGCACCTAAATCCAGAAGGCTCCAAACCTTGGCTCAGCTGTGGCTTAACCTAGCAGGCCACTCAATGCCTTAGCTTTCAACAGTAAATTCCCTTTCTGCCTATAGGTCTCCTTCAGGAGGATTTCACTCTTGGCAGCAGTGAAGCATTTGGTGCTTTCAACAAGATGCAGACATTCCTCTGTCCTGCCTGAAGGGCTCAATTACACCGGGCTACTGTCTTAATGCCTGGAAGAGTAAGTTCTTTAGAAAACAGCTGGGGGTTTTGGCCCATTTTTTTGTTTTGCTTTTTTTTTTCCCAATCCACTCTATTGTGCAAGAGCTTAGCGGTTAAAGAACTCAAAACCTGTGTGACAAATACAGAGATTCAAATTCACACCAGTCTTAGGAGGTGATCACATCATCAGGATGACTCTGGCTTAGGAGGGTATGAGTAGCTTTCTAACCATCTTGCAGAAGCTGCTCCATTTTGTGCAAGTCTGAGCCACAGAGCATGAATCGCTTTTGCTATGAGTTAGGAAATTCATCCACAAAAAGAAGGGATGTTCCAGTCTCCACTCCAAAGGCTTTTTAATATAAAACACATTAAGTGAACACAAGAGTAGCCCATATTTTTTCTGCATCTCACAACTGTTGGGCTTGCAACTTGCTTTCTTCTGTGTCACAGCCTCTGTTTTGGGAACGGTTTCTCTAGCCTTTAAACAAGTGAATCAGACTCACTCTTTCCAATCTGCAACCCAGTGATCTGGCTGGAAAAGAAGTGAACTGAACCCATGGCTCTCTTGTGCTTGTAGTCATTTTAATTGGAGATGCACTCACCCCACGTACTTTGAATGAAAGACTTTGACTCTACCCTTTTCTTCTTTTCAAGGAAAAAAAAAAAAAAAGAAGAAAAAAAGAAAAAGGTTGTCACACCCTAAATTCCAGACATGGAAGATGTCATTTCTTTCTGCTACAGTTTTTATGCCTAGGTCCAGAATGAGAAGCATTGCACCTTTTTTTTTTTGGTTTTTTTTGTTTGTTTTTTTTTGTTGTTGTTATTATCATTTACAGATTTACCCATGAGACAGCTTCTACTTTGTGTGCTTTAGACCCTTTCGTGCCTGCTCAGCTTCTACCAGACCAGAGGACTGCACAGAGGGCTGTGCCACTGTTGCCAGGGGCCAAAAACTTAGGCAAGGCCGTACCACACACTGCAACATCCAAATAGCTTCATAGGTCTCATTAGAAAGGTTGTAAATGGAGAAGCAAAATAAGTAGCCACTCACATTAACTCTGGCACTACTCTAATAAGAAAAGAAAAGGGGGGGGGGGGAAGAGAGAGAGAGAAATCACTCTTTTCTCTTACTCCGTTGCAAACCTGGCAAAGGGCAAACACCTTCGACTCTACTGAAGAGAAAGGGAATCAATCAGTGGTGTTCATCACATCATGGGACTGGCTGCCGTACCAAACAAGTCCAGTATGTCTGGATAACACACTAGGTCTGTGTATGGGAAAAAAAAAAATCATCCTTCTGGAAAAAAAACATTCTGTTTGTATAACCAGATCTGTAATTAACATGCAACTTACTCACACAAGTGAAGAACTATCCCCTCCCGGCTTTTGTAATTTTATAGACTGAACATGGCAGAGACTTCAATTTATTAAAAGTGATGTTCTTCTATATGCAACTCTGTTTCTATTATATTGAAATAGTGGGCAAGTAATAAGGACTACATGAAGTCATACACACCAAGAAATTTACTACAGCAGGGTTTCTGTTCATAAGTTTAAGACAGTTTGTGTTTTTGCTTTATATCAGGGTCTGACACTAAGTTAATAAGCCTTTTACTGAGATTCAAAAGCTATTACATTACACACATCTTCCTCTACTTACATTTGCTAACCTATGCTGAGGCCTAGGATTAAATTTTACGCTTCACTGACAGAAAATAGAATCCTAAATCACCAATCCACACATAATTGTTAATTTCCCCACTTTTTTCTTGTGGTCACAGTACCTACTTTCTTCCTTGCCACAGCCCTACTTTAAAAACTTTCACATTTTTAAAACTAGCCCTGAGCTTCAGCGCAGGCCTATGAAATGTCTCATTTTCTTTAAATTATCTTTACTGAACTCCCCCAATTACCCAGACCAGTAAGGTTTACTAAACTTTGTACAGAATGATAACAAATAATACTACTGAAGCAAGTATCAGGATCATAGATCTTTTAAAGCCATAATAAAAACTCCTACTAATATCAATAATAAACAGCAGCAGGTTCTAGTAGATTAAGTACCAGACTCATACTCAGAAAAACTGGTTTCTTTTCTATTTTATTCTCACCTAGTCTTCTAGGTGACCTTGGGCAAATCACTATCCCCACACTGCAGTTTCCCCAGCAGTAAAAATGAATTGAACAGAGTTGCAGATCTGTCTGGAAACTCCAAATGAAACACACCATAAGAGTTAAAAATATATTTCCCTATCTGCAGATATATCTGCCTTGATAGCTTTTCTTTATCCCATTATACATCAGCAGCAGCGTAAGATTACTTTTACTTTCTAAATACACTCTGGTGGTTCTTCAAGAATGGCTTTAGGCTACTGCCTTACTTTTTATCACATGCTTGATCTATTTCTGCTACTGTATCTACTTTGAAGGACCAAGAGCTTGTATTTAGCAATACGCACTTCACACTTACTTTAATATATTATGCCAAAAGTTGCTGTTGAACACATTCCTAAGCTACGGGGAGAAAATAAAACAGGACAAATCAGAACAGAGAGCCAACTACCAACGAGCAGCAACTCATTCTCTAGACCCTTGCTCATGTAAGTAATCGTGGAAGTATTCGCTTCCACGACCTGCCACGGGAATCAGTCATCAGCAGATTTTTACCAGGAATACCTGCATTGATGAACCAAACTGCATCAAAGCAACATAAAAAGATTCATCTTCTTATACACTGCTAGACTTAAGAAACACTACTTTTCATTTAACAGGAGACTGCCATTTATTAGCAAATAATACTACTTCACTGCGGTGTGCTTTGCTCACTTGCCCTCTTCCAGTTTTTGGGTTTGTTTGGGTTGTTTTGAAAAATGACACGATTATGAGATGCTTTTTCACCTTTCCTATTCCGAAGCATAAGGCTTAAACAACAGCTTCTAAAAGCTCTTGGCTTCGCTAGTCTTTGGAGGGGAAAAAAGCCCCCCCCCCCCGCCGCCAAAAGGCACTTATTCATAATTAATTTTTCTAAAAAGAGTTAGCAGATAAAGTTGGCACTTCCCACATCATGCCACAAAAGCCTGTTTTTCTTGACACAAACGTGAGCCATGACGTACTTCCAGTTATTTTCCTGACCGAGGAATTACTACAACACATTGAAAAATTTACTTAATAAGCTGACAGGCAGAATAATGAAAAATTACTCCTGTACTGTCAGCAGACAACTTCTTGAACACTAGCGACAGAGCCGGTGAAAAAAAAGGAAGAGACGGACCTTCCACACCATAGACACGAGCTGTGAAAAATCCAGCTATTTCCTGAAATACCGCAAAAGCGATCAGAAGAAAAAGCCAGCATATTTTCGGCGCAGCGCTAAGGAGAAAAAGAAATCGCTGTGCATCCAAGAGGGAAAAGAGAAGGTGGGAAAGGCATTTGCAGCTCGGATCCTGGCACCTTCTCTGGGTGGGAAGGCGAGCCCGAAGGGCTCCGGTGCCGGCGGGGGAGGGAAGGAAGGGGCAGACGTTATCTGCCGGGAGGGGAGCGGAGCCCGGGCGGGCTCCCCCCCCCCGCCCCGCTCTCTACTCCTACACCAACTTCCCCCGGCCCGGGACGTGGCCGGCCGCAGTTGGACAGGGAGCGACGTGACGAGGCTAAAACCGGTCTGAAGTCCACAAAGAAGCCGTCTGCCTCCGGGAAACGGGCTGGGGAAGGGAGGGCGGGAGGAAGGACGGACGGACGGGGGTGGGGGAAGCCCGGGGCGGGGGGGGGAGTTTCACCCTGCCCGAGAGCGCGCGCCTTAACGCCCCGCGGGGCTGAGGAGATTCACCCCCGCCCCGAGGACCGGGCAGCGCCGCCCCCAGCCCGGCCGAGCCCAGCCCAGCCCAGCCGCCCCGCCGCCGGGACGCGGAACGGGCGCACCTTCTCCTCCCGCCTCCCGCCCCGCGGCGGGCTCCGGGTTGGGTTCTCACCGTCCTCCCGCCGCCGCCGCCGGCCAGCGCGGCGCTACCGCCCGAGTACATGTAGTAGGCGATGCCCAGCACCCAGAGGACGGCGAAGCAGAGCAGCAGCCGAGACCTGCGCCGCATCCTCCCTCTCTCCCTCCCGCGCCGCCGCCAGGCCACCACGAAACGG
>JAVJGG010000050.1:11411948-11431183 GCA_035590195.1 Aviceda cuculoides | reverse complement strand
ATTGTTATTATTATCATTATTAGTTTCTTCTTTTCTGTTCTATTAAACCGTTCTTATCTCAACCCATGAGTTTTACTACTTCTCCAATTTTCTCTCCCATCCCACTGGGAGGGGAAGTGAGCGAGCGGCTGCGTGGTGCTTAGTTGCTGGCTGGGGTTAAACCACGACAAATAAGTACCTGTGTTGGGGGTTGTTGCAGGGACCGCAACCGTGCAAGTACACTGCTCTCGGTTCTACTGGGCTGAGATACACCCCAGTAAGGAAGCCTTAGTAAAGCCAGCACTGGTCCTGTACCCGCTCTATGGAAAAGAAAGGGAACATCGGTACAGAGGCTGTTGATCCAGCATCGTTCGGAACCATTAAATTCACTAAAACCAACCAAACAAAAAGAACAGATACAATTAGTGTCTATTGCATTTTTTTCAGCTCATTGTTCCAGTTAGTTCTCCATGCCTGAACACAGAACTACATAGGCAAAAACAGCTTCAAGTGAAGGCAGGATAAATACCTTCTGGAAGCAAAAAGGTGTATTTTGTCAATTGATTACACAGATGGGAAAATCATACAAGCAGTGGCAGAGTTGACAGCAATTTAGGAGAACTCGCAACAGCCCAAAGGCTAAGGAAAGTATCCTCTTCCTCCAATGCTTCTTGACATTTCCTCAGAGAGCAAATTCACAAATTGTGCATTTCTGAGTTCAGACAAAACCTCCCAGGCTTGTCAAGAGTATAGATGCTGCAATTGCCAACCCAGGGCTGTAAGACTTCTATAGGTGTTGCCATTTCTTTTTTTTTTTTTTTTTCCTAGAGATGGCTCTTGTAACATCTTGACTCCTGAGCAAGATGAATTCTGTCACTGTGCCAGTTCTTAGCACTAAGCAATGGAGGGCAAAGATAAGGCTTCAGATGTGTCCCACTTATACATCAAAATACTGCAACATTGACAAGTATTTTAGTGCTGTACATTCCCTGAATACTAAACTTCTTCCTGGTGCTATCTTGTGCTATACAATATGGCTCTTTTTATGCTTCAGTTTACTAGCATCCTTCTTCATTTGCAGTTAGGCTGGTAGAGGAAGAAAGTCCCTCACAAAAATTAGGATTGCATTTTTCCAATCTTTACTCAAGTATGTAGCACATGCGAACTATTCACGCAAACTGGGATTAGAAGTCCTAGAGCTGAGATATATTCACACCTTTTTCATCCTGAAGTGTTCTTTATCAGAGCTTAACTCACTATTTATCTCTGCAAGGTTTAAAAAGAATGTTTTATTACCTAGCTCAGTATCTTCTTGCCATCCTCAGAGATGATGGAGTGGAGAGTGCACTTATAAAATTTGCGGATGACACCAAGGTGGGAGTGGATGGAAGCACTTCAGAGGATGGGATCAGAATTCAAAATTATCTCAATACGTTGGAAAAACAGTCTAAAACTATCAAGACAGAATTTAGTAACAACACGTACAAAGCACTACATGAAGAAATGAAAGATCAAATGCACAAATACAAAATGAGGAATCATAGGAGAGGTGGAAGGACTGAAAAAAAAAGGACGTGAGAGCTACAGTACAACTCAAAGCAAATATCAGCAAAGCAGGTAAATCTCCTGGAAGGCAAATCTTGTACCGAGATGTATTATTACAGGAGTATCATATGCAATAGGGAATTATTCAGCTCTGCAAGGTGCTAGTGAAGACCCAGCTGGCATATTGGATCTAGTTCTGGGTGGCTTTTAAAAAGAGCAACAAGAATATAAGACATTTAGAGAATGTGGCCTACCAGAAAGAGCTCAGATAATGAGGTTGGTCACTCTAGAAGCTCCAAAGGGAGATTTCATGATAGTTTTCCAGTAACTGAAAGACTGTCCAAGAAAGGACAACAATCACTTATTCCCTTTCCCCAGTTTTCAGAAAACAATCCACTAGATTCTCCAGAATGGCAGTGAGGTACCGGAGGAAAATCCAAGGCTGGCTAATAATCCTTAGGGAGACTCAGGACTCTGTGCTAGCAGAGGATTTTAAGAATAGATCTGTCCGTGCTACAGGTATTTTTGATCCCACTTGGAGCAGGGAAATTATCTCAGTGGTTTCATATGGCTTCCCAACACTCTCAATCCTATTTTATCAACAGCTCAATCCAGTTCTTTTTTGTTTGCAACAGCACAGAATTGAAGCTGACCTGCAAGTGCTTTTCAGTCACTTCAACACTTCGGCAGTTACAAATTCAGGATCAGACACCTTTCCTTCCTCATGCTTTTGTTGGACAAGCAGGGACCATTCTCATCATCTAACTCTGCTCCCTGCTTGCACATGTGGGTTTTCCAGTAGCGAGAGTCCTGAGGGGGTTGCATTCCCCCTTCTCTCCCCAGCACACCGCATATGTTCCCAGCTACATGCATGGTACGCTCGCGTGGTCACACGTACCCCCTTTCCAGTCACTCCTAGATCTACTCATAATATTTTCTAGGCCACCCTGAATTTTTGTCCTCACTGAGGTTGAAAGCAGGGAAGGTTTATTCAGGGTTCAGCTGTCCACGAAGACGCACAGGCTCCGATCCCTACCCCAGGACCAACCCCACTGAAGGCAAAGCCTGAGCTGTGGGATGCCGCAGCCCCCCAGACCCGTGGGCTGCTGTGCAGGTGCTGTGTGAGCCCTGAACTGCTGCCAGTCCTGCATCCCTGCCCGCCAGGGCCCAGAAAATGGGGAATCCACAGCATTGTTCCTGTTTACCCCCTGCGTGCTGCTTCACAAGTGGTCCCGTAAAACAAAGGTCACCTCCAGAGCCTGAAAGCCCAGCACCCCTTGCAAATCCTCCCTCTCCCACTGCACCGCAGACCTGCAACAGCTTCACCATCCAGGGACCTGGAGGAAAGGACCAGACTTTTTCCTCCATGCAGGTTTGTAATAGAGCACAAGAGAATGCCTGCGCAGCAAGAAAATGAAGATACCACCATCACCTCACTTGCTCCTTGTCTTAGTGGTGGGGAGCAGTATGGGCAACGTTCCTCTGGGTCTCTGCTCTCTTGTGTGCTGCAGCATCAACATGTGTGAGACGATCACTTGAAATAATTACAAGAAAGGGTTTAGCTGCAGCAGGATGGAGCACCACGCAGGCTGATTTGCCCTGCTTCACGGTGGCTCTTACAAATGGTTTTGTTCACAGCCCGAAAACCCTAGCAATGCAATTAGCACAGAGAGTAAAGCTGAATGGCAACCTCAGGATTGAGACCCGTGCAGGCAGACAGACTAGAGATCTCCCTTGCATCACCCTGCGGTGCTTTTGTTATGGTTGGAGAATATCCAACTCCCCTGCTCCAACAGACAACCAAACCTGTGTGAAGAGGCAGTAAAGCAAAATGTAGATGCTTTCATGCAAGTAATTCTTTTCTTGGAAAGCATAAAAAAAGTGCAATTGCTTGTATTTTCAGAAGACTTTTTTTGCTCAAAAAAGATTTTAAGTCAGAATAAAGGAAGGCTCCTGGTGAAACTCTAACTTGCTTATAACAAGCTGTTGGGCTTCTGAAACCTAACCGTGCCTCAAGAAAAGTCACTGCATGGATGCACTCATGTGGGTCCTAGCCACCGCAGAAAAGCTCAAGAAAACTTCTGAAAAGGGAGATTTTCACTTGCCCCCCAAATGCAGGGGCTCATATGCACACCATTCAGCCACCGCCAGACCTGCCCAGTTCTTCTGCGGTCTCTCAGCAGTCATGCAGTGCAGAAAGTGAAAAATCAAATTTTGTTTCCACAACATTCTGGCATCAGCCTTTCCACAGCAACATCGATTTTTCTTTTTTCTCTTCCACTTTCTCAGCCCTCCAATTCTCCGTCTACCTCACCCTCCTGCCAGATTCTGATGCTTTCTCTCACGCAGACAGGCCTTTCACTCTGCAGAGCATCCCCCTGAGTCCACTAGCTTACTCACACTGAACAGCAGGATGTTGCGTGTAAGGACAGTAAAGTCTGGTTCTACTTGCTTTTTACTTCCATTCACAGCCTATGTTTCCCCATTCCATAACTTCAGCAAGTTATTTTTGACAGTTTTTACATCCTTCAGCATTTTCCTTTCCCCCCTTCCTTTCACAGCTCTTAACTATCTTCTTTCTTCCCATTCCCCAATTCTCTCTCCTGACTCCCCCTAAGAAAAATAAACACCCAGTAAAATTATTTTTTTCCCCCATCTCTTCTCCTTTCATTCTTTTCCAGTCTTTTTCTCTAATTCTATCCTTTCTTCCACTTACTTTTCTTACTACACCCAGGGATATGTTTCCTCAGCCATTTACTGATTTATTTACTTATATATTTATTGCTTTTGGCTGTTGTCCTCACAGAAGCCCTCACGTTTTTCACATTTCCCATCAGCTCCCAGTTTTGGCTCATGTCCCCTGCAGCTGGGGTACCTTTCTGTACTCCACCCCTCCAGCTATACGTACACACCAATCGCAGCCGACAGAACACCTAGGTTTACGTTAGCTCAGTACTAAAACCAGTAGGACTATAGCTATGCAGGGATTAGTATGGACTGCAAAGTCTGTCCAGGATTTTTAATAAATACATAGGGGCTTAGCTGTGGCTCTGCTCTATGCTGCGACAGCTACACGAAGCCCAAGCCAGCTGTAAGCACATCCCTGCGTAGTAAAGTAGCTGTAGGAGGCACAGCAGGGAGCTCACAACCTCCATGGTCAACTCCGACGCCTACCTGTGCCTTACCCTGTCCTGTGTTGCTCCAGAATGCTCTGAGTAATGCAGAAACTATGCTGGAGTCCAAGGGGGGATGTTCCCAGGGCTTTGCCAGGAGAAATGGTCCTGTCTAGAAATGGCAGAGGAGAAAGCTGCCCCTCCTTTCCTTAGGTACCCCTTCCCCACAACTCATGATACCCCAGCACGTCTCTGCCCAGAGTTTGCCTAATGCCCAGGAATACAGCCTTGTGGCTGCTCCCTGCAGAGCTCACAAGGAAATAATCTTCCCCCAGAGGAGTGGGACTTTTTGTAGCCCCTCGGTGAGCAACGTTCAGGGGTCCAAGCAGTGAAGAAGGTAACACAGGTTAACTTTTTGGTTGTGCAACACCTCACATTACCAAGTGCCCTGATTGTGTGCTATTCACGTCCAGGAGACTTTTGCTTTTGTGTTCAAAGGAATAAGAGAAGCCTTGTGGCATTTGCTTCTGATAACATACAGCACTTTATCAGCATGCAAGAAGGGGGATAAAAGAAATAAGAGAGAGAAAATAAAAGGAAAAGCAGACCGGTGTGATTTAGGAATGAGGTACTGGAATTCCCACTGCAGCTGATTTAAGTCCCAGTTTCTCAGCAAGGCCAGATCCCCAAAGGTGTTTGAATGTACAGCTAGCAAAAGAAACAAAGAAGAGCTTGGTACCTAATGCACCTGTGTGAAACCCTTTGATGGTAAGCCCTGAAGATAAGCCAGTGAAAGCCAGACTCACCAGAGCACAACACGCCAGTTTAACTTGGCTGAGAGTCAGGCCTTGTGTGCTTTTCCTACACAGTGTACAAAACTGAGCTCATTGGCAATGCTCAATAAATAAATAACGATAACAAAATCTGAAGCAATAACCAACAGGATGCACAGAAATTAGTTGTGTGGGGAATTCCCTTAGAAATGGCACGTTGCCTTCAGCACAGGGAAATACACTTCCATTGGAAGCTTACGGTAAAGTAACTGTTACTTTTCACCAGGTATTCCAGCCAGAGTGATAAAAACAATAATCTGAGACTGTGGTAGGTCAAAAAGTATATAAATTATCAGGCAGATTGTATTGCAGGTCCATAAACCAAAAGGATGGTGTTCTGGGAATAATGACTGAAGCATTAAAGATATCTGAATTCTTCCCTTAACATACGGTCCAACCTTTGCATCTTGATGACCTGCCAGACTTGTTATTTGTGAGAGAGGACTGGGGGAAAATAAAAAGGCTGGATGAGTGCAGAAGGCACAAGAGTGGTTGTTGATGGAACAACATCTATCTCAGAAATTGTCCTTTCTTCTCAGGTTGTTCAGAACTGCTGCAGTGAAACAAGGGATTTCTAGTCGCAGGAGACTGACATGGGAGATTTTTCTGTGGATCCGTA
The DNA here is from genome assembly GCA_035590195.1 of Aviceda cuculoides. NCBI lineage: Eukaryota > Metazoa > Chordata > Aves > Accipitriformes > Accipitridae > Aviceda > Aviceda cuculoides. Next base: position 11,425,094 of record JAVJGG010000050.1, on the reverse strand, counting down.
CTATTCTTTTGAGAATGAGTGCAAGGCACAAAAGAGTAAGCTGCAGCAATAAAATGCTGTGCAATGGGTAATAGATAAATAATTCAGGGCTATGGACAAGCAGATGAACACCAGCTGGTTCAAGCTGGTATTAACGGCATCTCATATTGCAAATGGGTGTCTTGGATTGGAAGCTACTTGCTGTCAATAGACATCTCAGCTATTCACATTCAGGCGCTTCAGGCAAACATTTAAGAGCCACTGCCTGACCTAGTGTGACCAGAAGCATTGCTGCCTTGGAGGAAGTAACCGGCCACTCCTCTAAGTTGGCTTCTGGTCTCCAGCCGTGACCGGAGCAGCACAAATCACAAGACATCCCTACAAATTCGTCCAGGCAGCTGAGCTCTGCCCTGAGCTAGCGGGACCTCTGAGCCCCTTGGTATACACCTTGAAGGGTGGTACTGATGACTTGCTCCTGCCATAGATAAGGCTGATTCTCCACAGAATTCAGCACTCTCAAACAAACATTTAATTTTAAAGTACTTAAAATAAAACACAGGTCCCCTGATGTCATGTTCTAGACCTATGGTTTCCAACAGCAAAACTGGCATTTTTTTTTTTACCACCCTCCTAACACTCTGCAGTGCTTTCTTGTGTCTGAATTGGCTGGGTTTAAACCTTCCTTATAAATAGCAGCACGGCAGTAGAAAACACTGTATTCTCAGTGTCATCCTATCTCAAAAAAAAAAATACAGTATTGTCAGTTTTACATTAGTATCGATATACATCTATATTTTAGTCAAATCTGCACAGTTCTTTCAGAACTGAATTTGACATCTTTTTTATGGTTCCAGGTCACTATGTCTCTACTGGGATTCATCAAAGTGCTGTACTGACGGTTTGCCACATCGTAGTTGTAAAATACTCTCATCTAAAGGTTTAAGTACTGTTTACAAACTGAAACCTGCAAGACGAAGCAAAAAAAAGTAAACCTTCCCCATTAAACGATATCTGATTTTGCTTAAAACTTACTGCAGCTGGAAACAATGTGGGCAGAAGAATGCGGTTTTGTTCATGGTGTTGCCTTCAGCTGGAAGAACATGCTCTGGGCGTGTGAAGTGAGGGAGCTGAGCACCAGCCAGCACCAGCACCCGCGGGCTTCTGGCTCTCGCTCCCCTGCTGAAGCCGCCGGGTGCCTCCGCTGACACGGACACAGTGGTTTTCACAGGGAAGTCTGAGCGGGGTTTTCGGGAAGTAGTTTCGGGAAGTGCCTCTCGTCTGCCTTGGGTCATCAGGTGCTCCAGACGTCCTTAAACTTGGTATCTCTCCAGCCACCTCAGGCATGAAAGATAGGTTTCATCTCAGTCGTGTTCAGGGCTTGCTGATACAGGGGCGTTTAGGAGAATTAAATTGATTTATCTTTGCAAGTGGATTAGGTGCTGACACATAAACAGAGGCAGATTAAACACTTTCGTGCAGAAACAGAGCAGCTCTAATTCAGTTTATCTTAATTCACTCCAGAAGTGAATTAGGGCTGTGACCGAAGTGCAGGGAAGGCAGGCGCCTTGCTCCCCCAGCTCCCCCCCAGCCGCTCGGCAGGAGCTGCCAGCCCACGCTAAGGGTTGGGGAAGGAGGGGTGGGAGAAAGAAGCCTCTGCTCCTTCCTTGCCGCCGGCACTCACAGCCCACATCTCGGGGCACTGGGTCCCAGGTAGGGTGGTTTGGGGTCCCAGTGGTCCCCCCCACCTCTGCATACCGTCCCCTGGCCCGGCTGATGTGTCCCCAGACCCATCTTTGGAAATCCTCCTTTCTCCATCCTCTTGAGCTATTTCAAGAACTGAAGTTCTGGCAAGGTCAAAGAAAAGTCCAACTGCCAGATTAATCTGATGCTGAGAAAGAAATACAAAGATTTGGCATAACGGCACCAAGGCTTTTGAAAGTTTACCACCAAAAAACCAGTACCAAAATAGGATGAAAACACCTGCAACCTGTGTAGGCACCAGCTAGCACTGCTGCACCACCCGTGGTGGACTCCTCCTGCTCGCCTCCCATCTCCCAGGAATGATGAGCATTTGTTATTAAAACCCAGGCTGCCGTGTTTTATTTACTTCATGCTACATGCAGAAAAAATAAGAGGAGCATGAGAGAGCCAGCCCTCCTCATCAGGCCGGGCTATAGCACACGCATGGCGTTCTCCTGAGCGGAGGCAGATGGGGAGGCAGGAGGGGAAGATCTCTTTTGGGACCTATCCCACCAGCCATAAAAGCATGCCCTTCAGCCTGAGACACTCCAGCACCCTTTGCTAAAGCGGTTTCACTTTTCCCTTTGAAATCCTATGACTTGCCATAAATAACCTCTTTAGCCCAGCCGATGCCAAGGAAGAGTCGTGCGGCAAGTGGCTCGCAGCCTGGCACACGCTCTCTCACGGCCGGCCGTTTGCTTTCGTTTGAGGTCCCCAGTTTGGGCTTGCCTTGCCCCAGCAGAAAAGCAGCTGCTCCGCTTTCAGACGCCTGCCCCTGCTCCAAGCACGAGAGCAGCTCACCCCCCTGCTTCGCCTTTTCCAGATGCTCGCGGCAGTGCATTACGCTGAATAATGGCAACTTAAAAAAAAATTGGAATCTCTTCAGACTTCAATTGACCTTAAATATAGGTTCTGTTTCTAAAATCCCTTCCTCAGCAAAAGTGGATGTCTGGGAGAATGGGTAATGGAATATAGAGGATTGCTGCTTCTCGCCGTGCTTGGCAATTACCAAAAATTGTTACTGTTTGACGGCAACTTCTGTGTGATTTTACACCCATAGCAGCAACGGTGTTGAGCCTATTCCATGCTTTCTACTAAAGTGCCATTAGTTAACTGGTAATGCTCCATGCTCCTTCACTGCAGATCACCCAAGCAAAACAGCAGTTGCGTGCAGATCCAATTATAAGTATTTTACAGCCCGGGAACTTGTAGTTTATTACTAGGCAAGTTAGTATTTGTACAGATCCAAGCTACAGTCACACATGGAAATACCACCCATAACCATTTGCAGATTGTTCCTGTGACATGAACTTCCATTTTGCTAACAGAAAAATTACTTGCAGAAAGATGGAGAACGAACGGGTGATTTGGGACCTTTCGCTAGTATACAGACACTCGGGCTGTGGCAGTCATGGTGGCAATAGGTGCTTATTTGGGGTGACCTTACTGCTTTTATATCATGTAGCTGTCTCTCACCTTAGTGAGTGCAACCTTTGTATCGCTGCACATCACCTAAAATACACACATACTCACAGACACTAACACACACACACACACACCTTTTGTGTGGCTGAATTCAGGAGTCCTAATATGCAACCTATTTGTTTGATTTGGTAAACCTGAAAAGAATCAGTATATGCCTGAAGTGCAGTAAGACAAATACTTGTATACCAGCCTGTTCAACAATGCTATACACTTTGTCTAAATGTATGCAGAATGCTTAGGCAGAAAAACGCACGCATATATACGTGTAGAGACAGACAAGAAGATGTCATTTATATGTATGTGTATATATGCATATGTAGATATATATATATAGAATATTTCAAAACTAAAAAGGAGATTTAGTCACACAGCTTCTTGATGCTAACTGATACTATATGTCTATCTGCATACGCACATGTGCACACACTGCTGGTACTGTAAAAACCATCTGTGCTTGCACTGTATATCAATTTTAGTCACATTTCCCATGGAAATAATGATTTATGAAATCATTCTCCTTCTGCATGCTTGCTCTCCTTGCAATCCCAAACCTTTTTATCAGCTCCAAGCTTACCTGGAGACAGCTAATTTCTTGCAGAATCAATGAAAATATGCATCCAGACAGAGGAGAAAGCCTCAGTCTGTACTGTGACTGAGGTAAAAGCTATAATATGAACTTACCCTCACTTTAACCCACAGAATCTGCAAGAGACAGCAAATTTGAAAGTCTAGCAATTCTAGGAAAATTTAAATGGGAACTTTCATTCAACCACCAGACCTGAGCCGACGGGAAGGCTGGCTTCATTAGCTCCGGTGCTCATGGCACCACTTTGTTTCTGTTGATCTGAAGGAAGGTGTTCCTCTATCCATTTCTAGATTGGACCTTCAGCAAATACGCTCATTCTGTGCAATTTTACTTCTGCCTAACGTTTTCCTATTTGTTAAAGGGCTGAATGACTCGCTTCCAGAGATATGATTTCAGATTTTGGGTGAGTGACGTATACTTACATCAGAAGGAATTAGACCAGGACTTAAATGATGGGGGAGAAAGGATCCAAGTGTAATGATGATTTCTGAGTCTGGCAGCTGGAGAGGAATTAAACATGAAAAGAATTTCTAAGTCTGTTTTTTTTGTTCCAAATCCTGAACCTTATTCCCTTCCCAAAGACATTGGGCAGGGTGAAAATGATGCACACCTTAGCAAATTTTGCCCAGCACAAATGGAAAGGGGGGTTTACAGACCACACGAAATAGTGGGAGAGTCTCAGCTGAACTGGAGATTTATGCATCCTGGAGGTTGTTCCAGATGACGATGGGAAGAAAGTGGTTTCATGTTTCCCAGCCCTTCTTGGACTCCTGACAAAAACCCATGCCAAGCTGGGACAGCACACTATGAATTGGCTCCTGCACAGCAGTTTCTACCCCCTGTGCTGCTGGAGATGCAGGGGACCAAAGGACTTAATACAGCAAGTGGCTCCAATTGTGGTTCTCTAAACTTGCTAAGAGTTAGACACCTGGACCTCCTAAGACCCCTCCTGGTGAAGGAAATTGTGCACTTCCACACTGCAAAAACATTCCCATATTGTGGGTTTTGCATGTGATGGCAAGATAGAGCTCATTGGGATTCAAGTCACCTCATTCCCATTAATCATGTTAATAATTGAAAACATATGTTCAGCTTGAAAGCACAGCAAGAGAGTTAGGCAACCCTACATGGAAGCGCGTTGTTACCCAATTCTAATGATACTTATTAACATACCCTTGCCAACCTCGCACAGAAAATCCTCGCACCAAAATCAGGTGCAGCATCTGCTGTTAACTTCTTGTATTCCAGCCTGCCAAAGCCCTTCCCTGGCCACTTGCTTCACCTCTGAAACTCCTATTCCAGTTAAGTCTGACCCTTTTCCCACAGTGTGGGCACGGTGCTAGTGAGGAGCTCTTCTGTACTGCTTTGTAAACTGCTTCCACGGAAAAGTGTTTGGGCAAGGCTACGGACTTTGCAGGCTTGTTCGGCCCCGGTCTGCAGCAGCCGTATCACAGGGACAGGCGCTACCCGCAGCCCTGCCACCGCGCTTCAGCCTCAGCCTGGGCTCTGGCCCCTGAGGAAGACTTGCAGCTTTCCAGTACCAAAATAGCCCAAACAAGCTTAAATAATCACAGGCATTGGTATTGCGCTCTCATCGCTCCCATTAAAGTTAAGCCAGTGTTTCCAGTATAAACTCCGTTTTGCCAGGGCTTGGATGATGTAATGATTAAAATGAATTCCAGGTGAAAATCTGCAACACAAATTCTTACCGGAGCAGTGAATTTCAGACCAAACCTCACTGCCCGTAGGCAGGCAATATTCTTAACTTGGCATCTCAGCCTTTCCCAGCCCTGAAACAAAAAAGGGGACCTTTTGCTTTGAACAATGCAAAGCTGGGCTGTTCTTGGGCCCAGACTAGCTATCAAGTTACCATGGCAGCTCCAGAAACCACAGTAACTCCATCGCGTGTTTCAGCCCTGGGGGAAGGATGAAGGGAGTAGGTTTGGATACAGGTGGAAGAAAGGATGGATGGTTTTTCTTTTCAGATATGCTTCTTCCCCCACTGTGCATATAAATCACTTCTGCTGCTATTAGTAACAGGAAAGAAATAAGCCTGTTTGGAAATGAGTTTTGCAATCCTGTAACAGGAAGACAGGAAGGAAAAAAAAAAAAAGAAAATAAAAAGCAAGCCTTGTTTAGGTATTAATAACACGGTTTACACAGACTTCGAAAACCTGACAAACAATCTGGTTTAGATTACTTACTGTGTTCTCAGCCCTTCTCTCCTCCTACACCATTTCTCCACTGATCCATATACGCAGCAGGAGTAAATTCCTTCTACCTGGATAGCAATCCTCAGTTGATACCTACATTTGTCCTGGTCCTTACCTCAAAGGAACAAAAAGCCCTGCGGGGAAGCTCCGGACAAGGGGATGGAGAGTGATGAGGGTCGTACGCATGACGTCTTCCCAGGGCCACTGCTGGAGACAGGAGCCTGGGCAAGACGGAGCCTGCGGCTGACTCGCTGGTGCTGTTCATATATAGAGATGGGTGTGAGGCTCCAGCAGTGCAGAGGACATCTCCTGACCTCTCTGGTCATGCCTGCTCTCCTTCCTATCTCCTGCCAACTGGCTCTCCCCAGTAGGCACTGGCAAGGGCAGTGCTCTGTTTCCGAGCTGTACAGGAGCAGAGGGAGTCAAGACCCAACTGTTATTTCCTCTTACTTGGGGAATGGGATTTTGAAGGCTCTAATGCACTGTCAGCTCATTTCTGCCACTCCCGGAGCTCCATTTATGCAAAGGGAGGAGACAATCTCTGGGGTGCCCTTTGGGGCTGAAGGAGTTAATCAGTGTCGAGACTTTTAAATCTTACGCCCTGCGAGGAGTGACCCACAGCTTTTGAAAGTGGGAGCTGAGTTGCGTAACAGAAAGTCTTCCAGAGGGGATGAGAGCCAACAGATAAACTCCCAGTATCCCAATGCCTACAGACGTCGTCCCACACCCCTCAGCAAGCTGCAAGGGTTTGCACCCAGGGCTTCCCTGGGGGGGGCCAGGGAGAGGGGCTCCCCCCACTGCCCAGCCCGCGGACCGGGGTAACATAACCCACTGCTGATTAGACCAGTCTGGTATTTTTCATTAGCAAATTTTGGAAAATCTTTTGGAAAATATAGGCCAAGGCCTCGAGCAGTGTAAATCAGTGTAACTCCCCTGAAATGTATCATCGGGTTCTATCACGTGAAGTGCTCGGGATTACTATTGTATAAACAAAGTGTAAAGTCTTGGGCCAGGCCCAGGGAGCTGGAATCCCAGACAACTCCATCATCCTTTCCCCAGCATTCCTGCATCCCAGAGTGCTCAGATATTTCTCCATGTGGTTTGCTCAAGCTGCCTGTGCTGCTCAGCTCCCACCGAAGATTTAGCGGCGTGCCTGGCACAGAGGTTTCGTTCCGCTTTGGAAGTAGAGCTGAGGTTGTGCATTGACAGCGAGTCAGAAAGTATTCCAGCTGTCAAAATGAATCAACAAACCATACGCTCTGTATGTATCCACCTTATCCCCTTACTGGGATAATATTTACATGCCAACAGACCAGCAGCTACTGCTTGTGACGAGTGTCACTGCCTATGATACACACACTAGCTGGATTTTAGGGGTGGGAAGGGACCACTTTGGGGCTGCTGAGCCCAGACCCCGGCATCGCAGGCAATGGGGAGTGGGACCTAGGGCACAAGAACAGTCATCCCCCTCTGCAATATTTCCCAATGTCCCAGGATGAGCTTAAGTCTTGTAGTAAAAGACCAAAAGCTATTCCCCCCCGACGGCCCCAGGAGGAGGGCCAGCAGACCATCCCAAGCGGTCTGGGGGAGCAGACCATGCCTTTCCCTGCAGAGGAACGTGAAACCAAATCGGCACAGCTGACCTGAGGGAGAAATCCCTTTTAGACCCCAAACTGGCAACGGGTTTATCTGAGCATGTGAGCAAGGCGTACAAGCCAGGTACTTCGGTTATCAGCTTGGAGAAAAGCCACACTCGTGATCTCATGCAAGGGGGTGTGTGGTATTTTGCCAGAAGGAGCAGAATTAGACCCAAATTGTTGTTTCCTCTCTGCTTCCCGAAATTCCTCTCCTTGATTAAAACCAAACTTTTATAGTATCTTTTTCTTCAAGACTTTAAACTTTTGGCTACATCTTTTCTTTTCCATGTCTGGCAAAGGTCAGAACTGCAAGTGCCAAAATGTTAAGTGAAAGTTTGTTTTTTTCCTGAGACACTCCCTCAGCACTACAGCTTATCCCAAAGCTACGAGCAGTTGAACAAAGTTTAACAGTCAAGACAGAGGTGGTGACCGAGCCAGAGACCCAGATCTGGGACATTTTTCCCTCTAACCCTGGCCATGCTGCAATGCCGGCCACCTCCTGAAGACTCTCCCTCAGCCCCAAGCAGGCCAAGCACGTGAATTTCCACAGGAAAGTCACAGGACTACACACGCCAAAAGCGAAGCACGTGTGTAACTGCGTTGCCGAGCCAGAGGCCAAAGACTCCTCTTCAGCAGAATTCTTAAGTGTAAATCAACGGGACCACTCACACACTTAAAATAAGTGCACCATTTAAACACCTTGCCGGATCAAGGACTTAACCCCTCTTTCTCACAGCTGAGCAAGTTTTAAAAGGCTTTGAATATGTTTATCGTCTTTTTTTTTTTTTTTTCCTGGTATTATTTGGAACATCAAGACTAACTTAAACCAGTGTATATAAAGGAAACTCTAATGCGAATGCCACAAGCCTGAGGGCATAAGTAGTATGAATGGATAATAACTACATTCACTGAAGCCATGGCTTTCTCCATTCCGTTTCTCTTGTCAGGGGGACCTTAAAATCTTTTTTTAATCTGATTTCTACAACATCCTTGCACGGGCATCTCAGGAAAACAAACAAGATTCAAATCACAGTGCAATCCCACATACAAGTATTTTTTCCTCAGTTTTGATGTGCTCTTCCCAGAAGTGAGCCTGATCCTGTTTCCCCTGAAGGTTGTAGTAAAATTCCCCACTCACATCAATGGCAGCAGGAGCAGGAAGATTTGTACATATTAATTCAGTTATTCCAGCTCTCAGGATCCTTTCTTGCCTGACTGGCTTTCTACCTGTCTCCTCTCACAACCCTGTCCAAACCGTCTGCTCCTCGTCCTGAAGCTGGTGGCACTTCACAGGGTATGGAGGGGAGCCGATTCCAGGCGACCGCTGCCAGAACTTGCTGTGCTTAGGGCTGAAGACAGATTACAAGGTTGCAAGCCACAAAACTCTCTCTCTGGATTCCTTCCAGATGAAGGTGTTTTCAAGAAATGCCATATTAAAATGACATTCAGGTTGGCGTGTATAGCACTGCGAGACACGCCGCGTGTTGGGGAGGTTTGATGAGTTTTGCTCTGGGTACAGGTCTCAGAAGCCTGAAGAGGCTACCACCAGCCCCACCGGATCCTATCCCACTTTGTTGCCCCACTCTCCCAGCATTTCCATGGCTGCTACAATATTTCACGGGGATCGGGGCAGAGTCATCGGGCTCAGCCAGAGCCAGCTCTTGGTGTCGGCTGGAGCAAATCGCAGTCGGCTGGGAATCTGCTATGGGATGGAGAAAGTCTTGACAGAGCCAGGCCTGGTGCTTACTACAGTCCTGCTTGTGAAAGTACAGGTGGTGGAGAAAGTTATTTTCTAGTGTCTTTCTCTGTTCTCTCTCCATTTTATTCCACCCAATAAGTCATCCTCCAGCACGTCTCAGGATAAGACCCGTCCTGCGTTCCCCTAATATGTGCTGACACACATGGCACAAGTCAAGTTTCCTATATGAGAGCTGAGGAGCCTTTTGGATTAAATTATTTCTCTTTGCAGATACCCTTGGGGTTTGCTGCTTTTCCTTTTGTTCCTTTTACATTTGCTTGATTTCTTTTCTTTATGGTGCGCCTGTGACATTTTGTTCAGGGTTTCAGTGAGTGAACAACAATTTAGGATGATGAATTATGGATTAAAAGAAAAGGCTGGGCTATTTTGGAATCACTATTCAGTGCCTTATGCAGGGACAAAGGAATTCCAGAATGACAGTTTTTCAATTATCTGTGTTGAAGAAGAGGGAGAAAGAAGAGAAAGCAAGCCAGGGAGGATGGGAAGGTAGGAGGGAAGGAAGGACATGGAGGCATGAGAGAACAAAAAAAAAGATGATTTCTTCTGTTTGGAGCACTGAGAAAGCACTACACTCTCTGATGAGTTTTCCCTACCAGACTTTCCAGGGCAAATTCTGAAACCCATACAAATTTTTAGTGGTGCTTACAAAGGTAGTCCTTTGAATCTACTGGGAGCTACTCACAGCCCAGCATTTGTGAGGGTTGCAGAAGGCTGTGCTCCTCCACCGTGGCTGCATTCCCTAAGCAGAGGACTGTGAAATAATCCATGGGGGGCTCTGCTGGAAATTTGCAGTCCTTTACTTAAAGCCACAAACAAATATTTTCTCAAGTACTCTGAGCAATATCTGCATAAATACTCCCTCCCTTGGCTGGAAGATTAGGGGAAAAACAATTGCAATTTTGTTGACTTAACTTCAACATCTGAAAAATATAAATAACGAGGCATGGGGGAGCTTCTGTCGTGGAAAAGAAATTGCCATCTAATTTCACTACAATTCATTGAGCTACAGGCTTTTTTGAAGAACGCTCTACAGAAAGGCTAACTCTTGTCCAAAATGTAAGGATGACATTGAATAGGGGGTGCTTTAAAGAAGATTTGTTGCTCACTTGGCAAGTGAGGCAGCATGGACTCTGAGTTACAGCACTGAACCAGCACACAAAAATCCTGCTGAAGGCCCAGCTTTGGTCTCAGGGTGTGGACACAGGCAGTGGACAACTGAACCTCGTTGCCCTTGAGGTCCTGACTCCCATCTGCAAACTGCAAATGCTCAGACCAGGATGTGCTTCCAGATCTTGGGACAAAAAAATGCTTTATAGCAACATGAGGGTGGTGTTGTGACAGCTGGCTTTTGGAGGGGAATTGTACCCTTTCTGTTAGATGGCTTAATATCAATTTGTTTTGTTTAATAAATTATCAGCAATGTACTCATTTCACACTCCACTCTGCCTGTTTCTGTGACCCTGGCAATACAAGTGTCAGGAAGACACAGTTGTGACTCTAACCAATTCCCCACTGCCCGCTCCTGCAGCTTTCCTTTAATCTCAGCTGAATAGTTTCATTACATGACATGTTAATGCACCAACAGAGCTGGAAAGGCTGAGTGCTCCTCTAGGTGTACACAATGTAAAATCATTAGGCTGCTTAAGAAGCTTCCCAAATGCTTTCTGTCAGCAGTTAGATGGCAATTACAGAATTAACTGGAACAGACCACGTCTCCCCCTCGGTGACCTGCAGCCTGCCAATGAGGGGATACCATTTCAGTGGAAAAAAGGTATCACCTGTCAGAAGAACAATACAAACATGAATAGCATATGGAAACCATTTACTGGCTCCCACATTATGTACTCACCAAGCACCCTGCAAATTCAAGTACTGCTCAGACCAAGCTGGGGTCAACAGACCTGCTGATGATACTTGTGTTGCCCTTTCTCTGCAAACCATGAGGGTGAATAAAACTGCGAGGGGACCAAGACTTTCAGCCACTTGTGCTGATGGGGCAAGGCCCTCCATGGCTGAGGCAGGTGGGATGGGGCAGGGTGGTGTGGGGCACCCTGCCTGCCTGCCCTCCCCGCTGCCTGGGACCGTGCTGCTGGTGGAAGATGCTGCGATGCTGGAGGCAGGAGACGAGTCTCCCTGGCCTGCCCCTGTGGTCCGTGCAGAGCAGGGAGGTCCTCCAAAATGCTGCTTGGAGGTCCTGAGGGAGGACCCCGCTTCAAGTTACTCATTTCAGTCACTATCTCTACCCTCCCTGCGTGCCAACCACCGCCAGCCCACCGGCTACCCTGCCCTGAAGGGGCAGCTAATGGAGCTGCGCTGGCCTTGGATGTGCTAATCTTAGCCAGATGTTTCTCAAAGTGATTAAAAGCCAGGGATGCAGCTTGCAATTTCATACTGGGCCACACACTTGCTGGGCTATTACTGTCACCTCACCCTCATCCCCACAGAGTAACCATAATCCTTCCCCGAGCCATCACATGTAAGCCAGTATAACGGATAGCCTCCTTTCCTGGCTTTTTAACCTTTCCCTGTCCTCTCCAGACCTGGACCTTATGCAGCACTTTTCTTTCTTTCCTGTATCACATCCCAAAGCTCCTTGTGGTTCCCACTGGCTCTGCTTTTCCCTACACATCTGCCCCATTCCTCCTAAATGCTTTCGCTTGCTGCTTTTCCAGAAGCACACTGGGATGCTGCTGCCCACTCCACCTTGGTGACACCTGTCCAGTCTCCTCCTGCCGCTGGAGCAGCTTCCTCACTACCTACTTATTCAGCTAACTCCTTAGGGGAATGGCAAGAAAACCCCAACATCCACCAGCAAAGTCTGCCTTCCTCCGAATGGCTCACTGGTGTGGGTCTTTTCCACTCTCATTATTCTGCACTGCTTTTACTTGCACCTCAGCATGATGCCTGGAGAGGTCCTGAGGCATCCACATCTGGATTACCAAACTCATAGCTCATATATAGACCAAATACAGGCCATCAGGACTATTTACCTGGTCCACAGCCTGCTCCTGGTACCTTTCCTCTTGGGAATGGCCAAGGAGGAGTTGTCCCAGCAGCTGTCAGGGCAGCTACAGCAAACAGTGCCCTGCTGCCTGCCCGCTCTGAAGGCACTTCTCGGAAAGACGGTGGTGGGGACCAGGCAGCATCAGTTGTCCTCGTGATGGTCACCTCCTGGGAGGTCCCCAGGAACAGCAAAAACATCATGCCTAGCATCCACAACCATGCGGTTGAAGGGACCCTGTGAACCATCGAGCCCACGGAGCCTCCTCGGACCCTCAACCCACAGCCCTCCTAACAGACGTTCACTTAATCTGCTCTTGCAGACAGCCGGGGTTGGGGGCTGTGCACCGTCCCCAAGCAGCACGCACCGCAGACGAGCTGCGCTTGTGCAATGCATTGACGAGGGGTTGGGATTTACGGAGATAGACCATATGGCACATAGGCAGGAGATCCGGTCAGGTAGAAGAGGAATGGTTCTGGCATCCAGCCCACTCTGACACCAGAATAACAGCATGACCCACCCAGCTGGAAAGTTTGGGCTCACTGCTTCGTATTTGTCTAGGCAAGAGGCTGTTAAGTGTTTTTACACTCATTGCTTATTGTAAAGAGTCATTGAGTTAGGGGAATTGGTTAAAAATGTTCAGCTCTGGCTTGTTCCATGAGGGAAAAATACATAATTTTGCATTTTTACATCTTTTCTTTCACTTTTTTTTTCTTCCAGGGGGGGGGGGGGGGGGGGGGCGGCTA
>JAVJGG010000050.1:11351235-11411938 GCA_035590195.1 Aviceda cuculoides | reverse complement strand
CCCCCCCCCCCCCACCAAGACGACTGGTAGAAGGGCATTCAAATTAAGCAGGATGATTTTTTAAAAATCAAAAACCAAAAATAAAAAAATAAAAAAGAAAAAAAAAATCCCTATTTGGGTTTTGTTTGCCAAAGCACACTTACTTGTCTCTGTGTGATATTCATAACTACAGATGCTGCTTCATGGTAGCCACAGACTCATTCATCAGCTAGTTCTTCTGGATTAGATGTATCAAACCTCACAAGAGACACCTTTTCACCGGCGTAGAGAAAGACACGACAGAGCAGAGACCATGGGCTGGGCCTGGGAAGAGGGGCAGAAAATGCTCAAGGAGGACTATATAAGGTGCGTAGCCACTCATTCTGCCAGCATGCATATGTCTTGTAAATATGAAAATGAACGGTTCAATACTCCAATTTTTATTCTCACACAGGGAAAAAAGGAAAGAAAAACCAATTGTCAATCCATAGAGCTGCTAAAAAGACAGCTGTGAAGGAGGACAGGGCTTAAACAACTCAGGGCACCTAAAATAATGAGCAGTTTAGGAAAATATAACCAGCAAGAACACAAACAACACAGCTGTGTGGGCTGCAGCTGGGTCCTGTCTGAGGGAAAGCAGCGGGTGTCAAGTTCACTTTTCAGCCCTCTCCATCATTGTTCCCCGTGTTAAGAAAGCAGCCTGGAAGGTAACGCAGTGCCAAGAGGAAAGCCTGACCCTCTTGGCCACCTCAGTCCCCCCAGTTGCCCCGGCCATCGCCTGGCCCAGGCACCTGGAGCACACGTGGGCATCTGAAACCTCTGACCTTGGCAGGAGCTCAACGGCACCCAGCAAGGCTCCGAAAGCCACCCAGGGAGCAGGTCTTTCCTCCTGCTGCCCGAGGTGCCCTCCAGTTCCCAAGACATGGGCAAGCTGCAGGCAGGTGGAACAGTGCTTTGGGGACCCTGGGCCCCCCCGGGTCACCAGCTGCAGCCCCGGCATGTTATCCAAGGGCATCTCAGTTGGCTCTAAACATCCACGTGGGGCTTACTGGATCAAGCCCAGTGGCTTCCCAGTCCCCTCCAGCAGCACAGGCAGGTTAAGCTGAGTGCATATGTAAATGCAGAGCTGGGGCTTGAGGTATTTAGCTCCCGTTGTGAGCTAAATTTTCTTATTTCATGTGTAAAGTGCCCTACACTTTTTTGCTGATTCACAGACAATCATTTTAAAAGCCAATGAACCTCCTCACCCCACCTCAGGTACCACCTTCTAATCACCACACAAAATTTCATCCTTGATATATAAAAAATGTATGGCAACAAACTTGTCTGCCACATGCCTGCAGAGATAATTAAATGTCTATGCCAGAAAATATGAAGCTGGAGGTTGGCAAAATTTCTCTATGCCTTTTCATCCCCAGCTTTTGAGTTCATGGAGAAGGAAAATGGGAGTTTGGCAATGACAAGAGATTTAAGGGAGTCTGAGAGACCCATTTTTTCTGTGAGCAGAGAGGGAAGATTTCATTAATCTTTTTATCTGTCAAGGTACTGCACTAACTTATTTCGCTCGGTGTGTGATATTACACTACACAACTGCTGATGTTTTTTTGTAAAATACGTTTTGGCTTATTGAGTTGCTGTACCAAATCATTCACTTCTCCGTTTTCTCCCTCTTTTTTTAATAAACATCGCCTGCCATATATTACGTAACGGCTCTCCCCATCTCACACACCACAAAGCAGTGGTGTAAATCCAAACGTGAAGAAACAGAGAAAAGAAATAAAAACGGATATAAATGCCACCAGGCCTCTGTCACTAGCCATCGGTGGAAAATGTAGGATGAGATTAAAAAAGCACAACGGCTAGAAAACGGCCTGTTTCAGGTGTGTGCTTCGGGGCTGAGGTGGGTGATGAGCAAAGGGAGAAGATCACAGCAGAACGAAGCCTTTGGCTGGACACCAGCCCTGTGGCTTCTGGCCCCAGCCAACGTCTGTGTCCAGGTCCGCTCTGCCCAGCCTCCTTGGAGAAGACATGGACATGGCACAGGAACCAGGGGCTGCTGTCCACACTCGCACAGGGATGTGTTGGCATGATCCCGTTCTTTAGCTTTTGTTTTCCCACTTCGTCTCCCTCCTTGAACTGAAGCTCTTGATCTCTCGGTGGATTTCAGCAGCTCCCTTGCCAATGATATTATTGGCATCTCGATTGTTTTCCTCGTGTTTCTGCTTCCACGTGCTTTTGGTGACCTCAGCATCATGCCTGGACTCCCGCCACTTCCTCTTTCAATTACTGCTGCTGCTCTTGGCTCCTGGGAGAGCTCCCTGCAGCTCCCTCCTTCCTGCACTGGGCAACTGGGAACAACTCGCTTCTCATCCCTCCTTTCCATCTTTCCTGCAGAGTCACAGCTCTCAGTCAAGGATGCTGCTTTTCCTGTAGATGGCTGCTTAGTCTGCCTGGCTGTGAATAGCCTTTTCTGCTTCACACATGGGAACTGAGGACATGGAAATTATATATTTTCAGTGTTGAAGTATCACTAGGGACAGGAGTCAGCAAAGGATTTACAGGCAAGTCCTTAATGATCTGTTCTAAATCAGACTACAGGACTCCATCCTCCTCCTCCACCTTCATCTTGGCCTGTCCATCACTCTCAATGCAGGCAACCACACTCTTTTTGTCTCCCCTGCATGTTTCTTTCCCATCCCTTCAACTAGGAGGTCTTCTGTGTCCTTCCTCCAGCTTTTGGGGCTTCAAGGCTCTGTCCTTGGTTCCACCCTCTTTTCTTTCTGCATCATTTATTTTCCAGAACTTGATGCAATCACCCAGCGAGAATCTTACCCTGTTCCTCATCATCTCACATTTCTGTTGGCGTAGCATCCATTTCTCTGGTTTTGACTTGACTAAAGCAATCTGCCCTCATCCTTTCGTAAGGCTACTGCTGCAGAGACCCACACCCTTAGCCCGTAACCCTGAAGCTTCACTATTGCTCTGACAACTATTGTTCCTTTATCTCATTCTGCTCTCTGGATGGGTTTTTATCTTGAAAAACTAAAGTATTCAGGGAGAGGACTATCTTTTTGCTTTGTCCTAGCACAGCACATAGCACAGTGGGGCTCCAGCCCACAGCGAGAGTCTCAAAGCGCTGTCGCTAATCAAAGTGACAAAATGACAAATACACCAAAACTGGCAGTAGGTGTAACTAGCCTGATCTAGTTTGTCTCTCTTGCTCTCACACAGGCGGTCAAAACTGACTGACAATGCTCTTGCCAGTGAGGAGATTTCAGACTTACAAGCCATAGTAACCAGCAGCGGGGATGGCAAGTTACTGGATACTTGTGTACCCAGCTGCCAGGTCTGGTATCTCTACATTTACCTGCATAATAAATTTACACAGATTAAAAAACCCACCAGGTACCTCTCTGATGATAGTTATATTCAACAGGCTGCAGGCAGCTGGGTTTGCATCATCTTAAATATCTTCCTAAGGCTGTTGTCAGTGAGAAAGCCTACCCTTTCTCTATAATATACTTTTCCATGATAAATCTCTTTTCCCATCAGCACTCTTCCTGAATACTTGCTAGAAATGATGGAAAAACAGTGACATTGTTTTACAAAATAGAGCAAAGTCATGTTTATTTGACTGAGTTCAAAATGGAGCTCTTCTTTTTCCTCAAACACTTCTTTTCATTTTACTGGATTTTACCACAATCACTTTTCTTAACCAATCCCCTTTTCCCATTAAATTATACTTTTGTAAGATTTTCATCGAGACGCCAGATGATGCTGAAAAAAAAGCTGTAGCATAAACATCTTCCAGAAGCAGAAAATGTGTTGGCTTGCCTTTTGCAGAGCCAAACAGCTCCGTGCCCAGCCCTCTCTATTTTTCCTACTTCTGGCCGGTGGCTCGAGGGGAAGGCAGCAACCCTCCACACTCATCCAGCAACCTTCAACACGAGTGTCGGAGGTATATTCGGTGTTATGAGCAAGAGAGCAGGTAGAAAAAATGTATGGGGGAAAGGAGGGGGAAAAGGAAGGAGAAAGAAGAAAGGTGTCTCTTATTGTCAGTAAATATTTGAAGTAAATATAAGATTAATTTCGCAATCTATCTGCATATGAAACCGATGCCGGATGTGGCTTGTTTGGTTTTCATCTGCCAAATCCAACAAATACTATCAGGGTGGAATTTGGCCGTACTTACAGTATTCCAGTAAAGAAGCCATGTTCTAACTGCAGGTACGGAAAAAAAAAACCAGTACAGCAATCTTAGGAGTTTATGGGAAGAAACATAAGTAACATTAGGACATGAAGAGCAAAAGGGGGGAAAAAGCAACCAAGAAGAAAGCACATAAATATTTAAAGAAGGGAAATGTCATCAATATAGTGGAGGAATGAAAACTCCAGAAAAATAATGGGTCAATAAATAGAGCTCTGGGAAAAAAAAAGTGACAAAGGAACTAAATGTTTTCCTTGCCTCTGAATTAGTTAAGAAAATATATTAACAATAAACCTGTGGAGGACATGTGTGGGTACTAATGAGCGCAAACCAGAGATTACTGAGATTAATGAAAGAATGCAAAAGAGCCTCTCATGTAGGATACAGATACAAAATGCCAGGCAAGTATGAGTTAATCCACAGTTAATATTGGAGATCAGGGATCAAACAGTTGGATCATAAACTGTGCATTCTGAGATAATTATTTATTAATCATGAGCCAGGAGAGTTTTTTGAAAGGCAAATCATGTCAGACCAATGTGGGTTTTCTCCACAAAAGAACTTGCTTTCGGAGAGATGAGGTAAAAATTGAACTGGATTCTTGATATACTTCAAATCACGTGGATGTGACAGCCAGGGGTGACCTTGAAAAGCCTGTCCTGACCGGGAGAGCCTTGGCTCGTGTGAAGGTCATGGTTCAATACTACTACTTCTGATTTTCTTAGGAGTAATATGGAATGAATGTGGAAGCACCGGAAGATTACTATGGATTAATTAAAAAATAAAAATGTGATAAAATTTTTGGTGGGCCACAGAATTAAATTTCAGAGTAAGTGCCAGATCATTTCTAAGAAACAAAAAAAAAGTTGTAGGTAAGTGGATGCTGGGGTGAAATTCAATTTTCTTTGCAAGAATTGGTAAAGCTGAAGTCCTCTCTCTGTCTGTCAAAAAACAACTACTTTTAGAGCCACATTATTACTGATTTTGACATAAGAATGATGTGCAAAATGTATTTGGAAATGATGCTAAAACAGAGCAGTTAAGAGACATACAATGCTGTACATCTTAATTAGTATAGTAACCTGAGCAATAATGAAAGGCTCTGAGTTACAAATGAATAGCCATAACACCAGTCTCACTTTTGCTGCCATAAATTGGAAATATTTCTAATGAAACCAAAAAAATTATGTTGATATAAACTATGCACATATGCGTATATGGAGTCTGTTTTTTTATGATTATATAATTAGAGAACATAGTATCCCCCCAAGGATATAAAAATGAAAACTGTAACCTTAATTATGGCATTTTTTAATTCCTTTTTGCAAACTGAATAATCATCTTCTAGTGAGTTTTGTTTTAAGGGAAGGTAATGACAGGAGCTAATGAGTTGCAGACAAGCAAAAACATACAAAATGGGGTTTGAAGAAAAGCAAGAAGGGACAAGACAAACTGCAAGCCTCTTAGTGATGTTGTATGTTTAAGCAAGAATTTCTAATTGAGGTCATTTCACTCACCAGAATTAGAACACCAGCCGAGGGGAAGGCAGAATATGTATCTAAATAATTTAAGGAGGATTATTTTACAGAGAGAGCAATCGGGAGGTGACACAGATATTCAGCAGAAATGGAGAGGTCAGACAATGCCAGTGTGAGCAAAATCCTGCTGTCCACATGGAGCTTTAACTGATGCACATTTGAGGTTAGCCAAGAACCCGGAGTACAGCAGGGAGCAAAGAATTTGTCAGCTATCACATTTTTCTTGCAGGCTGGCTGTGCGGGGCCATTTGTATTTTATTGATTTCTGGGAGTGCTTTTGCCCTTCTTTGGTACAAGTTTTCCACATTTACAGGCCATAAAAACCAGATAGAGGCATAAGTTTTGTATATGTTATTATATAAATTGTATTGTCTATAAAAGGGGAAAAGAGAATTCAAATTCACATTTTCCAACCAGTTTTGTGATAGAGAAATGCCAGATCTGTTGTCAAACTTACCCCAGCTGGAAGAAAACATGGCAGAAAGATTTCAAATGGCAGAAAACTCTGTAATTATGGAGACTTCACCTTTCACACCTAGTCCAAGCACTCCGCCCAGAAGGGCTAGTGAAGTTGTATTTCTTCTTACCTGTGTGAAGCCACCACTGAGCAATTATTGTGGAATCTTGTAGGGCTTACCTGAAAAAATAAAAATCAAATCAATTTGGATTAAGTCGTCTCGGTTCCTGGTTTACACAGTCATGAAGCGATATGAAAAGCTAATAACCATCAAAATTCAGGAAAAGGATTTATGAAATTTCATAATGAAACTTAGTACTTGTTTACTTTTCAGCTTTCATCTAGAGCCCTCCAACCACCTTCAACATGCCATGTGTCCTGTTATCCCCATTTCACAGCGCTTAAATTTAGGCAAAGGAAGAGTTCACGTGGACTGCCTGCCATCACAGCAAGAGAGCTTGAAACCATGAGCTAGCGTGGAGTGTCCTTCCCTTGGTTTCCCTGCTGCCGTCTCCGGACCGTGCTGCCTCCTGTTAGCTCCGTACGTGCACGCACACAACACGCACAGGTGCAGCCACTGAAAAGAAGGGACCCCTCTCTCAAAGAACGGCCTATTGAGGCCAACTTTGCATTTAGACTTCAGCCTTCTTGGCCTCCACCCAGTGCCTGCTTCCAAAGAGCTGGCAGCCCAAATCAATATTGTCTCTAACTTCTCAGCTTGGCAAATGCACACACAACAAACAGGCACTTTATGTGCTTCTGCAGAAAGAAACAATCCTGCACCACTGAAGATCATTTCTTCTTTGACTTAATTGAATCCTGGCTTTGTCCCTTATTGCTGTTATAGAAATAACTGAGACAGAAGTGTTGTCTAGCAGTCCAAGCAGGAAAAGCAAACTAATTACAAAATTGTAATCCTAATCCTAACATAACTTGCTTGGTAAAATCTTAATCCAGCTGCTACTGAAGTCAAGGAGTCTTCCTAGATGGTCAGGAATTAGGCTGGACAATAGTCTATCTTACTATCAGTCTGCAAGCTAGCTGCATTTAATACTTTTACCTGAAATAAATTATGAAAATCATCAATGACAAAGTTTTTATCTGAGCCTAAAAATAAGGGAGTATGAAGCAGTGAGGGAGACAACTCATTTATACATACCAGTCTGAGCAGTTTCTAATGTAGGAGCGAGATCACATGCGTAGGAACAAAGAACACGGTGACCGTTAAAAGCTGGACTACGGGATACTGAAAAGGATGGGGGTGATCAGCCTGGACACACAGCTGAGCATCCCCTGCAACAGTACAGTTATGTGGAGGACACAAAGAAATATCAAGGAGATGGAGGAATCGTCTATATAAAGCCAGTGAAACTATCACAGTAATGCTGTGCCCGTTGCAGAGACTTACTTGTAAATGTGTTGGTTAGGTATGCAGAAGGGATTAGTGGGCCAATTTGGTCTCCTGAGGTGTCCATCGGCTACTTCTAGAAGGTCTGTAAAAGAGCACAAAAAGAGCAGTAGGCATATGGAAATTTTTAAGAGTCCACTTACTGAAAAAGGTGAAAATTTCTGTTCCGGTTTGACCTTCTCTATAAAAGACTTTTATATACTCTCATGAACAAAAGATTTACGGTGACAAAGAATCTGCTAGAAACCTTGGGAAGCAGTTAGATGGCTAGGAACTCCTGGTGTTAAAAAGAGTGAATCTTTTCTCAAAATGGAGCTTTGTAGCTTCAGCTCTAAACTGTTGGATCTTGTTAAGCCTGTAGGGTGAAGAGCCCTCTAGAATCAGATTTCTGTTCTTGGTGTAGCTATGTAGGCTTCAGTCAAGTCTTTTCTGAGGTTGCTGATACCCAAGGCAGCATCCCCCTTTCTGTAAGCGCAGCCTACTCGTCTTCTCCCTACAGGTATCACATCATTTTTGGCTGTACTGAAGTACACAGTATTTGCAGGCTCCCAGTTTTAAGAAGTAATTCAGCTCAGTGGTGTGTCTTCTTCATTATCCTCACTCCTCAGTCTTCAGCAATATTTGTAGATTTGCTTTTAGGTCATCCGTACAGCCAAGGGTTAAACTGCACAGGTCAAGAAAGTCAGCAGTTCCCTACTGAAGATGGTCCTATACTTAACAGCAGGTTTGGGGCCCAGTCGGCTAATATATTTTTAATCCCATTTAATATGACATTTTATTTTGAATAATTCTCAATAAAAAATTTTCATTACCATAACAAATACCTTGGAGAAATATGAATACGTTACCCCTAACACCTCTGCCACCAAAAAAATACATGTGGTACCATGCTGGTATTGAACAATTTGTTTCCCTTAAGCCTGAACTGATTGCTATTAAGCATAGTTCTTTTTTTGCCTTGTTGTTAATGAAATCACATTATTTTGCTTAGGCTCACTGTCTATGTCAGGCTGATATGCCTATAATTACCAATATCTGTATCTTCTGTTTCTCCAGGCAAGCAAGTCTTTCTAGTGTTCCCATAATTTCCCAACTTTAATAGCCCACACATCTCCTCATCCAGCTCTTTAAAGCTCTTGCTGCAGCCAGACCTACTGGTTAAAAACAGCCAGCTTATTAGCTCTTGCTTCGCATATTGCCAAGTTACTGTTGGAAGGGAACAGATTTCATCTTCGCCCTCAGTGAATTCTTCATGCAGACTTTTCAAAAAATGCTTGGAACAACAAGATATATTGAAACTATTTGACATTTCTACATTAAAAACATGTTTTTACAGACTAGTATCATTGTTAGGATTTTTTGTATGAAGAGACGTACTAAAAACTTTGGTTTACTGCCATTCGCTCTCTTGCCTTCGGTTTTTTCCTTGTGTCCTGTCACTTCACTAAGACATTTTCTGGTTTTCCACCCTTCTAATTTATATTCATTACTATCTCTTTTTCCTCTCTCTGTGTGTGCATTTGTATTCAGCTACATTTGCCTATTTCAAGCCAGCCTGGTTCTTTTCACCAGCACAACTTTTTCTCTTTTACTTGGGCAGCTGTGTGGCTTTGGGGCATGCAATAAGCAATTGTATAAAATTTCCAACTGCACTTCCCATTTTAAGACCGTGAGCACAGCTGGATGGGCCCACCCAGTGACCCTCCAGCAGTGGCCAGCTTGCCTGAAGTACAACCAACCGAGCACAAACAGAGCCAGCACGTCCCCATACCTCCCCTCTGTCCCCCCCCAGCCCTTGTGTGTCCCCCAGAGGGGTCTGAGCTGGCAGTGGGGGCCTTGGCATCCCACAGGTCTTGCTGGATCTTTCTTCCCTTCCCTTGCCCAGTCGCTTCTGGATCCGTATGGACTTTTAGCAGCCACACAGCCCACATGACAGGAAAGATCCGAGCTTGATTAGAGGATGGATAAAGAAGAGTCTCTTTTTGTTCACTTTGTCTTTTCTTTCGATGCCTCCTCATCATTGCACTCAGTCATTGCCATTCACCTTTTCTGCATCATTTTCAGTTGTATTCTGTCACCTTCCTTCCTCAATCAACTCCCTTCCAAGCTGACAAAGTCTAGTCTAGTTAATCACTCCTTGAATGAAATTATTTTTACTGTATCTGTGATCACTCTTCTTGTGCTGCTCTGAACCTTTCTACTTCTCCTTTACCCTTTTCGAGATGCAGGGAAACAAAACTGTGCAAACTACTGTGATGTCTTGCATTTAAAATTCTTTCTCTGGGATGACTTGGCTTTTAAAAGGTTTTCAACTTCCTGAAGCTGGGCTTTTAAACTACAAAGTTTTTCTCCATTACTGACTCGGACTGTAGCTTCTTTGAACATAATAGTGACACTGAAGCCACCATCACTGTGCTCCAGCAAGTGGCAAATTTCAGCTCTGTGCCCAATGCAACCTTCTTTCTGAGCTAATGCCTAATTTGGAGCTATGCGAGGCTGGATGCGGTCCTCGGGCAGGGAATTGCCAGCTATGGGTTTTGGCAATTCTAAGGAAACTTTGTGTCTGCCTCATAAAAGCAAAAACCAGAAAAGGTTCAGATGGAAGCTGCAAGTATAATCCAAAATGGGACAACCTGGCTGTATAGTAAAAGACTGACGAAGCTTAATGTTTCTAGCTTATTCAAGAGAAGATAAAAGGTGACTTGATCCTGACTTACAAACACCATTATGAAAGGGATTTCTGATGGCAGAGGGATCTGTAATCTGGTAGTGTAAAGGCGTAGTAAGATCCTGTGGCTGAAAGCTGAAGCGGGACAAATTCAGATTAGAAACAAGACAAAAATGTTAGCAACAAGAGTAATTATCCAAACAGCTCAAAGGGATGTACCGAATTCTGTAACACATGATGTTTTCAAACCATAATTAGCTGTCTTTTAAAAAGATGTGCTGTTGCTCAAGCAGAAATTATGGTCTCCATGCAGAAATAATCAGAAGAGAGTTTTTAGCCTGTATTAAGCTAGAGGTCAACCTAAATGACTTTAATTACCTCCTTGGCCTTAAGATCCATGAATCTAGAAAAGTGGGGATAATAGCACATATTTAACTGTCTTGTGTTTTGAATGAGAAAATTTGGGAGAATGGTTCACAGTGAATAACTGATTCTATATATTTAGGCCAGTTTTTTGTTCATAACGTATCTAGGAACAGACCATTAACTCCTCAAATCTATTTTTCAAATGCGATGGACAGCTATCTTGCCCAATATTTTACTCAGAATTTGTGAGCTGTGCAGCCTAATTGGCCAGCTAATGGGTAATGTGCCAGTTCACCCCTGTGATTGATTAGCAAAAAGGCAAAGCAGACAGGCATATTTAAACATTTCAAATTCAGTTCGAGTGAACATGTGTATGAACATGATTTTGAAATCCATGTTCCTTTAATCAAGCTCCACCATGTCATGGCTACTGAGGAGTAGGCAGAAAAACTGTGTAAGCATCACTAAAGCAGATTCATTTATTTTCAATGCTAAGGTCTAATCAAGCCATAGTCACATTATTTTGCTCATCAGTCATCCAGGTCTAGGTCTAAGAATGCATTTCATTTTGAAAATGAACAAATTCCCTAGCCATTTGCTTATACAGTAGGTAGTACAGTGATGTCCTTCTAGCGGCTAAAGTAATTGAAAAAGCAAATACTCAAGATACTGGGTATTAAAACCAGACTTCTTTCACTTAATGCAGGTCGATAACCATGGGAGTATGGCATACCGGGAGACAAAACAAGAGCAGGGGCAACTCACTTGGGTGGCAGTTAAGTCTTACAAAAACAAGACTGGAGTATTAAGATAGGATAACCACAGAGAGGCACATCTGTTGTTAAAGAAAAGAATCTCTTTCAAAGCAGATCCTCTTTTGCTAATGAAACCCATTCGAATTATTTTAGGACCATGGAAAGACATCCCTGGTGGTGATGAGACACATCTGAGAGTGGTCCACTGTGGAAAGAAGAGGACTCCTCCAGGACCACAGAGCCAGCAAGTCATGCCTGTGACACTGGACCACAAAGGGAAGGCACAGCAAAAGCAAAGAAGTGGCTGTCCTTTAGGAACACGTAGCACACAATGCCCGTTCTGGGCAAGGCTTTTACTAATAAGCTTTGGCAACCTGTACTTGTTATCCATCTGCCTCCCCATCCAGCGTGTGCAGCTGCCCACACCTCCGTCTGCAGAGCTCATCCTGCCCCCGGGACCCGCTGCATCAGTTCCCAGGCAGCGAGGCCAGGCCACGGCAGGGGCCGGAGTGCTCCCTCCTGGCCAAGCTCCAAGTAGCCTGCTAGCAACCTGGACCATCACTGTGAAGCAAAAAGATGGTCCACCTCCAAGCGCTTGCTGTCTCGGGCACGTCTGCCCCACAGCCAGGAGGTGGGACCGTGACGCACGCAGACACAACTGAGCTGGTCATGATCAGCTGTGAAAGCGCAGGGTGGTACACAGACTGCCAGCAAGTTTTGACAGCCCACAATGAAGCCTGTGCTTCTGCAGCATCGGGTTGTGCAGCCCACCCTGGATTACAAGCAGTCTGGGTATTGCAACACGTTCTACAATGCTGTATTCCAGCTGCAGCGTGCACATACCCCATGTAGGGGCCGAACGCCTGCAGATGATTACAGAAGCACAGTCAAGTGCGATTAACAGCCATTTGGCCTGCAGTGAGCTTGGAAAATGAGCACAGTTTATATTACAGAGAGACATCAGGGAGCAGTGGGGAAAGCTGTGACAGGCAGGAGGGAGTAGCTGCCTGTGTCAGGGGCCACTTCATTTTTCACCTGTTAGATAGCTTTCCTATTACATCTCCAGCCTGGCGTGGAAATTACGCTTGTTCTACGCCTCCGGTTCAACGCCAAATTGGAGGAAATATATGGCTGCCCTATTTCCATGCGCTTTCTGATGGGAGATGTGAACATCAGTTACAAAACCGCTTGGTACTGCCAGCACCTGGGGCGAGTGGTACCCCCTGACACTCAGTAAAAATGTGATGCTTTGGACCAGACTAATCTCTGCTCGGTCGGTATCAAGAGCTGTTAAGAGCATCTGTGCTCCTGGAGACATGCCGTGGTATACAATCAAGAAATAACGCAATAATTTCCTTTTTCCCCACCGATGAAAACAAACTTCCGAGTCATCAAACCTTTGAGATAACCGAGAAATACACGCAGAGGGCAGTGCCCAGCTCAGCGAGTGGAGCACACCTCCTGCTGTCCTGCCCGGCAGGCAGGCAGGCTGCCTTCTCTGCTCCCCAGGGACGGTGCACACAGGCCACACACCTCTGCTGCGTCCTGGTGTTTGGGAGATGCAACATTCGGGTGTCTGACCCATCGCTGCGGGAGCTTGTTTCTGCCCTTGCAGGAGGAAGCTGCTTTTACACCCGCAGAAAGCCCCTTGATGCCAGCAAAATCCTTCTTGTCTTCGGTGACAAGTGTGAGGGCAGACGTGGCCACCGACAACAGGTCTGGCCTTCGATTCTTCCCCAGCAAGGATGGCATTTACTGGCACATGTGCAGCCTGTTTACAACCCATGCAGGCTTGCAGCGCAGACGAGTAAATGCCCGTGCTGTCAGGCCATATGTTGCTTTATTGCGGTCTGAGCAGCCAGGACAAAACCAACTGCCTCCGTGGTGCATTTCCAGCCAGCAAAGCTGCACTTCTGTTTCCTTCTGGATTTGGTGTTTGAATTAGGTAGAAGCTGGGTTAACCCCATCTCTGGATGCTGAGCCACTAGAAAACTGTTCCATTGCCAAGAATAATGGTTAAAGTGCTTCAAAACTGCCTGTTCTGCCTTCACCGGTGGTGGAACAGTGCTAGGTTTCTCAAAATGGGTTCAGTCCCAGTCATGACTGGGACTAACCTACATGAGTCTCTAAGAAAAGTCTCACTTTTCCCCAGATGTGAGCTAACCTCAGAGAGGGCTGCAGATGGGGGGGATTTGTGTGATGGGGAGGGAGGACTGGGTGCCTTCATGCTAAGAATTGGGCAGAGGTGGTTATGGCAGGCAGAAATTCAGATTCATGTCTAGTCTAGATCCATTACAGAAACTCCTGCTTCTTCTTCCTTTACATTCAGGAGCTTAATGCAGGTTGTCTAATAGGCCATAAACGGGCTCCAGAAAAAGGCTGCCTCTCCCTCCCTACCTCCCTTCCCCATGCTGACTTGGACCTTCAAGGTCAGCCCTGAACCTTTTCTCTACCACAAGGCTGGGGAGAGCTGGTGGTTTGAAAATCTGTGGAAGTTCATGGCTTCATTTTACAGATTTTGAAGGCTTGTTGCACTTCAGTGGGCTGACAGAGATGCTCAGGTATAGCTTACTTGGGATCTGTTTATCTACAAGAACGATCAAGCTATTCCCACCAGCTGCTGTGTGGAGGCTGAGGAGACAGGAAACACGAATATGAAACCTGTTCTTTGATTAGGGTGGTTTGTACATCAAGGTTTTATTAGCTTCTACTGCCCTACTGACTGCAGCCTGCAATTGCTTCATGCTAGCCTCTACTCTAACGGCTCCTCTGCTTTCTCTGCTTTCCTTCCCACTGCGTTTATGTGAACCTCTTTATTGTCAGCTCCAGTGAGATGATCGCATTTGGCATCTGTTGCTGGACATTTCAGGTTTATTAAATTTGTTAAAAAATCTTTTAACTCTGTAATGTGCACAGGACTGGGTAACAGCAGGGAAGGAGAAGGGGCAGCCCCAGGTTCCCTGTGCACACCCAGTTTACACTGGTTCAGTACCCAGTACTGCTGGGCAATTCCCAGGGGTGAGCAGGAGGAGGGGCAGGGAGGCGATTCACAGGCTGGCTGTACGCACACGTGCATCCACCTACCTTCCCATATGTCCTTGCCATGTCCACAGATACACGCTCCAGATATGCATGCTCACCTCAGAGATTTTTATGTCTTACTTAATGCCCGTGCCTCTTTTTAAGTGTTATTATTCAATGTACTCCTCTTGTCTTAGTCATTGTCCCCAAAGCCTTTGAAAGGCCAAAGTTAAGGTGAGGACTAGGTCATCTCTGTGGTTTTTTCTTCTCCCTTTCTTCTAACCACAGCAGCTCTTGGTCCACTGTTCATGAGCTCTTGGGGCTCCAGGAGGTTTCTTGCTTTCTCCTGTTGGTCTCACATTGAGCTTTTTTTCTTATCTGCCTGCACTTAGACTTCTGTTTTCTGCTGAGCTATGGAGAGCTCTCAGCTCTCCTCTGTAGGGGTTTGCCTTGCTTTGCTGGATGCGCAGGACCTCACTGCCAAACTGAGTTTAATGCTTAAATAAATATATCTCCAACATCTGCCTGTTGCAGATTTGGGTCCTTTTTTCTACAGCCCCATTCAATAATGTGTGCATAGAGTGAGTTTCTAAAATGGGAAATAAATTTTTTTTTCCTCCTCCTTTCCCCTCCAGCAACTAAAACCTGGAAGAACTGGGCTGTTTTACTCCAGCGTTCCCAGAAATTTGCTACTGAGCTGAAAAGCTGCATGAAACTCTTCACATCAGGAAAAGCGTGTGCTCCAAATAGTCATGAGAATGTGGAAATGAGAGATAATCACGGAAAGTGCTTTAAACTTCACACAGAGTGGTCACTGTTGGCAATTTGCATAATAACCCTGGGAAATAAGCTATTATGCTTCATGACAGCAGCAATAATTAAATGCCAGAGCTGGTCATTACAAGAGTTAACCACTGATTAATTAGTCTGTTTATATTAAAAAACAGGGTTGGCTTCACTAACTAATAAATTGCCTGTGTACAGCTGTTACCAAAAAGATCGCTTGTTAGATAATTGCTTAAGTCATTTTTAAATTGTTTTAATTAAGTTTCAGTAATTGGACCCCCCACAATTTATTTTCCCTTTTTTATGGAATGGGGAAGAAATAAACAAGCACTGTGTATGTGTAGGTAATATGAGGCAACAAAAGTATGATTGGAAATTTATAGGAAAACAAACACCCATTGTGAACCTCTTGTCCTCCCAAAGGCTTGTAGGAATCTAGAGAAAACTAGATTTTAATTTTATTTTATTTACTTTGCCTCATGGAGACTTGGCTCCTACCTTATTCCACTTGGTGAATTCATAATACGGACAGAGATGCTCAAGCTGGTAAATGTTTGTGTGCTCATTCAATTTATTATGCGTGATATTAGCCAGCCAAGTGATGTTGTGGGGGGCAGTTTATGGCTTGACGATAAAGCCTCACTTACAGCTTCATAGTGCCGGGTCCTCTCTGGAAACGTGCAGTTGCCTTTCTCTGCCTGTCCTCCAAGAAGGGCTCACCCCGCGCCTGTCCCGAGGCCGGCGAGAGGCAAGGGCAAGGGAGCAAGAGGTGAAAGGGGCCCAGCACCAGTGGTGACGGCAACAGGGCCGTCTTCCCCGAATAAGCCTCCTGACATTGCCAATGTGTCAGATCAAACAAGCCTTGGCACGAGAGAGAGAGAAAAGTTCTTTTGTTCCTGGAAATTCAATTATAGGGGGGGGTACCATAAAGGGCCTCTTTAATATGTTGCCGCTCTCCGCATTACCAGTCATTGCTGTATACCCTGCTCTTAAAGAAGACTCTTGGGCATCATCGCACAGAGCCTCTGCATTGTCTCCCCTATCCGTAAGGTCACTTTGTTAATGACTTCATTGATCCATACCTTTGCGTGGTTCAATATGCTATTTTCTGCCACACTATTTCAATGGCATGGAGCTTAGCTTTGGGACAGAGTCACCCAGGCATGACACTAAGTTTTGCTGAAACACAGTTGTTTGACAGCTGATGGGCTAAGGTTCTATCTTTAATATATTTGCAGGTTCCAGGTCCAGAAGAGCAGTAGAGTAATGAGGCCAGAAAACCAGAAAAGCAGGAATAATCACATTCTGCTATCACTTAAAGAGTTAACTACCTGCATCACATCTAAAATACAGACATATATATACCTCCCTTGCCTAGTACACAAAATCACCTAATCCATAAATTCACATCAAAAGTTTCCTCCCATACAGAATATTCAATTACATTCAATTTATATCGTAATCCACCTGTGTGGCTCTGCTAATATTAGTTCTTAGAGCCATTATTCTTTCCTCTTAAGAAAATGAGATTGCTTTTTAATTGAGAAACAGTCTCACTGGGGAATGGCAAACCTAGAGTTATATCCCCGGAGATTTCAAAGCATGCCATGCAATCGCCAGCGGTGTGAGCAGTGTAAGCATGGAGAAACCTCCCTGCTCATCCCTGCTTTTTTGAGCACATTGGCGTACCCACACTCGCACCTCCCAGCTGAAGCGCCCTTGAGCAGAACAGCTACAAATACGCCAGAAAAAACACAGTGGGGCTTTGAGGGGGAAGGGATGGACACGTCAGAAGAGCTGAAGGGGCACCTGCGGACAGGACCAGGGGCTCGCTCTCCTGCAAGGGGAAAACCCTGCTTGCCCTTTTCAGCCGCACGTCGGAAATTCTCAGCGAGTGACTCCTGCTCTTTGTGCTCACCCCAGAGGGTAGCCCCAGGAAGAAGCCCCTCGTTCTGGTGACCCCATGCCTAAGAAGACCTTTTTTTCTGTTGGACTCAGCCCTTGCCTCCTGGCCTGGGCTGCGACAGCCGGCGAGCCGGAGTGTGAGGGGTTGGGGGTGAATGCGATGCAACATCTCATCACTAACCTTGCCGCAGTCGTTTTCGCCTCATGTTAGTTGAAACCTCCCCGCGGGGCTTTCAACACAACCGCCCCGCCAGACGGTTCCCTGCCCTAGCGGCAGCCTGGCTGCCGGGCCCCTGACCGTGGAAGGAAGAACGCTCACTGGTGACATTCTCCTCCTCATCCCACCACCAGAAGAGCAAAGATGGGACGGGGAGAGGCGGGCGGCCCAGCGCTACCATGGATCGACTGGCGGAGGCGGCGCAGGCCCGAGGGCGCGGGCATGGCCGCGGGCTCTTCCTGTCTGACAGGCTGCTGGCTGCCCCCGCGCAGAGGGGCCGCCGGCCAGGCCCCTGGCAGGACACCCGCACCCCGTGCCCCCGCTTACCCACATACACTTTTGCCCTCCCTCAGGCTCTGAGTTGTCCTTCTGTTCACAGCACCGTGACTAATGGGTGTCTCCTTTCTCCTCCTTTACCACGCTGCCTTGCAAATGCCTGTTCTTACCGGTCCCGTTCCCCAGGTCTTTTTCTGACACCCCTGCCTCCAGCGGCCTTGTCCACCTCCCACAGAAGCTGTCTAGATAAATTCATGAAAACTCGGGAAGCGCTTGGATGCTACCACAGGAGGTTGGGCAGGAGAGTTAATCAGGAAATTGCCATCCATTTCCTCCACGGCACAGTTTGAATCACGGATTGTAAATAAGGCATGACACGCACTCTGAATAATGAAGAGAAATGATAAAAAGTATGAAATAGCTGATCATGAGATCACAATTTATTTTGGATGGTGAATGTAGGAGAGGTTCCCAGGGAAAAATTAGTATGCAAGTACGTAGGTACGAGATGAAAGATGGTATCATAATACATATGGAAATGGGAAACAAATGAATATTGCCCAGACAATCCTAAGTCTAACCATTCTTATATTCCAAGAGCTTAATTTTGCCGTTCTAAAATCCTCTTACATTCAGAGGATCAAGGCCTTATTTTGTTAATCGCTTGTATGGAAATGCTCCCAATGTGGAAAAGGAATTCAGTGACCAATAAAATGGCATTTCATGGTTTTGTCATTTTATTGACGTTTGACTTGTCTGTATATTGAAGTGTGGGGCTTCAGCCATTTCTTTACTTAAGAGAAAAAGGTCTTTGCTGAGCAAGAAAGAAAAAAAAAAATCCCAGAAAAAACCCTAGTCACATAAAACCTGTTCTTTACTTTTGGTATATTCAGCACTTTTCCTGAGTAAAGTTCACAGAACACTCACATGAATAAAGCAATTTTTTTTGTTTAATTGGATTGAGCCTGGAGAGAAAGGAAACCAAATAAATCTTTAAGTGGGAGCAGGGAGGGATGGGGGAAAATACTTCAAGGTACATTGAGAAGTAGGTAACACTCTCACTGAAATTTCCTAAGGCAGGGCATTATTTAATGCTGGGTTATTTTCCTGGACTCACAGGCTTAAAGGCAGAAGGTGCCTGATCTCATTCATAACATTCATAACATAGGTCATAGGATTTCATCCAGCTGATCCTGCTTTTGGACCATACCTGAGACTGGCGAGCCGATCACAGGCCAGTGACCACAGCTCCAGCTGCCCAGGGAGGTGGGATGAGGAGGATCCTTGGGGCAGGCAGTAGGATTTCTGTGCCGTCCCACTGGCTTGGATCCATCCTATGTCACCACCAGAGGTTTCTTATTCGATTTGTTCCTCAGCAGTGAATTGAACACAGCCAGAATCCTTTTTAGGGTTGGAGGCTTTGGGAGATGATGGAAGACTCAGAGTCCCCCAGTAAGGGTACCTGTTGACTTCAGCACTGTGCTGGGAAAGACCTGATGGGTGCTGGGATGCAGCTGGACAGACTGAAATCCCTTGGTGTTTCCTCAGAGCTGGAAGTCCCATCCCAGCCGAATACAGGCTAACTACCAGTGTCTTTACATACACTCAGGATAGCTTCAACAAAGTTGGCTCCAGTATAGATCAGGATGAAACAGCAGTGGTCCAGGCTGCAGTAAACACTATGGTTCCAGGCACATTTTTACACGTCATCCTGGGCTCTAAGCTGCCATGATTTTGTTGCCGGTGGTGTACAAATTAGCTGCACTAAGACTAGCTCCACTCACAGTCACAGTCACAGTCCAGTAGCTCAAGTAGCTTTGAAATGATCCCTTTTGCTCCTTTAGATTAGCAATGAGAAGGGAGAGCTACCTGCTCTAAGTAGCCTTTCTCCATGCCCTCTCACAACTTGACCTCATTCATATACGTTAAGGAGAGCTGGCGAATGGCAGCCCAGTGTGTAGTTTATAGGCTGGGTGTTAAGCACCCCCACACTCCCATATTTCTGTTCGCCAATTCATTTCAGGGCTACTGACTTCTGCGGGGATTTAACTGCAGGATCAACATGAGAGCTGGTTGAAAGAAACATTCATGTTGGTGTGCTCCTTTGTAGGGCTGGGAAAGGAGACAAGACTCTTTAGCGATAGCGAGTATTGTGACAGTGTTGGCAAACCCTGTCAGTCAGCAGGCAGCTCTTGGCCCCAAACGGAGCAGGGGAGTGAGTGTAACAGCAACACTTGCTTGAGTGCTCTGCACCTTTTGGTTACTACCTGCGAACGAGCTGGTAGCTCTTGCAGACTGGTGTCCTCATTACAATGATCAGAAACTGCCAGTGTCATGTTGGTAATCCCGGGAGAGAAATCAGAAACACAGCTGGAATGAAAACCACTCTCCTCCGCAAGAGGTTGGAAAGATAGAACAGGATGGAAATACACCGATGTCATGCTGTGATTTGACACAGTAAACACAACTACTGCCCAAGCTGGATGTGAGCTGTGGTTGAAGAGGAACTCAGGATGTGGACTCGTTAATCCAGCACATCTCAAAAGCACTATAAAAATAGACTAGGACATAGTTTATTTACAAATGAGATGTTATTTTTAGCATCGGGGAGAAAGGAAGTGCAGAAGGCTGTGACACTGTTCTTCACACTTGTTCATTTACCCAGGCTTCCCCCAGAGAGACCAGCAGCCAACACAGGCTAGTAGAGAAGGTTTGCAGTAGGAAAGCCAGTTTACACAATTTGCTTACAGAAAGAAGGCCTTTTGTGGCACTCGGTGCAGCATGAAACATGTTATTCTTCAGTACAGGGCAAGCTATCTCAGGCAAACGCTACCTATTCAATAAGGAGATGAAAAGGACCAGATGGAAAGATGAATTTCCTTTTCTAGGATCCAAGAGAGTGGGCTGACGCTGTTGCAAGCGGAGATGAAGGCTGAGTTGGAGAGTGAAGATCTGGCTGCAGATCTAAAATTTGTTGGGTGGAGGGGGAGAGAAGCGCTGGCCCAAATGTTCACAGAGAAACAGTAGGATGAAGAAAACTAAAGGTGCTTTTAGTGTAGCACTGACCTTCAGCACAGTAACACCTGCCTCCCATTTGTGTGTTTCTGAAGTCAAGATGTTCATGCCTTAAAGAAACACAGATGGGAACAGCCCACCCCACATTACAGTGCGAGGACAGTATTCACTTACTGACCGTGGCAGTCCAGCTGTCAGAACATCTCCCTGCCAGCACTCAGGCCAATCCTCTCTGACCAGGTCTGTCCCTCAGGTGAGGACAGTCACAGCTTACAGATATATCAGCATTTCATTTGCCTGTGATGCCCCGTTTCCCCCTGTCCCTGCCTCCTCCCATACACCAGATCTTCTGAAACCCTTGTCCCTTCCCGCCACTGACTGCTCCTTGCCTCTGCACCCTCCTGATGTGAATGCATCCTCGAAATCTTTCCTCACCAGCTCCTGTGTCCTGCTGTGTCCACACAGGGTCATTCCTACCACTCTTCCCTGGCTGAGAAGCATTTTACTCCACCCTCCCGCTGACGGGTAGTGCATCCGTGCTGCCTGCGGCTTGGCACCCACACAGGTTGCTCTGCTCCCCTCCCTCTCTCCCGAGATAGCCGCGTTTCAGAGGCAGCTGTATGGCTTTTATAGATGAGACTTAATGTCACTTGATGGACCACAGCACTATTTTTGTGCCAAGTTAGCACAGGCTTAGTATTCTGTGCATGTGAGTGCTTCACCCAAGACTAGTTGCTGAAATATAAATACCACTCAACCAAAGTTACTTAGAACTTCAGTCAGATCGACCTGATCTGAGCCAATTATTTTCCCCGACAGAATTAATTAAACTGCATATAAAGTGAGTGAGATGTGAAAGACAGGTCTGCAGAATTACTTATTCCATTAACAGTTGGTTTGGGAAAAAAAAAAAAAAAAAAAAGAGTCTCTGTCCTTGACTTGGCTTTGCCATGGCCTTGTCAAGAAGGGAATCAGGGTTTTCACATGGGAAGCTGCTCTGCTGGCAACCACAGTTCACTTGATGTTAGTTTGCATCAACAAGCTCCCTGCTCTCTTATATTTGTGATGATAAGGACTGGCTGTTTAAATGTTGTCACAGGATCCAGATTCCCTCCCTGCTCAGAACAACTGTTGCTCAGACCTCCTCTGCGGAGCTAATTTATTGCCAAAGAGAGCAAAATGTAAATAGTTTGCAGCAGGTACGCGAGCAGGCGTTTCTTCACTGAGTATTACTTGGAGAAGAGCCAGTCAGTGCCTGTACACAGAGCTGGGGGGAGCAGCTTTTCAAGCATGGGAGAAAAGTAGGGCTGGCTTCAAAAGCAATGATTATTTTATGGGCATAACTTCAGCAAGGTGGGAAGAGATTAAGAAACTCATTTTTTCAAGCTCAAAACTCATGCTCAAGTTTCCTCGGTACTTTTTTCTCCTCCAGAGCTCAAAAAAAAGTGAGAGCAGCTCTGCAGCTCCAGTCGTATGTGAATACTTCATTCTGGAATGACATACATCCCAGTACCTTAGGACAGACAAAGCCTATTTTTCTTTTAAACACAGACCATGAGAAAAAGGTGCAACTGAGACTTAGGGCTGGGGCCAGCTTCCCGTCCTCTGCAGGAGGAGAGAAGTTCACGCCGTCCCACTGAGCCTCCCCGTGCCCATGCCACGGCTGCTCCAGTGCAGCAGCTTTCATGCGAGATCAGAGGTCTGGTTGTGCACAGGTTTGTAAGGACTGGGGAAGCGTCCCCAGCCCCAAGAGCTAGCAGTTAACATCTCACAGCCAATAAACTCTGGCCCTCTGCATTCAGCATCCTCTCTGACAAAATCCACCTGGGCTCTCCCTGCATAAAGCACCGTCCCTGGTGCTACAGTCGGACAGGGAGAGCATCTCCAGCGGCAGACAAGTCGCTTGTGCCCTCTTCTTTTCCGAGATCTTCTTTCCAATGTCAGAGCCTAGGTGCCCAGTCTTGTGGGAAGGGAGGCTGGGAAGCCGGGGAAGTCACCACCTTGTCCTGGCAAACAGCTTCACCTTCGATGCAGCTTCATCCCAGCATGTTTCTTCCTCCACCGGCTCTTTGGACATAACTCCTCAGGGGCAGGTTAATATGAACAAAACAGTGACCTACAGAGCATCTGATGCTTGTAAAATATATTGCACATAACCCTACAACACACGCCAAGACTGCAGGGCAGACCCCTTCACAACCCAAGGCTGCCACTGCCACCTCTGCCAGGGACAGACAGATCTTGGGACGCTGCTGTGGGACAGCAGAAATGAAAAGTATTACTTCCTATTTTGTGGGGTTATTTTAAGCACTGTTATCTTGTTTCCTGAAACACACTAATGCTTTGTAGTTAACTGTGCTTTGCGGAGGAGGAATGGACTATATAGTCTCCCAAAATCTCTTCCCAGTCTCATAGCCTGGCTTGAGAAAGAGATCAGAGTGACCTTGCAAGGTGTTTGACTCCATCCCCTACACTCTCACCTGCTCTGGAGAATTTTCACTGAAGGCAGTTCTGCAATATCCTTCCTCCCCCCACCGCCCAGGGCTTACAGCTCCCTACAGGCTTTTGTTACACCTAATCTAAGGGTACGTTGCTATATAAACAGTTCTCTATGTATTGAAAGGTTTGTGATTCCCCTCAGTCATCTGCTTTCTAGACAAAATCAAAGTCCCGCTTAACCCGTGCATTCTGAAACTTCTCCTATTTTTGCTGCTTTGACCAGATTGTCTCTGACAAGATATCCAAATCTGGACACATTGCGCCAGGTGGGATTTCAGCAGCGCTGGGTGGAGTGGTATAAGTAGCTCTCATACTGCCTGCCTGCTAACACCTCCTACCCAAAGATTCACCTTTTTCAAAACACCAACATATTATTGGCTTGCTCAGTTTGTGGTACGCCAAAACCTCAGCTCCTGTTCTTCAGTGCTGCTGTCTCAGCATTTATTGTGCAATCTGGTTTTATGCATTTTATTTCTATGTGTAATACTTCCAACTTGTCTCAAAATAATTCCATCTCACTGGGTCCAGATAATTTCTCCAGCTCATCGAGATCACTCTTTTCCTGATTATGTCCTCCAAACTCATTATAGCTCCTTTCCAGCTTGATGTCTGCTGCACATGAAGTCTTTTCCATCATCCACCCTGATAATGAAGACAGTGAACAGAAACAGTCCCAAGGAAAAAATTGCACTGTAGAGTCCAACTTGAAATGCCTTCTCATTTTGACAAGAGACCATTGCAAACCAGTCAGTAAATTTTTTCAACCACTTGAACACAACTTCAGGGTGATTTCTTTTCTAATGAAGATTCACCCAAAAAAGCATTGAATACTTCAAACACCTCTTTGTCATGCTTTATTTGTTCTCTGTGGCCATTAAGTAGCGGAGATAGAATTCCCTTTGCCTTACTCTGGCTCCTCATGCATTCAGAAGAACTGCTTATGTTGCCTTGTTGCCTTGTTTTCACTCTTTGCAAGACTCTTTTTTTTGGATTTCAGGTAATGAAGTGCTCCTGATGCAGCTATATAGGGTTTTCTGTAAACTCTGTTGCTTGTCTGCACTGAGACAAGCTGCTGATTTACTTGTACTATAGCCACCAGCTCTCTGCACTTCTTCATTTAGAATTTCTTCCCAAGAGACTCTGCCTGTTTCCTGAATCTGCTGAAATCTGCTTTTTTTTTGAGGCCAGGTCTTCATTCTGGCACCCTTAGACCCTGAAATAGCCAGTGATTTGTTCCCCGTCCCTGGTTTCAGCAGAAGATGAAACAGACGCAGAGAATGTCCAATTCTCATTTCATAAATTGGCCTCCTCCAGGACTGAGACGGATGGGCAGGATAATCTGAAAACTGCTGCTCTCTTTGCTGTGCTTGATCTGTAGGTAAAGGCCTTTGACGCCAAGATTTGTAAATCTAGTGGCCTTCGTGAGCACAACAAAGAAAAGGGGGAAAAGTCCTATCAATCAAGGCAGGGGGCAGAAAGATATAAGGTCTTAATTGACATATGAGAGAATTATGTTTTAATTTCTTCTTTGAGAGATGGACATGACTAGTGGCAAATTAGGATTACTAGCTAACTTGGGCAGCTGACAGAATGGACAGAACATAATTTGATATGTCCAAATCAGCTATTGAGGGACAGGAAGTTGGAATTAATTTAGTGGGATCAGAAATCATCCAGAGATTTTAACATTAAATAAGAAACATTTATTCTAACATAGCATTAAAATCAGGAATGAAAACTGCAAAGCAAGTCAGGAAATTCACTGACCAAGTCCCTTCAGCTAACTTTTCATATGAGTGCCCTGAGAGGAGGAGACACGCAGCTTTTGGTGCCTGATAATGTACCACTGTCATTGCAACCATGAGAGAAGCTCTTTGTTTAGGACTTCAGAGGAATAAGGGAAATGTTGGCTTTTCCTTTTTCTCAACAAATAAGGGTTAAATACTGCAAAAAGAGGTTTAGAAGTATTTCAAAAACTAATTATAGTATTTTATCAACTTATAGAGGAAAAATTACATATGTGACTTTCTCAGGAACACTGGCAATGAGCCACATCACAAAAATACTTCTTTGCACATACAGCAAGAAGAGACCAAGTGCATTTATGATACATATATTAATTCTTCCTAGATACCACAGCCACTGCTCAAGCAAGGATCACAAGCCTGACTCTGAAAGCTGTTGAGTTCCTACCAGTAACTTCAACAAACTTCGGGAAGAAATACAGATGGTAAGTGACTTAACTGTGTTACCTGTGAATTTTGACAACCACTTAGGCACCTGCATACTTTTATAAACCTATATCTCTTTCTCCATAGCTCTAGCACCAAGCTTTGTTCAGACAAGGGTCTCAAATCTCTGATCAGAGAGGGGTCATTCCACTTCAGGGAAGATTTTAGTAAGTGGAAATGGTGGTCTCCTCCAGATTTGGAAATTACTGCTTCAGTGGTGACAGAGAACCTTTAGCCAACCTATCAGCTGAGCTACAAAAAGGTTTGTCAGGGGTTTTCCAAGCAGCTGTACTAATTTGGAGTAAGGCGTAACCTGGCTTTCTGAAGTAGTTGCTTTTCTGTTCTCTCTCCCTATCTCTTTTTCAGAGGCCAGATTTGCAAGCAGCTTGGCCTGTTTCTCATTTTCATGCCAAATTGCTTCTTCAGGTCCATCCCCTCCTCCAGGCTGAAAGAGGAGTATGTGGGGGAGACCGCCAGCCTGATGTTTTCTGACAGGGTAAAGCTCGGGGCTTATTGACTGCTTTCAAAGGAAAATAAAGCCCAGCCAGGCTGCCTTTCGACCAAAAGCCCTGCCTCGAGAGGCTGCCTGCCCAAAGGATGGGGTAGAGCAGAACTGGATCCAGCAGCAGCCTGCCGCTTCCCTTAAATGCACAGGCTTAACCACAGCAACACTGGAGGGAAGGAGCTGCAAAAGCTTAGGCCAGCCCCAAACCACTCGATCCGGCTGCAGTTAGGCGGCAGCAAGTTGTTCCTTCAGCCCAGCTCCTCAGGCCTGCCCAGAGACAGACGGCAAGTGGACAGAAGGACACGTTGCTCAGGGCTGGTTTGAGTGTAGCCTTGGCTCTGCTTGCAGCTGGAGCATGCTTTGTCACCAGTCCTGCTAAACCAACTGCCAGCCACGCTCAGCCATCGTTTAATTTATAATATAGACAAGGCCACATACATTGTGAATGTACACTGTGAGCTACAGTTTTATATTTAGACGACATTTGCAGTGGGTTAGTCTGAGGACACAGACCCCCAGAGAAGATGTCAACCCATAAGATCAAACATGAAGTTACAGTCATGCGTGTGCTTTCAGACTGTGGTGGGCTTGAGGTATTTATCTGACCTTCCTTTTGCCAAGGAGTAAGGGTGCGAATGTGGATTATGACCACAAAGTAGCTGACAGGCTTTGCGTTGACTCTCCAGCTTGTTCCTGGTAGAATGCTTATTTGCCCTTATCCTCTGGGTCCTTGGGTTTGATGCTTGCTCATTTGTAGAGTAATTTGCATTTTGGTATACGTTTCCAAGAAAGAATAATAGCATTTTACATGTGTAAATGACTATAAAGTGCAGCAGGGAAGGAAGAATTAGACCCTTATCTTTTGAAAGAATATCAAAAAAAGAGAGGAAATTTTGGACTTGAGCCAAAGGATATTTCCTCATTTTTAATCTAAAATACTAAGAGAATTGTATTAAAAAACATAATTATGGAAGCAAAAAGCTTTAGCTAAGGCTGTGTTGCTAAATATTCAAGATCACCTTCTGCACAAAATCTTACCCCTTCAAAAAATCCTCTGAAATTAAGATAATGTATTCATTACAGTACTCAAAAGATTTCCATTTCAATTTATTGTCAAGGTTGAGAGGTTCTGAATAGGACTCCTGGGGAAAAGGGCAACTTTACTATTAAAAAGATAGCATTTTACTGCCTGAAAGTGATTTCCAAACACCGACTAGTTCAGCCACAGAATAACACAGTGGCACAGGACAGCTGTGATTCCCCTTGCAATTCCCATTTCATAGATGGGAAGCTGAGGCACAGGTGTTGAATACTTTCTCCAAAGCAACAGTCAATGACAAGCCAGGACGTGGATGGGATTCCTATACTTCAAGTATGAGCATGCTATGAAGACTCCACACAGGTTGTCAGGAACTTTCCTAAATGCCTCCTGTACAGTCAGCACAATCCTAATTCTGCCTTTCTGGTAGTGATAGGGTGAATAACTGTCTCAGGGGGAGGAAGAACAGTTTCTTCATGACTCATATGGACCATTTGGACTCAAGTGGTTTTATTTATTTTTTCACATTAAGAAAAAAAAATAGTCACCCACACAAAAGCTGTAATGCCCAAAGAATCCATTTGACTGGCTGCAGTATCCATTCTTTCCCTTCCGCTCATGGAGAAGACTCAGCCTAGCTCCTGAGCAGAGGTTTCTGTGCAATAAACTGTGGCTTCTCCTGGGTCTTTGAGCCTAGGAGTGACAACTGAAGGAAGACTGTGGCCTCAAATGCAGTTCTGTGAGGAGAAGAGGTTGTGAGCAGCAGCTCTGGAAGCTGCTGGCTCAGTCCCCCATGCATTGGACAATGTGGAGGATGCAAGGCAAGTTGGAGTTTGTCCAAGTATCATGCAATTGCTGAGCTTTGAGAACAAAATCAACCTACAGACAAGGAAAAAGTGATTACCTTCAAAACCTTCAAAGCAAGACATGCCATTTTAGGTCAAGACAAAATTGTGGGACGTGTATGAGTGTGGCTTCACCACATAACCCTCTAGTTGAGGTGAACCATCTATCTCAGTTCAACTATCATTACATCAAACTGAGGAGGGAAAAGGCCCAAGACACCCTGCACCAATCTTTAACAGTAAAGGACACTTGTGCAAGCGACTGTCACTAGGAACAGACTCTGTGGTAATGCATGTTCTCCAGGAACAGGGAGGAGTTCTGAATAGAAACGTCCAGATACAATCTCGTTCTTGATGGATCTGAACCCCAAACAGTGGAGGATCTTGATCTGAGCCAAGGGGATGTCCTACATAATCTTACCTGTGGAAAGGAAGAAAGGGGTTTTCCATAAAATCCTAGAGTTTAAGGTTGGAAGGGACTCTTTCAGCCGAACCTCCTGCCCATCATGGGCTATGGATTCTGCTCAGCTCCCACCTGCTGAGCCTGACCATGTATGTCT
Organism: Aviceda cuculoides; assembly: GCA_035590195.1. Lineage (NCBI taxonomy): Eukaryota > Metazoa > Chordata > Aves > Accipitriformes > Accipitridae > Aviceda > Aviceda cuculoides. The sequence continues at coordinate 11,383,661 of JAVJGG010000050.1, read as the reverse complement.
GTCAGTGTAGGCTGTGTCCAGGTAAGGCTTCAGTTGACTTTTGACATGAAGGAACTATCTGGACAAGTCAGATGAAAGGTGAATATTGTTCTTTCCAGTTTTCTAGAGGTAAAAGGTTGGGAGAAACACTCATGGCCTAAATCAGCAGACACTCACTAGCCTCTGAGATAAAAGTCTGCTAAGAAAATTATTATAAACAAACAGGACTGAAACACACTGAATTGTGTTTCCACAGACATTATTGTTTAGTCAGATACAATCTGACTTCATGAGTCACAGCCAATTCCATTGTGCAAACAAATGGCCAAGCAGAGCTCGTGTAGAAGTGGATGCAGTTCAAATGGCTCCGCTGAGATGAAACCTACCTACCCCAGACTTGGATTTGACTAAGTGCAAGAAACGTTGATGTCCTACAAAGAAAACGCTCAGCAGCATTAAATTGCTCTGTCAGATCTATGATGAGCACTCGATCAAAGTTGTACATACTTAAAAAAATCCATTGAAAGAATGTTCCCTAACAGGTAGAGGGTGCATTAATGAAAGAAAGTATTTTCCTCAAATTATGCCAGAGGAGAAATTAATTACTGAGGGAATGGGGGAAGAAAAGGATCTCCACCTTCTGCAATCTCAGAGTACTGTGCTATTTTTGCCTCTTGAAATCTAATTTCCATGAAACATTTCTGCAGAGTGCATATTTTCTGAACATGAATTCCTTAGCAGCCTTGCTAATAAAAATGCCGTAATTCCAGAATAAAGACAAAGTGCCCTGTTCCAAAGGCCTTTGACTGGGAAAGGCTGTATTTCAAAGGCAACCTCCAGCTCATGCCATGGCATTGTAAGTAACCACTGCCCAAGTGGGAGTCAGACTGAAAGAAGGAGGCTTAAACTCCCTGAAGGTAGGTGGTGGGGAGGATACATATTCTCTCCAGTGGTATAGTTCACGCCCAGAATGTAAATACAACTCCACGTCGATTTTAATGTCCCCTGCCGACTCATGCTGATGCCAGATTCTGGTGCAACACTGGGAACAGCATTTGCTTGTAGCTGGTTTCAGGTGGTGGATGTTACAATAATAATGACATAACTTGCAGAGTGTTCCTAGAAGTATGTGTATGCTTTGAGCAGTGCTGCTTAAAAGCTCCCTGCTTCTTCAGCTCCCCTGCAATATCCTTTCTATCCCATCTGCACCACCCTCCCGACCTCCTGCCACCCAGCAGATGATATCAGAAAAACACTTGCGCTTTTCCCAGCCAACCTCATGTTCAGAAAAAACAAGTGTTTCAGATTGGCATGCTGAGACAGGGTCAGCCCCAGTGAAACATCTGCCTGAATACACTGGGAACAGCAATGGGCTGCAGGTGAAATTCCGCCCCCAGGAAGTGGGACCCAGGCTCAGCATCTGCTCCCGAGACCACCATGCCAGGATCACTCCCAGCAGGAACTCTGAGGCTGCTGCTGTGGGACATATTGCCTCCACCTCAGCGTGTCTGTGAGGTGGACTGGCTCACAGACACCCTGACTTTGCCCCAGGAGGGTTGCTGCTAGATATCTGCAGTGAAGAACAAAACATCCAGGGGTTTTATCATTGCTACCATGGAGAGAGATGCATGGCAGAACCCTGTTTCTAGCACTTGTTTTGGGGGGACCTGAACTTGTGATCCTGTCCCACACCATCAGCCTGTGGTGCCATCCCATGCCTTCTGCCTTGGGAACAGAGGGGAAGCCAGCACAGGGGGACTGGTACGTGCTTGAGCAAACATCATCACCCCATCATCCCTCATTGTTTTAGTGCAGCACGCCTGCACCTACACAAGATTTGGGCCTGTCAGCATTAGCCAGTCTTCTCCCCAAAGGTGGAAGCCCTTCTCCTGGCATGCACAATATGGCAAGGGGTATGGCGGAGGTGCCAGTTTCCACAGTGGGCACATTTCCTCACCCATGCCTCAATCTCTGAAGAGCCATTGGCCAAAGGAGGGAATAAGGAAAGCCCTCTCCATTGCTACTGCAGGAGCAAGAAGAAAACAGAATTTGGTGGTGCTTGTTCTCTGAAGTTGGTATTATCCCTGGCATGAACAACGAGCCAAAGCTCAGGGCCCTGCAGGTTGTTTCGGTTCTTAGGGGAAGCTGTGTCAGTCTTCTGTGTCTTTGATGGATCCCTGCTCATCAGCTAAGGCCACAGAAATGTCTGGCTTTCCTGCATACCATAGGACTCAAACAACAGGAGATTGCCCTCTGCCCACAGCCTTGACTGAGAAGTCCCCCACCTCTGCCATTTCGTTCAGTGCCAGGTTCCCAGCACCTTTTCAAGCAATGCTGAAGACTTTCTCCTCTGCCTCCATTCCCAGCTTCTGTCGGCTTCCTGCTCTCCTCTCTCAGGCACACAAACTCCCCTTGCTCACACTGTGCCCTGAGCTTACCCTCCATTTTAGGCAATGAATGACCACTGTTATTTCAGCTCCTTGACTGTGAAGAGGCCTTACCCTCTCCACAAAGCTCTTGGAAGAAACACCTTATGCTCCTTATGCTAGAAGAAAATGTGAAATATTACATATATTGAGTTAATGCCTCAGAGGCTCATTTACAGCCCTATTTTAACTGCACAGTGGTAGGCTGGAGGGGCATAGCAGCACAACTGTCATCATTGGCTATAATGTGCTGAACTTTGCAAACGCAGCAGTTTTTCTCGCTCTCCCTGAAGCACAAACCAACAGCCTCTGTGCGGAACAAACTTGGAGGTAGCGAGCATGGCCATACCCCGGAGTGATGCCTCTTTTCTCCCTTGGGGTGAAGGGAGGGAAAGCATACAATAAAGGGAATTATCCATTCAGATTCATCTGGCCAGTGTGCCACATCCTCAGAAGCATCCTCCTGCCAGGCTGTCCCAGCAAGGTCCTACCTGGTTCCACATCACTCGCATCCAGGATGAGCCACCGGGCCCTTTGCAGGCTCGTTTCCACCCTGTCAGCCAGCCACGGCTCAGGCTCTCGTTAGCACAGAACATTCCCGGCTTCACAAACAACCCTCAACATGCGACACCACTTCCTCTCTTTGGGAACAAATAACTCAGTGTGTGGGTTCAAAGTGGGACGCTTGAAGGCTCTTCAGTGGCTTTGTACAGAGCAGGACTGAGCCCGGCGGCTCTGACTCAAAAGCAGGATGGTGTGGTGGGTTTTGTGCTCAGATGGTTGCCTTGCTCCTCTCTGGGAGGTCCCTGGCCCCACTGCAGATATCTCAGGTGGCCCCAAGGTGGGTCCTAGACCACCATATTCTGCACAGCAAAGCACGGAGGAGAAATGAAATGGGCATCAGAGTCTAAATTGAGTGGGAGCCTCCTTGGAGAGGACTGCAGTGGAAGGTAGAAGAGGGAACCAGACATCCCGAGGACACTGTCCTCACTCACAGGTCAGAGCCCTCTCTGAGAGCAGGGTCAAAGTGGCAGCAAGGTCCTCGTGAAACGCTCACAACAACATTTCTAAAGTCTTCACATGTTATGCTTTCACAGTTCAGTTTCTTGCAAACAACCCCATTTAAAGGCATGAATTGTGAAGTGCCAGGGGAAGGCTGTTGGAAAACAGGATTTTTGAATTTCAATGGGCTTTCAAAGCAGACTTGCTGCTCAAGACAAACTCACAATTTTCCTCCACTGAAAGTTGTATTAGAATGAAATCCAGTTGTCAGACAGGCAAGTTGGGGTGAAAATGCCCTCAAACCCAGCCCTCAGACTCAAAACTACCCACAAAAGTACTTTTATTTTTCCTTTTGTTATTGTTTATCATCTCAGCTATTAACATTCTGCTGGTACCTCCATTAGCATATGAACTAGCCATGTCCCTTCTTTTAAATCTCTCTGCAGAAACAAAAGAAATACTCTTGCTCCTCGTAAATATAGCAGAGCAGGTGCTCCTTGCAGATAAGGTAAAAAAGCAACTTCAAACATTAGTAACAACTTATGAAGGCCACGACTGAATTTTTAGTAGCTGAGTACCAGAAACAAGTCCCGGGATATGAGTACATATTTCATATTTGTCTTTATTTGAGCACAAAACTCCAGGTTCAGAGACAGATTAAATGATGGAATTTCTGTCGTAAGAAAAGACGGCTCCGAGGTTATGTTCAGGTCTATCGGACACGAGCATCTGGTTTGTTTTGCGTCACAAAATCAAGCAATATCAAAGGAGATGCTCATTTTGGAGCTAGCAGCTAAATTCCAGCAACTGCAAGAGGCCACTAGAGATACAGACCAATTTCTGAAAAAATAGAAAAATGATTGCTCTGAATCACTCGACACCTCGACCGAGGCAACAAGCTGTGGCAGGGTACAGGCGTGCCACAGCCATCAGCCAAATCACACACCCCCAGCACGGAGGAGTAGCACCAAACCCACCCTGGTCCTCCATCCCACCTCCTCCCCACCAAGTCAGACAAACCACAGCATCCTCAATCGCCCCAGCCGCGCTTCACCACGTGCCGTAAGCGCTGCCGAGGTTTAGTCCCACTCTGATGACGGGGGCTGCAAGAGGGCAAGCCAGACCCCTGCCCCTCGTGCCTGAGCTCTTCCCACAGCACCGTCACGGGTTTCCACTTCCCAAATTGTTTGGTGTCCAAGCATGGAAGGCCACACACAGAGCTGGCAGCTCAGTCTTATCCCCCCAGGTTGGGACCAAGATGGAAGCCAGTTTCCAGAAATTATGCTGCTGTGGAAACCTCACTCTTAAACCCCACGTCCCTGTTTCCCAGGTCTGGAGGAAGGTGAGGGGCAGCAACACTCTTTTTGTGGTTTGGGGAATATGAAAGCTTTGTGTGAAGATGTCTGCTTCAAATTATCTACCTCAGGGCGACCAGGAAAGTTGTCCCATGAATGACTACAGCACTGGTTCTCTGGCCGGTCCCTAAAGGCATGTGACCAGGAATTTTTAAAACTAATTAGCTACGATTAAGTGTTTTACATTTGTGTCAGCCCCACACATTGAATTATAGTTTCCCAGATCTTTTATGTGCTGCAGTTGAATTTCTTTTTCAATATCAAAGACTGCATTCTTTTTCTTTGCAATATATTTTTAAGAGTGACAAGAGATCGATAAAAACATGTAATTTAGGGATCCATAAAACCCACATAATTTAGCTTCATATACCATGCTTTAATAAAATAAGGCATACCAGTCAGTCGGTTTGCACGCAGGTATATACATCTATGTCTCTGGTTTGGTTTATGTTAGGCTTTGTGCTTTTAAGCTCTGACAGCTATTTAACACTTTATTAGGAAAACCAAAACGTAATTAAAATATTGGAATGTGAGTCTCCTCTCCTCAGCTTCAGTTAAAAATAACAGCCTGCCCCCATTTTTCGCATGGGAAAGAAAGAGAAGGAAGTGTTAATCATTCCTCATTCTTTGCATTTTTTATGGGCATTTGTTGCAGTTAAACAAACGAGCAGCATTTTTCTACAGACTTTCCTCTACAGACCCAGATGACTGTGACAGACAGTCAGCAACCAGCCTCAATTATAAAAAACTTTTGGTTACTTAAAGTGACCCTGCCTGGAAAGGGGAAAACTGTGAAGGAGAGAGCCCCGATGCTCTCCACGAGGATCTCCTCCCCCACGTAAAGGACAGAGCCACCAGCTAGGCAGAGAGCTCGGGGCTGCCCAGCTGCTCGACAGTGACTGGGTGTGAAAAATCAACCAGCCACACAAATACGTCCCTTGATCGCAGCCATGGTCACACCAGGCCAGTGGAAGAAGCCAGGAGAAAACTTCCCTTCTGTAAAAGTGAGTGGCAAGCTGCTGAATCACTCTGGCAGGCAGGAGTCAGCATGTCTAGGGGAAGGGAAAGTCAGTGTCTCCTGGAGGGAATATTAATAATAAAAAACTAAGCAAGGACATTCAGGACTCAAAAGGATCTTTACATTTAGTAAAAAAACATTCCAAGAGTGGCTCCATGCACAAATTAATATTTCAGGAACTGTAAAACAATATTCATTTTATATTTATGGTACAACATTATTCATCCACTAGGGTTTCAAAATATTTTACAGCCGTGCACTGAGAAAGCATCTCATTTGCTGTGAAATGCAGCCACCTTGTCACAGGAGCACAGCAGCTGACGGGACTGTCTGGGGCACAAGGGAAAAAACACTGCCATCAAGGGAATTTGACAGAGCTCAGCACTGCTGCTCCTCTTTTTTCAGTCTAGGATGGGCCTACGTATTTGCAGGAGCTGGGCTTGGGGAGACAAGACAAGTGGAAAAATTAGGTACGGCAACCACGGTTGAACAGTTTTAGACAAGCCCATGTTGAAACCTGACTGGTCCAAGGCAGGTAAATAAAGACATAATACCTTATGCAAACCAGATTTTATTGTCCTTCCTCCCAGTCAGGTCACAGCAGAAACTAGCAAGGTCTGTCAGGAGCAACTCGTGTTTTGTAACCCAGGGCAAACCCACAGGAGCCACCACCACTGCAAAACGACCAGGGATCCCCTCCCTGCTAGGGCTCATCCCCTCCTCAAAAATTGGAGGGGGAGCCTCCATTCCTCCTTCTCTCCATCACTGGCAGCCTTCCCCCAGCAGAGGAAAGGGGATGCAAAGTTAACCCTTCGTTTACTGGGGACATTCAGTATTCACCAGCCCATATGTATAACCCCACATTCCATAGATTGAATTCATGTGAACAGTCCATTTAATCAGTAACAACCAGTAATACCCTTCAGAAGAAAAAATGCAGAATGCAACACCTCTGCCACCAAACTAAATAATCCCGCATGCATAAATATTCTTGAAATACAGAATTTGTATCAGAAGCCACAGAAGCTTGATATGGGATGTGCTTTGTTACAGTCTGATGTAGATTAAAAGTCAAATAATGCACTCTCAGAGACAGACACAGCTCCAAATCCAATTTTCCTCTCCAGATAGAAGTACAATAAATAAAATAGGCAGCCAAAACTGTCTACATAACTCCAAGCAATGCCATGTGTTTGGTTTTTTATGTGTTCAGGTGTATATATGTACATACACATGTACATACACATGAATATGAATTTTTATTTCCTCAGGGACAGAGTTTGCTTTTGGTCTCTCTGTGAAGACTGAGTATTTCTAAAACAACCATTAGAAATCAAGAGAGAAGGGAAAGGGAAAAAAAACCTTCCATTTTCATTTGGAAAAAGCTTCTGCTTATTGATAAGGCTTCTCTTTGCTACAAAATTTGCTAGGAAAAAGAGGAAAGAAAACGTTAGCTGCAGCTTACCTAGTGCAAATGCAAGCAAAATTTGGTGGAAACATGTATGTTAATGGGCATCGAGGACTGTTGATTCAGAGCATGGCAAAGAGCACAAAACCTCCTATAGCTCTTTGAAAAAATGACGACAACCACCATGGGCCACTGGAGGGTTTTCAACCAAGGTACGCAGTATTTTACACAAGTCCTTCTAGCTGCGCACGGTATCTCAGACAGCACTTGCAGCTTCTTGAGGAAGACCTCAGAGCACCCTAGGACAGCCAGTCAGGTGCTAGGTGCTAGCACTGTTTTACAAGCTGGGGGAAGGAGGCACCGCAGAAGGACTTGCCTTGGCAAAACCTCTCAGCTGGACCCTGCCGGTGCTGGGGTCAGTAGCGTGCTCTGCCAGATCCCTCCTGCCATGGGCTTGCTGCCCCCCTCGCACCTGAAACTGCTCCTAATTTTATGGCACTGCTTTTATCTTTAAGCACATACTCAACACACACTTTCCAAAAACGTGTTCCCCTACACCTCTGTGTACACTGGAGTATCAATCAGGCGAGCGCTATGTAAATGCTTGCGGAGTACAGTGGAGTATTTGGTGTAAAAATATTTAAGAGTCCAAAGGTGAGTTAGAATCAGATGAGCAATCCAGGGGAAGAGGTAAATTCAACAGGGCTTAGCTGGGACTGTGCAAGCAGCAGAGAGAGGGATTCCAGCTGTATCCAAGCCCCCGGCAAGATTATCTATTTAGTGGTATCATATCGCCCTAGCAAATTTCCACTGGCTACTCATGCCTCAAAACTTAACATTATTTCCAGCTTTCTGGGAAAATAGTAACTTTGGTGGGTGACAATTAACATGTACGGTAAATCTTGTATAGAGGAGTAAAAGGATTGCGAGTGGTCTAACCTGTATTTTAGTCCCATTCCCAGAACATCTGGTAAATAACAGGAACTAGCATTTTCCAAGCTCAGTGCTGTGATGCTCTGTTACCTGGGTGCTTGTATTTGTCATGACACACACATATCCAGGCACTTTCTGTAAGGCGGGTCTTTCAATTCAAACATGAAAATCTTTTAAAAGCAACCCACTGCAACTCTATTATAATATTCTCTGCTAGTGAATCTAAACCAAGGACTCTGGGGACAGTGAACACCGTAATGTTCTTGGAAAGCCATTTAACATCTGTCTCTTTCTATTTAAACCCCGCTGATCACCCCATGGACTTAATTTTCCCAGCCATAAAATGAGCCAACAATATCTACTTACCTGGTTTGTGGATAGAGATGTCTGGAGTAAAGGACTCGAAGAGTGAAGTAATTAATGAAGAAGACCTTTCTGTCTGCCACAAGGTTCACCATCTGTGTGAGGACATAGTGCGAAGATCAGTTGGGCAGCTGAGATACCTGATAGACTGATTTATACAGACAACGAAGTCGACCGCAGGCAGAAGGCACCTGTTGAAAGGCCCTGCGGGTCAATGGGACATTCGCTGTGCTGTGTGGGACAAAAGGAGGAGGCGGATGGGATGCAGTGGTGGGAACAGCCCCTCTCTGCAGCACCAGCACCAGGGTTTGGGAGAAGGTTTGATGGAGGGCAGGATAGGCAACAGGGAAGCAGACCAGAAGTTTGTGTTGAAGGACAAGTCACTGTCCTATCTCAACACTACTAAAACTTAAACCAACAGGAAAAATGCCTCCATCACAGACTCCCTGGTCAAGTTGCAACACGAGCACCATAATCCAACCTCTAAACATCTCTCTACCCGTGGCTGCTCTCAGCTGATGCTTCTTGCATGGCAGGGACATCTTTCTCCTGTGTCTCCCAGGGTGAGGGCAGGGAGCAGATCTGTGCTGCTCCTCTGATGATCACAGAGCCAATTAAGGACCGCCTTTCAGTGCCACAACTCAGGCACAAATCAAGAGGCCACACTTCACTCTAAGTATCTAATCGCTTTTTCCTTCCATGGTGCTTAATCATCAGTAAATACAGGAATAAAACATTAGAAAGGACAGCTCTGATATACCCAAATAGCTCCCTGCTCTTGTGTCTGGTACACCAGTCCCTTTGCTGTTCCCTCTCCTTGTTCAAGGTGTCACCTCCTCTTTTAGGACACAGAACCTCATGCACCCTCATCCTCCGCTGCCTAGCGCTGCTCCTGAGCCTGGTCCACACAGCCACCAGCATCATTGCCGGGCTTACTGAAATCTCCCCCTCAAGCACACGACGAGTGCAGCTCAGCTAACTCATGCCCCTGCAGAGGCACCCGGTGCCATCTGCTGAGCATTTACATACTCTTCAGAGAAGGGAGGAAGCTGTGTAGGATGGGCTGGGATCACAGGTAGGTTTGGCATGGGACTGGTCCCAGGCAGGGCCAGATGGCACCGCAGGGCTCAAAACAAACACAGATCCCCACACAGACTTTCTGGTTATCCAACAAATAATTGCCATGTCCCTTTAGGATGCGTATAGCATGTGCCAGCCCAATTACAACGCATGGAGCGGGAGGGGACGGTGCCATAAAACAGCAGACAATAATGAAAATTAGCCTGGGGGAGGCAGGGAGGGAGAGACCTTAACTCTTCCTTTTCTTTTTTTCTTTCATGATGTTTAGTTCTTTTCACTTTCTCTCCCTCAGCTTCTTTTGTCGTATTTTTCAATCATTGCACAATTTTTTCACAGTCTATTTTCAGTGGTTTTGGTTCTTGACGGGTGCAGGCATCTCCTTCTGCCAGGCAGGGGCAGAAATGCTCGAGGGCAGAAGCGCTGCCCCTTTTAAGCCAGTCACCCATGAAGGCAGCTCCGCATGACCCACAAGCTCTACGAACGCAGCCCCATCTTGGAGCACAACGCTCTTGTAAGGCTGCTTATGGTAATAAAAACTCAGCATTCCCTATGAATAATCACAGATTTTATTTATAGTGACAAAACGAGAGGGCCTTTTATGCAATATTCACTCAGGTTACCCAGGTCAATAGCAGCCTAGTCATAGTGACTCATACTATGGAATTAAATATTTTAAACATAGCACAGTTACAGTCTAAGCCTGGCTTGCCTTCAGTAACTGCCTTGATCTCATTTTCCTCCTTCCCTCCCCAAAACAGACTAGAGAATTCAAAGTGTCCCACACGATACAGCAACCTGGTTCTCCTTACCCTGTGTCAGACTTGAGTCGGTGATCAAAGACACAGAAAGGGGTGCTCATGCTGTCTTTTGCAAGAGTTTTGCCTAGTGATCTATAGGAAACAAGGACACGTGTGTAGGATGGGGCACCCCAGAGGCTCCCAGCTGTGGTGCCAAGATACCAAGCTTGCAGGGTCAGATTGTTGCTGCTCTTACAGTGAAGTCACTTGAGGATGCAGGTAGCTAAGCGATTCATGCAAGGTCCTTGAGAAAACCAAATAGAAGAGCTGGGGATGGAGTTTTAAAGTTCTGAGTGCAAGGCTCCACCAGGAAATTGCCTCCAAGTTTTTAAGGTTCAGACAGCTGAAGGGAAAGTGATGCTTGCTGAAGCCTTTTGCCCTCCCTTGGCACGCAATGAAGGGCCTGTGCCTTTGGTCCAGGCACAAGTCCTGCTGTCCCAGTGTAGCTTCAAAGGAGATGTGCTCAAGCATCCCCCACTGGAGGTGCAAGTCAGTACAAGGGCTACCCTGAAGCGAAGGCTGAAATAAAAGCACGAGAGAAACAGCACCTTTTGGGCTGGAAGACTTTCCCCACCTAGGACCTGTGAGTGCTGCTGTGAAAAGCTCAGGCCAGTCATCAGAGAGGATTTGAGCTCTGTACAGTCAAAACCCCTAAAAGCAACTGCAGAGAACTGCTGTGTATCGGTGTGTCCCCAGAAGATCCACCCAGCCTTGACCACTAGGTAGGAACAGAGAACCACTGCACAAATCCACCAGAAATTATGGGAGAGAAGGAATGTAATGGGGACACAATTTTTTGCGATTATAAATTACCTTCTCTATAAGCTTTCATGCAAGGGTAAACTCTCTTATTTTTTACCTTATGGGGTTAACTTTGACTCTCACTGAACACATGGACCCAAACTACAGGCCTGAAACACCTTACAAGTCAGGGCAAATTGGGAATAACCCTGCTGAAGACCGCAGTGCCTTGACCGCTGGAAGGCAATTCAGACTCTGGTTGCCTCAAGTCGCGTTGGGATATTGATTGACTCCCGCGCTGCCAGCACATCGACCATACTCTGGCACAACAGGCACTGGGGCAGAAAGTTCAGTGGCCACATCAGCCCCAGGAGGTGATGTGTACTCTGTAACTGGTTTTTAAATACGCCATTCAAAAGGCTTCCTGAAACCATGCAGCATGCAAGCTGCCACCATTTTTCACACAAACGTATTTTCAGGGTGTCTTTTGTTTTTCCCCCCAATAAAAGCGTCCAGAAGACAAACTACACTGAGACAAGGACCAAATCGCTCTGATTCAAGTCTTTCCCATTTGGAAGGGGCATTATTGGAACAATGGATATAATAAAGTGATGCTTGTTTACATGACTTTTCCATTAGCAGAAGAGAATTTGTGGGAGGTGTAAACTTTTCCAGACATTCAATTTGAGCTGTTTAATGAAACATTTTAACTAAAGCATCAGGATATAAAAGGGTGATTTACCACAGCTTATTGCTTAGTTAGAGGAGAACATTTTAAGTAAGTGCGAGTAAGAGATCAAGCCTACAGTCTATTTCTACGCACTGCAGGACTTAACAGCACATGCAATCTTCTCTGCGTTATTACCCAGTTACAAACCCAGACCTCAGTCACTATTTCCAGGAGGTCCACGGCAGCCCCACTAAGTCTGCCAGGGGAGGAAAGGCTTCACTCAGCAGTCTTTAGTCACAGGGCTGGTCCTTCAAGGGCAGCAGTGTCTGTGTTGGTGAAGGCATCATTGCTATGTGTCACGTAGCATCTTTGGCCTGAGCAATGGAGCCTCTTTTACTAAAAAAACCCAAATACTCAGTTAAAAACTGAGGTAATCTCTTCCCTTTCCAGCAGAGCCACTTCTCCAGCAGGGAGGTGCAAAAGGACTATCCATTTACTCTGCAGCCAAAAAATTGTTTACCTCTGAAGGAGCAACAACTCCCTATGGCTGCCCTAATGTGGCCAAAGTGGTGTGAAAACAAAACTTTGTTATAAGACTTGAACCACAACCTGTCACTCATCATCCAGGGACTCATCAAAGGAATTTATTGTGCTCCCTTCTTTCCAGCCAAACCTGTTTGGCTGCTGAGTAAAGGCAGCTCTTTGCATTTTTGGGGTGGATGTGATAGCAGGAAACAGCTCTCTCCTGCAGCGACAGCAGTCATCTTACCGGGCATGACTGCTCTCATTGCAGGGAGGGATACAGAAAGCAGGAGGAAGTTGTAGTTCACCGTATCGATAAAACTGATGACAAGCCAGCATGCTCTAGAGGAGCCCAGTACAAATGGAAATGGAGGTTGGAGTTGGTCAGGATGCTCCCCTAATGGTCTGAGTATCAGAAAGTACTGATAGCCACTGTGCTGCTACATGGAAGCATCACTTGCTGAGTCAGTTATTGATCCTTCATATAGCTGCTTCTTGTGTAATTAAGTCTCTAGAGAGGATAGGGGAGAAAAATAACTTGGGAAACAAAAAGTATCAATAGCTGCAGCTGAGGTTCTGAAGAGTTTTATGGATTCAGGATGCTGGAACAAGCACCACGAGCTTCTCTAGTAGAGAAGTGACATTCTTACACAAAAAACCACCTGGGAGTCAGACCATGGCAACTGCCACTTCAAATAGGGGTTATAAAAGGGAGCAATTAATACCCTGGAGTTTAGCCTTTGGACATATCTTTATAAATAACAAGTTCTGCTGGGGATATACCGGGTACAGCAGCCCATGGCTGGCCCTGCTCTCCTGGGAAGGGCAAAGGTGCTCTGCTCTAGCACTAACACACATTTCGGACCCTCCAAGCAAAAGTTCTGGGGCCTCTCTCAGTTTCCCACTACTGTAACTCACTTCTAATAATGAACTTGCACTGCATCATCACCAGGCTGAAAAAGTGTGCATTTCTATCCTAAAAGCCCTTGCTCTTCCACACCAGTAGGCCAGCAGCACTAATAGCTGCCATTAGCTAATAGCACCTGGAGCATCTTTATGGGTCAGCTGCGAGTTTGTGCATGACATCCACACATGACATGAGGAAAGGAGCTTCCTATACATGAAATTAAAAAAAAATAAAATAGAAAAAGAAAACAATACTGGAGGGAAGCCAAATATGAGAAATACAAGTGATTAGATGACGCCAACATGGCCAATGCAGTTCTCACAGTTTTGAAGGACCTGGTGACCCCACAGTTCTTACATTTGGCATTACAAAATAGAGAAACTCTGCCACAGGAAAAAATCTTAAATGCAGTAAGACATCCTCAGAGTATATATATGAATAACTTGATTTGTGCTGATGGATGGATAGACATTGTCACAGTTCACTTCATCTGACAGGACTAAGACTCATACATGGTACAAATTGATTCAGAAAAGAGAAGGCTGCCACGTGCTATTACTGCTACATTTGATCTTAACAACTATGTACTATAAACAGATTTGGGTGCATGGCTGCTTTCAGGGAAAAACAAAAAGCCACCCAGTAAGGATCAAAAACTCTCCTGAGCACGCTCCCCTTGACTTTGAAGGGTGGGAAGAATCAAGTTAAATCCTGTCCTGCTTTCCCTCTTTTGTCCTCTCCGTCCACCCCACCACCACTGCACTAAGTGCTCCTAAAGGATTTGCTAAAGGCAAGGGAAGGAAGGAACTGAATCTGCGCTGCATGTGGCTTCCTGATGTTGAATCCAAACACTGTTACAGCTGTTAATTCTTCTTCTCCTGCCCTGTTTACAGGAGAAATTCTGGTTTTATTTATCCTTGGCTGTTGTGCAAGACAAGCAGGCTTGTCTTATAAGCTCTGGCCACTTGTCACAGTTTCATTGCCTGGACATTCAGAATGGCTGCATCTCTGGGGAAGGGGAATTTAAATACGGAGTATCACTGAAGAGTAAATGCAAAGCAGTTAACCCTTCCCTTGAATACAAAATTTTTAAAAAAGGAAAATAGCCAGTGGTAGTGCAGAGGTGACAGCCTCCATTCCCTCACCCACTGCGTAGCACGGCAAAGACTGGACAAAACATGCCCCAAGTTCTGCAGCCGGTGATGCCGGCTCACTGCTGGGAGATGTTCCAGTGGCTCAGGAGAAGCATCCAGCCTGGCATGCCCTGTGTCCGAGGAGAGAGGGCTCTGGCCCCAGCCCTGCCCAGCACTTGCAATGCAAGGTGATCCTGGATGCATCACTGCCAGTCCCTTTGCCAGCAGTAGAGCAGCTTCCCATGAGGAATGGGGGAAAAAAAGACGTATTTGTTTACATGTGATCAGTCACTGAATATATTTGCTTTTTTTTTTTTTTCCCCCATGAATAGCTCTTATTTCTTCTTGGGCGCTTCCTGCCAGCAAGAGCAGAGGCAAAGGGAAACAAGATATAATCTGGGTGTTAGCAAAGTCACCCTTTGCAATCAGAAAAGCCCTAAACTCTACCTTTTCCTTTTTCTTCCTTTTCTCTTCTAAAGCAAACAATCAAACGCAATCCACTGGGGAGAGTGATTCATCATAAAATCTCTCTGTCTAATCAGCATGCCCAAAAAGATTTTTGTCTTCTTATAATTATGTGGAGCACAGAAGTTTAAGCAGCACTCCTTCCCAGCGTAAAAGAACTAGGCGAGAAATTCCTCGGAGTCCCACAGCCCCTTATCTGCTGGGCAGCCTTATTCCCTGGTCACAAAGCAGAAGTTAAAACTGGTTTCATTACTGTCAAGGGCAATCAGTCTGATACCGGATTATCACAGTTCTTCCCACCTCCTTCTCCTCTCCTCATCCCAGCACCTGTGGGCATAGGCACGTGCATGCTTGCACACACTTAGCCCAATTTCCTTATCCGTGTGGCATATCACTAGTGGCTTTTGACAGCTATACAGATATCTTTACAGAGAAAAATATTTAGCTGTAGCACGGCAAGCTAGAAGGCAAGGGAATTAGAAGGACATAATGAAGAGAGCAGCAGCAAATGAAAAGATGGAGTGGATAAGTAAAGAAGAAAAAGCCTTTAACAAAAATGCACAACAAATAGAGGAATGCAAAAGATTGTTTCTATGGCAATGTAAGTAAGACTGCAAAACTGCTGTCTGCAAGCAAATGTATTTAAAATGAAACATGAGGTAACTGAGGTAACAGAGTCTGTGTCACTAATGGCAAAGCAATTTAGCAGCATCAGGACTCCAGCATCCCCCACCATCACCACCACCAGTTGCAACTGGTGAGAGTATTTCCCCAGATTTCAGTGCTGGGGACTTTCTGCAGGGCTTCTGTCCCCCCTCAGTGACCAGGGAGCGCCGCTCGGGTGGCAGGGCTGTCCCTTCCCACCAGCGCATGGCCACCCAACGCAGGAGGCCCCAGAGAGCGCAGCGGCCGATCCTTGCCGTGAAAAGCCACGCTGCTCTGCTCCCAATTCCCCCCAGCACCGTCCCGGAGGCCCCCACAACCCCCAGACTGTGTGGTGGTACTGAGGTGCCAACACGGCAGCTTCAGCCAGGCCTGTCTGCCCGACTCCATCCACCACACGGGACGGGGCCAGCCTCCATGTGGGACTTGGGCTCCTCTCGGGATTGTCGGCCTCCCGGCCGATGACAGATTTTTGGCAGGAAGGTGTGAATGTGGGGAAGGAACCTGGAAAGGGGTCAGCTAGACCGAGGAGAGGGAAATACCTGCTATATCCCCTTTCAGAAGCCGTCTGAAGCAGAGACCTTAAGAGGAGGCAGGGGACAGGAGGGGGTTGCCTGCCTCGGTCAGCGCTGAACCGGGCACATCGTGGGAAGGCAGTGATGCTCGTGGAGGGGTTTCTTCAGGCAGGTGAGGCACTGAGGTGGCTGTAGGAACGGACAGGAGCGAGGTCTGGGCTTGGCTCGTAGCAGGTCCTCCGCACGCCACGTCACTGCTCCTGCTGACGCCTTCTCTGCCGCAGCAGGCAAGGCAAGGCACAGGAACCGCGCGCTCCTCACGCGGAAACCCAGCTCGTGGCTTGGTCCAGCCATGCTGCCTTGAACGTTCCCTTCCCACGCGGTTTCTGGCAGTCTTAAAAACCGAACATGTTAGACACACGCCGAAGCCCCGGCTGAGCTGCGTGATGGGGTTTGCTCCTCCCTTTCTGCTGCTGCCTGCACCTCGTCTCCAGGGCTGGGGAGCCTTTCTGGAAAGGGGTAGCGTGCCAGGGCTGGCAGGGACGGGCACTCGAGGCAGCCCCATTGCAGACAGGAGCTGCCTCCCCTCTCATGACACCGGTACCATCAGCCCACCCGTGCCCCGTTGAGCCCTCCCCTTAGCTTGGTGACAAGAGCTTGTTAAGACCTTCAAGCTGTGTGCATAATATTCTGTAAAATAAAATACGTTACTTTGTTTATGGTAAATTAGAATTAATTTTTATGTCAAATAGACTGAAATAAAAGCTTAAAAAGGGGGGGAGCGAACTCAAATACAGCTACCTGGCTGATGAGCCTGTTTCTAACCTGCTGCAAGGAAGGCGAGATTATTAAAAAAGAAATCAGCATTTCCTCCACATGACCTCTCTCATAGACCCTGGCTGCTCTCTCCTGGAGACATACAAGCCCTTCCTTTCCAAGGAATCAGGGCTCGACTGAGAAACGGTCCGGGTGGCTACCACTATGCGGAGGCAGGCGGCCAGCTGCCAGCAGCCCAGGTTCTCCCACCGTGGGAGAGCAGCCCCTCTCACTCACCCCCGGCAAGCCAGCTGTGTTACAGCAACGTTAGAAGCAACAGGCCAAAGACGACAGGTATACTTGTCTAAATTAAATGTTGCTGAGTGGTTCTCAAGCAAAGGGCTTGCAGCAAAGCGTAAGATGTAAATTCGAGTCCAAAGAGATTGCTTCAATATATGTTCTTATCAGTTTTGCTGTTAGATGCCCCTCTTTCAGGTATGTGGCATTTCAGTTCCCTAAACTCTATTATGCCCTATTTATTTCCATTTTCTGAACTGTAAAAGCTGTAACCTAGCACCTCAGGCACTGGGCTGAGGCTTTGGAGAGTTGAGTCTGGCTTGTCACTGCACATGCAGCCATGGCAATGCCTTTATTGAAAAAACAGGGATAATACATCCATGCTGCAAGTAAATCCAGGTTATAAGAGCCGCATATGAGGGCCTGTTGAGTGCTGAGGGCTTATGCTGCTACATGTACTGCCTTTGAATCAAATTCAGCTTTTTTATTTTTTTCAACATAAGACAGCTTATTTACTCTTAGTGCTCTTATTTGTGCAATGCCACTGTCATTTATCAAAATGCAGTTGGTGTCAGGTACATTTCTCTGCTGTCAACCTGAGCAAAACAGCAGTGAATGAGGCCCTTTCCCTTTAATTAGCCACCTTTGCTCCCCCAAAAAGCTGTATCTGGGTAGAGTTTCCACTATATTAACCAAGTAGTACAGCATCTTCCCACTGCAGCCCCTCTCTCCAAGATGTTGCATGGACACCACTTACTTGTTTAATTCTGGTCATCCCCTTTCTGCTTGTTACGGGAACATGCCCATGACCAGAAATGAATTACGTATGCAAGGAAGGGAAGCATGCTGGTGTCTGAAACACTCTCAGGTCACGATACCTGCTTTTATTTCTCAGTGATCCAGGCTTCACTTCACCCACTCTTCCTTCCTACCTTCAAAGGCAAAGCTACCCTCAGGCAGCTGCCAGGATGGGCTGAAAGACACCTTTTCTGTTTACAATAAACACCCCAAATTCTCTCTTTCCCTCTCCCCTTCAAGTTCAGGGTTTGTTTTGGTGGTTGGGGGTTCTTTTTGTAAAAATGGTCCTTGTGGAAGCAGCCTGCCTGACAGCCCTGCTGGCTAAAATCTGCTGTTTATCCACAGAGTGGGAACGTTTTGTGCTGCCGAAGCTTTCTTATTCTCATCACCTACATGCCGCTAGTCTGCTTTGAAGAAGCACCTCTAGGGGTGAAAGCATACTTCTGTCTCTAAGCTAAATTCAATCCCTGATCTCTTTGCAGAGACTAACAACAAGGGAGACATTTGGCATGATTGATGGGAGCCAAATGAATAATTCATGGCAGATCATTTATTTTGATGAATTTTAGCCTCTTTTTCTGTTTGCAAATTGTCTGCAAGTAGCTTATGAACATCTCAAATGTATATGGGATTTGAAATTAACTGCTGGATACTTTCCGCAAATAACTCCTAGCCTGTAGATTGCTCACGAACCATTCAGCAGAAGCATTTGAAATTTCAAATTCTAGCTACGTCGATTAGCTTTGATTGCTCTCATGAGCCAGAAGCTCATCTATGATGCTGGTGTAAATGCAGAGGAACTCCACAGGCTGCACTGGGGCATGACTCCAGGTTGACTTTGGTGTTACCAGACTCTGAATCTGCCCAGAAAACATTTCTGTTCTCTAAGCAGGTAGGTAACATTCAAAAGCAGGTGTCCTGAGTGACTGGGAAAGGAGAAAGTAAAACAAAATAATTCTATGTTTACATTTATTTACCATGAATCATAAAATGTTTTGTTCCAGTAACTCTCCCTGCCAGTAAACACCCATATCTTTAACGTGCCTGGCTATCAGTCAGAAACCTGTCATTTCTTACGTGATGCATTTCCCATCAGTTACCATGACATTCCCGCTTTTAGAAATCTATTAAATGAGTTTGCTAAAGCAAATGTAGGACCAGACTCACCATCAGGCTGTCTGAGCTCCACGCCAGCATTGCTCCACTAAAGTCAGCGGTGTAAAACTGGCACGATACAAGACACTAACAGGGGGAAGTAACTTTTGGTTTAATATTTTAATGACAGTCTCGTAGTAAAGCAAACCAAGAGAGGGCTTCACTTGATGAGATGCTATTTTTGGGAACCAGAAGAAGGCTCTCCCATTGAACTGGACAAATCTGGATACGTGCCCTTTTAGTGAATGCTTACGTGATACTCGTCTGAGCCTAGTGGTCCTTGTGTGGAATTCCTGATGGCTTTCTAGGGACCACCACATCTATTTTACACAAGGTTGTAAATGGCCAAGCAGCTGGTAGAGCCTGTCAGAGCCTGTCACGCTATTTGTGTGGAGTACATCTGAACAAATGCCCCAGCAGTGAAAGGCCAAGTCACCGGCCTCCAGACCCGCGGCTGTCAGCCAAGTGGGCAGATAAGAGTCTGTCTTAACTTAAAGCTGAAAATCTGACTGAAAATCCTCTCTGATCAGGTTCTCTGGCTTCAGCAAGACCCCAGCTACTCAAAAGTCAGGACACACTATTGCAAACATCAGGACGCAACCCATCCGAGCTCTGAGTGACAGCTGGATATTGGTTTTCTCCAAACTGCTCTGCCTGCAAACAACCTGCAGCACAGCGAGGGGAACTCTTCATCAATGCGAACTAGCAGCTGATGCTGCTCTGTCTTTACCTTTCCATACCTCGGGCCCTGAAAGCTCCGATATCAGACCTACCGCCAGCCCCCCGGCGCCTTCTCCATTTGCCACGGCTGTGCTTTGCCAGGCCTGCTGCATCATACTTGTTTTCGCACTCCGGTCCTATTGCATCAGAAATCCCAGGACGGAGGAGGAGGCAGGATGACAAACACGAGCACCCTTTGCTGCAACACCAACAGTGGCGGAGGAAGGTGCCGTGCCGGGGAGGGGGGAGGGTGGTGGTGGCATTTCCTCGGGGCAGAGAGTAAATTGCGTGGCGCTCCCAGCCCACCCCACATTCATGTCAGCCTTTTGCTGAAATACTTGTAAGCTTGTCATTGCTGAAGTCTTTTTGGCAGCCGAGTCTTAAATATAGACTCTAATCACAACTGCACATGTTGTACAATCAGCCTAAAGACTGATTAACTTTTATATAAGCTTATGTTCAAGGGGCAATTCAAGATGTGGGAGTTGGCACCAGCTCAGGGTCTGAGTCTGTGTCTCTTTGCCATGCATACCGTAAAAACGGTGTATGGCATACTTAAAAGAGAACCAAATTATAATATAGAATGGGAAATTAAGAGGAAGAACCATGGAACAGCCTTCATAAATCAGGTGAGCCATCAGGCTATGTTAGATATATATACATATGTATGTATAATCCAATGGAATGAACTGCTGTGAAAATGCTTATTTTACTGAAGAGTCTTCATGTGTTTTATTATTCAGTGGTTTTATTTCATCAACAGGGGGTTTCATTTCATTTTGAGAAAAGTGCAGGAGGGAAAAATAAACCACTCCAGCTCACATCGTTTCTGTAGAAGGAAAGGGACGGTGTGGGAGTAGGAGGTATTTGTCAGTGTACGTATCCAAACCCATCACTGAGGTACCCTGTGAGTTCAGTTCAAACACTTTATGGTAGATGTCTAATTTCATTTGGGACAGCAGTCATACCTCAGGACATAAGCTGATCGACAGCAATGTCTACAGCTGAGGTCCAGCAAAAATTTCCCCTCTGGAACTGAACTCCAGAGACATCTATACCTTTGCTTCAAAAGATGCAGCACTCACCATGCTGGGAGGCACAGAGTTTGACTTGATGGCCCTTTGATCTCTTCTGGTCCTTTAATTGTGCACACTGTGAGTTTCTGAGCAACTGGACATGATTTTCCACACAATCCTCCCAACGAAAATAATCCCTTTATTGGTCCGTAGTCCCCACTGGTCATATTTCATAGCCCAAGTCCCCAGAGCTTCTCACTGGCTCCTGGTGCACCTAAAGCGAACTGTAAAGCAGCTAGTGTTTGAACAGCTGCCAGGCAGCGCTCCTACTCGCAGGGCTACTGGCTTGCTTTCCCAGGCAGTGGGTTCTTCATCTTTAAAATCAATCTGATGCATTGGCACAAGCCCAGGGAGTGTTAGTCCATCTGCTGCCTAACTCTCCCAGTTTGTTTGCAGAGGCTTGCCGTCAGCTGTTCAAATCCCTCTTTTTTCTCCCTCCAAGGAATTTCCTTTTTTCCCCCCTCCTAGCCTCCACCAGGATCCCAATAATCCCCACTTTACTTTCTCTCTCTTAATCAGCCTCCAGAAAGCCATGGAAAGAAGCTTAGGAGCACACAGCGCAATTAACACTACTTCTCATTTAGCTGGCATGGCGAGCACTGTACACCGGGGTAGGTGAGGCGGGAGAAGCTCAGGTTTCCGTGACGGTATTTGGCACAGTCAACCCCCGAGCCGAACACCATTTCTCTGTGGGGCTAGAGAATAGGATCCTACTTCTCATACTTTTCTCCCGGCTGTTGCCGTCAACAGCAGACTGCAAATCACTCCTGGTAAGAGACCAAGGAGCAGACCCCACCAGTCACCTGCTGCCTGGTGGTGGTCTCAGTTGGACTTCCACGGCTTTGCTGCTTGTACCAGAAGTACGGCGACTGCAAGGAGCAAGGAGGTGAGGGACTGTGGGGAAGATAACGCTGCCGGTGGCCACAGCGACATGTTCCGTGGCTGCGAGCTGCCAGGCTGAGGGGACCTGCTTCTGGCAGCCCAGTGAGTGCCTGGAGTCCCCTGGAGAGGGGCTTTCCAAGCCTCAGGCCCCTGGGAAAGGCTGTTCAGCTGAAGGACAGGTTCAGTGCTAAGCCTGTCCCCCAGAGTCTGGAAGGGGAATGCCAGCCACCAGGTCGCACCCGGCTGAACTCGGGTGTCTGCTAGAGGAACAGGGCTCCGCACCACACTGCACACTCCGTCTCCATCCCTACCCTCCTCGCCGCCTTCTGAAGGCCTCACCTAGGGAGAAGGTAAGACTTAGGGCTGTTCAATCTCTCGCGTGGAGGCCCAGCTAGCTGCAGGAGCAGGACGCACCTCGTGCACGGCCTGGCTTGCTCCTGCCTGACCCTCCGCAACAGTCCCCTGGGGCGAGCACCAGCCAAGCCCTCCTCCCCTTCTCGGCGCGGAGCAGAGGTGAACAGGCAGCCACTGACCGTGACCCCGCAGGGGAGCCACTTGAGGACGGCACCATCTTCCCTTCAGCGAGCACCTCCCCTGGGTCAGGAGGAGAGATGGGGTAGGCTTTACCAGCAGCCAGTTTCTCTCCCTTCCCCCCCTCACGCTCACGGCCTCGCCGTTGGACGCAGCGCTTTGGTCCCGATTCGCGGTGCTCCCGCTGCTCCAGCCCCGAACAAAGACGGCCATTCAGCCCAGCCCGCGCAGCGGTTTAGTGCTACAGATGAACATCTACCATTGTTGCCAGCGCTGCAGCCCAGAGAAATTAAATGCAAATTGCCTTTGTTCCTGAGCACAGACCCCCGTTTCTTCAGCCCCAGGAGCCTAACAAACACCCTCTGTGCTCCCCGTTTGTTCTCTGCCTATCACCTGCTTGTCAGCTAATACCCGGCTAGGCTGCGGGATTTAGCCTTGGGCGCAGGCTGCTCCTGTGCAACAGCATGCAGATAATCTTTCAGGGCTGTAGCTACGCATATATCTTGTACAGTGGGATGTGCTTCAAAATAAAAACATCAAAGACCAGTCAGCGGGTCAGCAGGCAACACAGCTAAAACGCAGCAGGTTTCCTGCTCGTAAGGGAAAGGCATCGCTGCTTCGAAGCCTGGCCATGCACAGCTCCTCCACAGCTGGGGCAACAGCAAGACCGTGCCTCCAAACCTGGATGCACGAAATCCTACTTCTCCTGCCATTGTCCCTTGTATCCAGGACTAAGAGGATAAAACTGAGCCAGTGAAAGCCAGGCTTGAGATCAAAGAAAAATTTCCATGACATTAATCTTTAAAGGTAGGAAATAGCTTCCCGAGGATACTGAGAAGGCTCCATTGTTTGGGGTGCTTAATCTTATGACAGAAGAAAACAAACAGCATGAAAAAACCACAACTTTTTGACAGTACAGGTGACACACCACATCATTTAATGAGCTTGGCTTGCCAAGACACTTCTAATGTACTAGAAGCACCCAACCTGTGAGGCCCCTGAATACGAAAATCCCTGGACCCCCGCCAAGAGATCAACTGGATTTCCTGCAAACACAGTCTGAACCCTTGCCTACTGCAGTTTTGTCTCCTTCTTGTGGCTGGTTCACAAATACTACTGAGACAGTTCAGTCTCCTAATAACAAGGATGGGCCCCTCCGCTTACAGTTCAGATACTTGATTAGTTGCTACAGCTCAAGAAGACTCTGCTTATCTGCCAAGCTGCAGTGGCAGACCGCATACACGCTTAGCCTATCACAAAAGTGAGATAAAAATGTATTTGCTTAAATCTTTTTCATTGCAGCCTACGCAAAAACGCTTTACCTCAGGTTTGGTCACAGTGCACTTGCCTGCCTGAGCCGCCAGCTCATAGCAGTTTGTGGTTTTAGATTCACAAATCCCAGGTTCAAGCCTAGATGATGATGATGATGCCTAAGGCCATGATGTTACATCAACACAGGACACAAGATCTGCACAGAGCTGACAGCAAGACTAAGTTTTGTATTTTATATCAGGCTTATCACCATGGCATCTGATCAGCTCTATCCGCTACCAGCCATGACTTACCTCTATAAAGCAACAACATTCAGGTCTCTAGCTTTGCAATTCGTGAGCGGTGAGGCAGACAAATCTCTGATTTAAAATAGATGACCCTCCAATCGGCTGATGCATAAAATGAGAAGCTTTATGTAAACAACTAAATATGGGGTTTCCCCCCACATTTAGAAATCTTCATCATCTGCACATTAGCTCACTAGCTTCCTCAAACACACACAAATAGTTGCTCTCCCAACGCACTGAGGGAAAACTCCATTTCCATGAGTCGGTTCCTGGTAGAGAGCACAGAGCTGGGTAGTTTTCTGCCAAGATAACATGATTAAAGCCACAAATCAGCCAAAACCATATGGCAACAAAATGTTGGGGTTCCCCTCCCTCCCCATAAGGGCAGGGTTCTTGCAGATGTTGAGAATTGTTCCTTGGCCCACAAAATGCAGATTAGCCCATCTGATCAATTCTTAGCTGTAGAAATATCCAACCCAAGACAGGAGGAGCAAAAAGGTCAACACAGTAGCATGGCTTCATGCAGATGGCACATAAAAGAAAAGCAGTCATCAGACTGACAAGTGTCAGGGCTTATGATTTTCATGCTGTTGCAGAAGACCCCCGGAAACTGTTGTCAGCAGAATCAGAGAAAGAGAAGGCATTTCAGAAGACGCACATTGAAAAGAAGATTTGAAAAAAATTGAAACGTTTAGAAAAAGTGAAGCTGCTCAGTCATCTGCTATAGAGGCTGGCTTCCCCTCAAGTGGTCTTATGTGCCACATTCATTTCTCAGACCAGTTTAACATCTCAGAAGCCTGAGAGTTATGACCATAGTTACCACATCTGACTGGGGGAATATTTCACACTCAGTACTAAGCTGCAGCTTTGCTTTTCTTTAACAATCACAATAATAGCCTGCATTTCTGGAACCTAAGGAATGTTGTACAGCAGGCAAAAATTATTTCTGTAATCATTATGCAAAGAGAGGAAGTGCATGAGGGGGTGAAACACTGCAGATGCTGGGATACAGCACTTAGCAAGGAGGATAAGCAGCCTGACAGAGATGACCCTGCCCAGCACCGAGGATCAGAACTTGGGCAAGATGAAGGCTCGTGAGCTTAGGTATCCACAAAAGCGGAGCACAAAGCCACCTCAACCTTTGATCAGTCAAAGGGTAGTGGAAGACATTACCTTTAATAATGGCTGCAACACAAGGAGCCCACACTTACCCCATCCCAGCTTATTCTGCTATTGCTAACAGGCCATTCCTGTGGGAATCCAAGGCAAGGAGGACGGAACCACCCACCCTGTAACACATGCCACACAGTCTTCGAGACCTGCTTTCTACAGCTCTGGCAATCCACCACTCCAGCTAACATCTGTCAGCTGCAAATTACTCTCATTGTGGCCTTGTTCACCTGCAGTCTACATTGGCACCAAAAGAAAAGGAAGGAGGGGCTACCACTGCAGTGCTTTTTTGTCTTAACCTGTCCTGTTCCACACTGCAATTCCCATCCCAGCTGCCTCTTATAATAACAAAATAAACACATTCTCGAAGTACTCTAAATAGAAACAGCAGGGCAGACCTTGCTTTGAACTGAGTTGCACTGGGGATTTCTACTTTGCTGTCTTCCTGCGTGCTTTCCACTTGAACATTTCCTACTGGCTTTGAAACAACACTGTGAAACAGACTTGCATCTAAACCTGGGAATGTTTCTTTTTAAGATTGTCCCAAAAGGATGGACTCCCAAACTGTTTGGTTCCCAAACAACTGGGTGTTATCACTGTACCTTAAAGTAACGAAGCCTTAGTGGCTCATCTCGTCCAGTGAACCAGGCTGAAAGCTGAGTTCTGGCTACAGAGAGGAAACTGCATCACAAGCCCTGCAACCATAAACTTCATTTTGCTCCAGTCCAGTTTCACTCCCTCCTTTCTCTCTCTTGCTGCAGAGTCTGAACAACTCCCATGCTGCTGTAAGAAAGAGAATCCATTCTTGTGCTGAAGCCCAAGGCAAGGCTTTAAAGCCAAGGCCTGTCTGCTTTGCCATCAGAGGCATGACTGCAGTGCTTCTGACTATGCTTCGGCCAGCTTTAATCAAGGTAGTTGTGATGGCAGTACCTGTGGTGCTGGGGTAATAAGGGCTAAAGAGAAGACAGTACCCCCACGCAAGGCAATTAGTAGCCAGGATTGAAGCCTGACTTTTGAGCTCTGGCACCCGTGGGAAGCCAGCTGAGAGGTAGTTTCCCCGCTGGTGCTGCGAGTGCCTCCGTCTGCAGCACCCACTGGGCAGGGTGGGACCTTCGGGACGGGGCTGAGCTCCATCCTGAGCATGCAGGACCAGCAGTGCCCTGGGACTTCAGGGGCAACGCTGTCAGATTTAGCTGTATCCCTTTCAGGTACTCCCTTGAGTTTCACCGGCCACGTTTGTCCTGCCTGTGTGCCGAAGACCACTGCCCCACAGCAGGGACCAGAGAGAGCAGAAGTGTGTTAGCTTCTCTGCAACTCAGTATTTTATTTTAAAGTGTCCTCACCAATGGTTTGGGGTAAGGGATCAGGCTCAGAGCTGCAGGGTCTGAGGTGAGACCGCAGCTCTGCTCCGCTGATGCTGCTGTGGGGAAGAGGGTGCAGGGAGATTGATAAAACCCTGCACTGCTCCAGTTAAACCAGCTGAAGCTCCTCCATCCGAGGGCTGTAAGAAGGGACTGCCAGTGGTGGTGGTGGGCACTGCTCCTATCGCAGCAAATAAATCCCAGTCACTTCTCAGCGCATGCGTTCATCTCCCACGCTGCCTTCGCAGCCTGCAGGCAGTCCGTGGCAAACTCTGCACAGCCAAAGGTGCCGAGGGGATGAGATGAGCTCCTCTGACAACCAGGCAGGTGGTTAGGAAGGATCCTTCCATTCCTATGGCCCCGTCCTGTCATAAACACTTCTATTTTAAGTCAAGGTTTTCTTCCTTCAAGGTTTCAGGCTAGGTTAGCTTTTTCAGTGAAAGAGGATGCTGACAAACATCTTCCTGGTCTGACAGAATTTGAGCGAAGCTGTGGGAGTGTCAAATCCACCTCAGCTGAAAGAATTCTTACCAAAAAAAATAATATTTGCTCCATTTGGCAAGCCACTTCCCATCAAAGTGGCACAGGCAGGCTACTTGAACTTTAATTTAGGAATTAAGAGATATAAGAACAGAGCTGATTCTTCATGTTTAATAAAATCTACATTTCAGACTCGTAGCATTTATCCTGTATGCCATCAGCTGTAACATTTCACTCCCTTACTGTTGTATGGAGCTCAATAACACAACTATTTGCAACTTACTGCAAATCTGCGTGGCCAGAAAACAGCTCCTAGCTATGTTGGGGTTTTTTTGTTACAACCTCCTCCACTGCATTAAAGAGCCCTCCCAATAGCCGGTCTGTTGCCCTGCAGAAGTATTTGCATACCAGAAGTAAAAAGCCTCAATCTCCTTTCTGAAGACTACAGTTCATATATAGTGGCTGGTTTCACAGTTTAAAAACTGAAATCTTTGCAAGCTTAACCAATAAAATATTAATAGATTTTATTACAATTAACATTATTGGTATTACCCTTGTTGTTGTTTTTCTTGGTGTTGATGCTGGTTTAATAACACTGCTAGGAAGCTCTACTTAAAGCATGGTTAGAACACAACTCCTGCCCTGAAGAGCTTGATGTCAAAAATTTGGCTCTGTGGAAGATATATTGCAACTACCCACAGGTTATTGGGTTCGCTACAGCAGTAACTATATCAAGCTCAATGGACTGTGATGGGATACGCAAGAGGTCTGGCCAGATGATCTAGTAGTCCCTCCTGGTCCTAAGCTTGTGAATCTAAATAAACTAGACAGGAAGAAGACAGAGGTGAAATCACTTAGCATACGGCAGAGCACTGCCTAAGATGCAAATCACTAAATTCACAGTGGAGCATCCCAGCCACTAAGTCATCCAGTCTCAGAGCTTTTTTGGGGGCATGTCCTTATTCAGAGAAAACATTTATGTCCTTCCACCAACATTTACTGTGAAAGTAGGAGCAAACTAGCATACGTATGGTAACATCCACACACCGTGTATTTGTGTGTGCTTTGAGGGCACAACAGACAATGCTTGAGGGGTAAAGATGGAGAAAGAAAGCACGATTTTCATTTGCTTTAGATTACAGTTTTCAATGCCTTAAACTCCCTGACGTAGCCTTTCATGACCTTCCTCCACCTCCTGGGTCCTGCAACTCACCCACTGTGAAATACTCTGCTAGATTATACTGCTTCTCATAAAAACACCTAGGACATTGCAAGCCTATGTAAAAGTCAAACTTTCACATAGGCTTTCTTCACCCTGCAGTTGCAAGCTATTTCCATGTTCTCCTTTCCTGCAGGTCCCAGTCATCCATGACCTCCTTTTTTTGCACTTGTGTGTGCTAGCATAAATGTTGCATAGATGTGGGATTACATGTAGGTTAGGGGAGACAGAAGCAACAAAGGCTGCACAGCTGCCAGCAGTTGCAGGGGTAGGTGGAGTTACACCTAGAATGAAATTGCTCCTCTCCTTTCATTGTGCAGCTTTATTTACCTCGGTCTCTTGTTCTTCTCATCATCCCAGTTCCCTTTCATGTCTTTGCTATTAAAGTTATTAGGAAAATTATTCATTCAATTGCTTGTAGAAGCTGCCCAAAGATAAATACATTCAGCTTAATAAACCTTGTTAGCAGGAAGGAAGGGGAGAATGCCTAATTAATGTATTAATGATTATAATGCACTTTGAAGATGAAAAGTGCCGTGAGCTCTAAGGGCACGTTTCTGCCCTCCAAAGTCCTGTGGAATCGTGTGCAGAAGCTAATTCTAAACATTACCACTACTACGGTGTGGCAGGGAAAAAGATGCACATACCACAACTACTCCTCAACACCCTGGATCTGCAGGCCGAGGTTAACCCATTTTCCACATACCACCTGTGTTAAGACAACACAGCTACACATTCTCCTCCAAAACCAGGAATGGAGGAGTGCCAGGAGGAAACATTTAAAGCCGTTCATCCATGCTCTGTGGATAGATGGCCCAGCTATAATACTATTATGCTTACTTAGAAGGAACAGATTGAAACTTCACGCCTTGGAAGTTGAACGCTACCATTTCTTGCCACTCACACTAATGGGTTTTCCCAACTCTCAGTATGCTAAGAGTCTCCCCTCAAACAAGAGCTGCTGGGACAGTCCCCTTGCTAATAGATGAGATGCAACAGGTCTGGTGATGCTTTTAGAGAAATAGCAGCTTAGGGCAGAAGTGCGGGCAGAAGTACTGTGACAGATAATAATCCCCAGCTATTGCAGGGAAAGGGCACGTGGGTCAGAGGAGATTTCCATTTGGTGAAGTTTCCATGGCTCAGGAACTAAAGTATTTCTCCTCCCCAGGCTTCTCCTCATCCAGACAACACAGCGCAGGCTGAGATCTGAAGAGCAGATTTGCCCCTTGCTGCAGTAAGAAACCTGCCTTCACAGTAAGGGAAAATAAGTTGCTTAGAAAGTCTCTTAGATGTCACTGCACAAACAAAATACGAGCTGCTAATAACAGGTTTCTTAGACACACATTTCCTTCACAGGTGGTATCAGGAGGCACATACTCTAGGCTCTCATTATTATGGGCTTAGGTTATGAAAACTTTAATGAACGTGCTTTAAAACGTCAGTCTGAAAAAATCAGGTGCTGGCAGCTCACATTTGCATAGCTGTCTCCTGAAAGCACTGAGCAATCTCAACAAATCTGAGAAAATAAAGTAAAATACACACTAAAACAACAGTAAGTTTCACATAGTTCTGGTGGGAGGACAAAAGGGGCAGAAATGACGCTGTCAGTCTACATATTTTCTGGTTATCACTTGAAATATCGTGAATAAATCCAATAATGCTGTATCGCTCACCTCTGCAGCATTACAAGAAAAATCATCTCGGTTCACCTAGGTACCCACAGAGCATTAAACATTGTGCAAACCTCAGGAATCCCCTACGGGAAAGACTCATGTCTGTGTCAGAGGCCAAGGAAGGCAAGGCCTCGGCAAGCAAAGCACACAGGTGACCTCCAGCAGACGCAAGAACAAAGCCGCGCCAAAAAGGCCCCGAGCTTTACTCCCCGCCGCGCGTGCGCAGAATCAACTGCACCCCTGAGCCTCGTGAACAGCAACGAGCAGCAGCCACTTGCGTTCGGACGGACCAGCTGTGCTCAAGTGGCAATGTTTTTTTGCCAGGCTAAAATCAGCATCATTTTGTTCTAGTGTCTCTTCTCAAGTGATAAGCACGGATGGCTACTTTCCCTTCAGGGGATTATGGGCTGACAATTACTGACTGGATGGAGTAATAAATCAGCCTTCCCTCCACGAGTTAATATACCGTCCGATAAAGCTGAGGCTTTGTTTGCGCAGGCCATGTAATTTACCACTGGCAGTAGTTGATCAAATTGTCTTTTATGGATTTGTCTGTTTGTGCCCCAACATGAAAATCTGATTTTTTTATAACACGGTCATTTACTCTTCCTTTCTTTTCCTGGGATATTAACAAAACCCAAACCCAACAACAGTATTCCCTGAGGTTACCGAAAGGAACTCCCACACGCTGCTCTAAAACCAGCATGAAAAACCAAATAGAAATCAATCACTTCTTCCTGCAGTGTTGTTTCTTCTCCCACCCACCGTCTCTCACACCTGGCAGTGTTAGGACCGCGAGTGCTCGCTCGCAGTTCACACTGCCGCACACAGGGAGGACGGCCACCGAAAGAGGTTTCTAGGTGCTTGTTGTACATCAAATAAGCAACGGATGTTTAAGATGCACTGAAAACCAGGAACAGCCTGATTTTCAAAGCTGCTCTGCTTTCAGCTACCAGGAGTTTCCTTGTAAGCTGCTGATTCCTACCCAAAATCAGATCATTAACAAAGTCATCTCATCAGCAAAGAACCCTGGCAATAGTCTTGACTGCATCCCAGACCTCCATTGCCGCTCTTTTTCTTCTCTCCTTTCCTACAGCAGAAGCGGCTCACGGTTCTCATCCTCAGGACAGCAATGTTCAGATTTGTGCACGTTCCTGAAAAGCCCCAGCACAGCCCTGTGAAAACCTGCAGAACCAATCCCTCAAGTGGAGGCTGCAGAAGTAAAAGCAGGGGTGCCTGAACCTAACAGAAAACTCAGCTGCTGAAAAACTTAACAGGGGACACGTCCCTGATTTCGCTCTCCTTTTATCCTTTGCTTGCTTTCCGAATCCTCTCCACCAGCCATCAGGAGGAAGACCCCTGTCCTGTGGTTGTGGGGAAGAGCTGAAAAGGCATTACAGTGACTTCCCTGCTGGAAAAGGAGAGCCCAGGCTCTGCAGCAGCCTCCATAAGAAGATGTCTAGTTCAGAGCAGATCACCTGCGGAACTTCTCCCTTCAAGAAGCAATTCTGAACCCAACTTCTACAAAAAGTAATCAAGCCAATGACAATTGCTTTGGGGAAGAAGTTGGTCTCCATCAATCTTAAAAGAGAAGCCCCAGAACTATGTGTCAGAATAAGGCTCTTCTGACACAAGCAGCTCTAGACCTAGATAGGACCAAGCTGCCACTGCTGGAAAGTCATTGCAGGGTGTAGCTCCTGCCACTCTATGCTTGCATTAGAACATGCCTACAAAAGACAAAATGGATTTTGCCATGTTCCTTAGTTACCATCTCTAGAAATAAGTACAAAAAAGTCAGCATCCTGTTTGAGGAGGAAAGGGATGGCAATACAGCTTAGGCACTTGGAGTGCCTTTATTTATTCTTCACAAATTCTCTTGAAGAACTGTCAAGGGGTTTGCTAGAGGGCTTTCCTAGACTAAAAGCTCTGAGAAGGTCACAGGGACACACTTTCTTTCACAAATTTTCCAGGCTTTAAAGTCACACACCCCCCCTCCAACCCCTTCATACTTTAAAAAAAGTATGTGAATACAAAAGAGTACTAATCTATAGCAAGTCAGGTTTCACTTCAACTTGCCTGTGACATAAATCTTACAGGGTAGATACAATAACAGCAGCATCTTGCATTTTGGAAACTTTGACCATTTGCAGAGTACTTTACTGATCATACAGCAGCAAATGTCAGCACTGTCAACAATGATACAATGGCAGTTTTGTATGTTTCTTACTGAAAAAAATCAAGCAGTCATTTTGCTGAAAAAATTTAAAAAAAAAATAGTTTCTCCATGCTTGCAAACACCATTCAGTTTGTGTTTGCACAAATGCAGTTCTCCACCTGAAAGGCTAGAACCTACTTCAAGTAGAAAACCAATTGTTACACCTCAAGGTAAGTGTCCTTACAAGTCTGCAACACACAAAGATGATAGAATCCCAGTATAGCTATTATCACAGTATAGCTATTATCACAGAATCACAGAGTACTGGGTTGGAAGGAACCTCAAGGATCGCCTACCTGGTCCAACCTTTCTTGGCAAAAGCACAGTCTAGACAAGATGGCCCAGCACCCTGTCCAGCCGGATCTTGAAAGTGTCCAATGTTGGGGAATACACCACTTCCTTGGGGAGATTATTCCAGTGGCTGACTGTTCTCATTATGAAACATTTTCTTCTTGAGTCCAATCGGTATCTTCCTGGGAGTAACTTGTACCCATTATCCCTCATCTTTTCCATGTGATTCCTTGTAAAAAGGGAGTCTCCATCTTCTTTGTAGCCAC
>JAVJGG010000050.1:11324650-11351135 GCA_035590195.1 Aviceda cuculoides | reverse complement strand
CCCCGGGGCTGGGAAAAGAGTTGCTTGCTTTTTGAGCACTTGTTGGATAGCGCAGTGCAGTGCCACTGGATGGCTGGATGGCCGTTGGCTTGGTTTGCTTTCAAATTGGTTTTGTTTAAATTTAACTCAGTCTTCTAAAAATCTAGCTACCCGTAATATGGGACTTCTTTTATTAGAAGGAAAATTCTGAAGCAACATTTTAGAAGATGAAATTTAAGATATATGTGACAAAATCTGCCTTTTCCTCATTTTCCTTAGACTGGCCTTTCTGGAAACTTAATTGTCCTCTCAGTCTTATACAAAGGAGGATTACTAATGGGCAGTGCCTACATGACAGTTGGTGAACTCTCATCTTTCCTAATGTATGCTTTCTGGGTTGGAATAAGCGTTGGAGGTATGGAATGAGAAATTAGATTTTCTTCACTTCAAAGCATTACAGTCAGTATGGGGGCGGGAGGGAAGAAGCTCTTAAAAGATCTGGCTTTCTTAAAAAGTTTCTTCCAAATGATCTTCCCAAGAAATTATACATAATTTTTTTTCTGAAGAGTTAATGAAAATAATAATTTTTAACTTAATCTTAATATAAGCTTTCCATTTTCCCAAAGGAATACAGAGGTTATTTTTTTCAATGTGTGTATGTGACAGATACATATTACTTTAATTTTCTTTGGGTCTAAATTAAGATACTTGGTATGTTGTGTAAAGAAGTAATACTGGTATTATAATTTTTACAAAATATGTGGGTCTGTGTTAAACTTACTCTATTTAGAAAGACAAGTAGAATTTAGCTGTAATTCAGTATAGAGTGTCTTGAGCTGGAAGAGTAAACAATGTGCCAGCAGAACACTACACTCTGGTGCTAACCTTTTGTTTTTCCTTACTGACTGGCTCCTCCTCTGAAGCTTAGGCTCTGTAATCTACTGGCCCAGAAACAAACTGTTCATCTTTTTGACAGAGCAGTCTTTACTACTGCATACAGGCAAAAATGAAGATAAGGTACTTTGAAGTTTGACAACTGATTGGAAGGGTTCTTCTTTAAAATGAGTCTGTTACGTCTGATAGACCGTCAGGGCAAAGCAGCTCATCTGTACTCTTCTAAGACTAAGCCTGATATTGTGGGAAGCACAAAGATGCACCTGAAGGCAAAATTCACAAAACTTCCTTCCTCGAATATAAAAATTCCAGTGGCACCCATACCAACTACCAAAACCCTTTCATCTCTGTTTAAATCATCCAAGTTTGGTCAACAGACAGATACCTGGCACTGTGAAAACATGGGACAAACTAATGTAAAATAAACAAAGAATAAGGTTAGAAACACTGATAAAATGTCATTGAATTAATTTCTATTTGCTGTAAAAACATCTTGTTAAATTCTGCTTAAGATTATTGAAGAGTATAGTTCTGTACAGAGCTTATTCTCATGTGGACTCTGGAGTAATGGTGTCTTGCCACAAGAAGCCTGCCTTCCTTGACACCTACAAGGCATATAAATCTTTGAAGTGCTAAGTCTGCTTGGTATGTCATCATCAATACATACGGGAGTTCATGCAATGAACTGTGAAGTTCACTGCATAATTTGGGACTTTGCCCCTTTTTGTTGTAACAGTTTTCTGTGTTTTCTACAAAACACTGTGAACACAGGTTATTAAAATTAAAAAACATTTTTAAGTAGTATTTGCTGTCCTTATTATATAATGCTTTTTAAGAGTGGTTGTGAATTTGCAAACCTCAGTGTTTCAGTTTCAAGGTGCTCTGTGAGGCTCATGCCTTCTCCCCTGTGCTCTGCTCTAGGGTGTAGGTGCTTTGGCTCTTTTTTTCCAAGCAGACAGCTTCTCACCACAGCTGGTGCTTTGTGTTGCAAGCTTTCAGATAGTCAGCAGCAGCAGCATGATGAAATGCCCTGTCTACACTTACAGACTCATGACCTTGTGCTGGGCTTGTTGCTCTGCAAGAATAAACCAGTAAACCTTTTTTAATATACCTTGGGTTTTCTTCCCTCCTGAAATGACTCTTAAATTCTATATACATTTTAAGATGGAAGTGGTTTCTTCTGTCTGTTTATTCTGTTGGAATTCAGAGTTTTTTAAATTGGTTGCTCTGTTTTGAAAGACACACAAACAATGAAGAAATAAGACATTTTATATTTATGTCTTATTCCATTTTTGGTTCTAGGTTGGTTTCTGTGTTTATTTCAGCTTGGAAAGCCCTTCAGCGAAGCCAGCTCCAAGATGACTCACACAGCTGCTAAGAGCTGGGACCCAGTGCTATATGCAGGCCTTGTCCTTAGCTTTTGCTTTCTCCAGTAATGTTTGAAGCATGCTGACTTGGGAGATATATTTCTTTACATTGTCTGTTCTCCACATAGCTTCTCAAGCGTCAGCTCAGCCTTAGGTTTTGTGCCCTACAGATAAAGTAAGAATGGTGAATAAGGGTTATTGGTAGCTCTCAAGTGAGACTAGATAGGATTTAAATCAACATGTTTGATAGTGTGTTAGAGTAAAAGATCACCTACACATTTGAAGCTTCAGTGCTGGTGACAAAACATATAATGCAAATTTTATGTCTCCTGTGTCTTCCACTCCTTATGGATGCATAATACTGTTCTGCTTTTTATTTAGGTCTAAGTTCCTTTTATTCTGAGCTAATGAAAGGATTAGGTGCTGGTGGACGTCTTTGGGAACTTATTGAAAGGAAGCCCCAACTTCCATTTAATGGTGGGTCCTCGCTTTGTTACTGTTCATAGGTTGATTTTTCTTGTTTGGTCACCAGTATTTCAGAAGGATGCGTGTGGTACTTAAGGGTAGTACTGACTTACATTCTTTTGAAAGAAACTAGATACAGTGGTTATTCTTGTGAATTTTCCTAACTATGAAACAGATGATGAAAATTTCCTTTAATCAGAAATTTTAGAAGCTGAAAATTTCGTGTGTTTTTTTCTTTAATTAATTCAGAATATGTGTGTACTTTGAAAGTGTAACTGAGGACATGCTCATTTCTAGCTTCTTGGAATATGTCTTTGATGTCATCACCACTGTCGCTTGGATCAGCTTTAGAGCGAAAAGAGCGGAAGGAAGAAAAAGGAGGGGAGGGAGGAGCTCTGAGATGGTTATATCTCATATTTCCACTAAAAGGTTTACCACGCTCATCTCTGATGGCTAAGAAATTAGCAGTCTAAAAAGAGACACTTTCAAAATGAGATGTTTTTCATTAAGAGTGTCTCAAGTTTAAACGGTCCATACTGATCCAGTGAAAACAGTTCCTTAGTGAGACATGTTGATTTGAAAACTAATTTGCAAGCACAGGTTTGAGGCCTTTCAGCAGCACATGCCAAGCTGAATTTTTGAGTTCTTCAGCCATAGGGGGACTGAGGCATGACTGGGAAATGAAAGGAAGGAAGGGGTGGAGCTGAGGTGGACAGTCCTGCTTCTTGGGAGAGTGTAGATGTGCAAGTACAGCAGGTGTTGCTTTTGGAATGATTTGTACCCCTCTCCTCACAGTAGCACTACACACATTTCTCCCTTCTTTAGATATGAACAAGGAAGTTTTGAAGAGGAGGTAATGTCCTTGATTAATCAAGTTTGACATTATTGGTTGTGTGAGGAGAAACAACCAATTTTTGTGGCAAATCAGTCATTCACATGTGAATTCTTTTCGTGGGCTGCTTTAGGCCTAAAGATAGGTTTGTGAATCTGAAATCACATCTGTTTTTTTCAGAACGTTTATAGAAGAATGTGCTAACCTTTGAGAGGTGTTAGAGTTTTATGGAAGTTTGCTTTTTATGGAAGCTTGCTGATGTACTAGTCAAATCCCCAAAAGAAGATATGCAAACTTCCTCTATAAATCTGCCTTTTAAATAAGTATTTAAATATAGTAACAATTATAAAAAATAAATACTAATAATAATTAAAATAGTATTTAATAATATTTAATTATTTAAATAGAATAAGCAAATCTTTTAAATATCTAATAATATCTAAATATAGTAAATAAAAATACATTGCCAGCAACACCTTATTTACAGCTTTATTGTTTGGAAGCTAGACAGCGCCCTCTAATAGTGAGCATATTTTGTATAAACAGCATTTGCCTGTATCCATCAAAGTAGTTCAATGAGCTGCTTGTAGAAGACACTTTCTGTGTGAGTTGCTGTTTTATTTAATCGCCTGCATCCCACTGAGCAAAAGTTGTACATCAGTGTTCACCGGCTCTGTATGTTGTTGAGAAGTGGAATATAGCAGAGTCCAGGTGAGCTGTCAACACTGGTTTTTCTCTGAGTTTTATATGGTCTTCTGATTTGGAAACTTTATAAGGGCTGCTCTAAGAGTCAGAGCCAGAAAAGAACATCCAACAGACCTAACAGGTTTTTTGTGTGAGCTCTGGCTGTAAAGAATAGTAGAATACCATGTTGGAAGGAACCTCAAGGATCACCGGGTCCAATCTTTCTTGGCAAAAACACAGTCTAGACAAGATGGCCCAGCACCCTGTCCAGCTGAATCTTGAAAGTGTCCGATGTTGGGGAATACACCACTTCCTTGGGGAGATTATTCCAGTGGCTGATTGTTCTCATTATGAAACATTTTCTTCTTGTGTCCAATCGGTATCTTCCTGGGAGTAACTTGTACCCATTACCCCTCATCTTTTCCATGTGATTCCTCGTAAAAAGGGAGTCTCCATCTTTTTTGTAGCCACCCTTTAAATGCTGGAACATGGTGACAAGGTCTCCCCTACGCCTGCTTTTCTCAAGGCTGAACAAACCCAGTTCTCTCAGACTTTCCTCGTATGGCAGGCTTCCCAGTCCTTGGATCATCTTCGTGGCCCTTCTCTGGAACCCCTCCAGCCTGTCCACATCTTTTTTGTGTAGCAGGGACCAAAACTGAACCCAGTACTCCAGGTGTGGCTTGACAAGCGCCGAGTAGAGTGGGATAATGACTTCTTTATCTCTGCTGGTGATGCCTTTGTTGATGCAACCCAGCATCCTGTTGAACTTCATAAGTTTTTTGTTAGCCCACTCTTCCAGCCTATCCAGGTCTTCCTGCAGGGTGGCTCTCCCTTCCAAAGTGTTCACTTCCCTACTCAATTTGGTATCATCAGCAAACTATTATCACAGTAATTATGATCTAGGAATCTCTCAAAGTACTCCTTTATTCATGCTATTTTGTTTTAACCCATAAAGGAAGCTTTGGAAGGAGCCTTCTGTTATCCAGCAGCCCCTGACACACCTCAAGAAGTAAACAAATAGGAAGTTACTAATCCATTTCAAACTCAAAGGAAAGTACTCAGTATGTTGTCTCCTCCCAGCAAGTAAGAACAGGAAAAATCTTTCTAAACTAGCAAAATAATTTCTACCACCTTACACCATCATCTTCTTCGGCATTTCTAACCACAATAGCACAATAAATCAAGCATCGAGCTCCACCCCCAGATAAGCAGAAAAACCAGCTGATTTTCACAGCAGCTACACAAAAACAAGGGATAAATAAAACCAATGTGATCTTTGCTGGTCATGACTGTTCTTCTTGCCCATCCTCTTACTTTATATCTGAGCCAGTTTTGGCACAGCAGACTTGGGCACTGCCCAGGCAGGACTAACGAACATCACAGGCAGAGTCACAGGCTGAGCCTGCGGCACAGCCAGCAGGACCCCGATATCCCAGCCTGTGAGCTCTGCCTGTGGGAGATATTTCTTCTAGTGCAGCAGCAGCAGCAGCAAGAGAAGCCCTCAGAAGAGATGTGCTGCATCAACAGTTGGTAATTTGGCCAAGATTAACTGTTGCAGAAGCCTGTAAAGACTGTGCTTTTCAATGCACTCGCATGCAGCTAACACTCAAGGGAAACAAAGGTCGCAATCCTGTCCTTTAGCCCTGAGACGGTGCTTCTTCCGAACCCTTTACCTTCCTGGTGCTCCGAGCTCATAAACTGTCCCAGCCTAGGAGAAAGGACTCCAAAACTCTGATTTCAGATGGTCCTTTTGTACCCTTGCAGGATGGCTCCATCGTGTGACAAAAGAGGAACACTGCACCCACATGGAATGTACTCAATAAAACAAAGCCTGCTTTCTCAGCAGGTGGTCCTCTGCCAGTGACTTAATTTATTCTAGCTAAAAAAACTCCGAGCAGTTCTTGGACAAAGACCTAGGATTAGCAAGTGAAATACAGCCTTCTTTTTAACCCCTTTGTAACTTCTACACAGAAATGCTGCCTTCTGTTTCAGAA
This sequence comes from Aviceda cuculoides, assembly GCA_035590195.1. Taxonomy (NCBI): domain Eukaryota; kingdom Metazoa; phylum Chordata; class Aves; order Accipitriformes; family Accipitridae; genus Aviceda; species Aviceda cuculoides. The sequence continues at coordinate 11,344,920 of JAVJGG010000050.1, read as the reverse complement.
CTCCCCTGCTTAGCCTGGAGAAGGAGGAGGGATGTGGGATAAGTGGCAGTTGCACAGCGTATTTGAAAGGACGGTTTAATTGTGGCAGGGTTTCAAGTTTTCATTCATTCAAGCACTGTGTTCTTTTTATAGTAGGAGTTTGTTATTTCCATCACCCCTGTCCATGTCAGTCAGTTACACATTTTCATTTCCAAGCCAAAAAGTTAAAATTGGTAAAATTTTTAAAGTTAATATTATTGAAATAAAACTGACATAATTTCAAGTAGTTCACCTCCTTCAAAGCGATGAGTAAGATGTTATTTACTCTGTGGTCTACACCCAGAAGCTTTTGAGCTATGTGTGTGGCTTGCAACCATATGGCTAGCTACATCAGGGGAGCCTTGACACTTACACGCCAGAGATGCTACCTCATTTCCTTCCTCCCCCGCTCCAAACCTAGCTCTCTTTTTTCACTGTTCTTTCCAGATCCTCTCCCAGCTCTCATAACCTTCCTTCGTTTTACCAGTGTATTAACTGTCTTCACCCTGGAGACCTCCTTCCTCCGGTGGCCCTTTGGCTGCACACAGCTCATACATGTTTCCCTTCTGGGACCTACTTCACTGTCCCACTGCCTGGTGAGGCAGCAGTAATTGTCCTTCCCAACGCTGGCCCACATCAGCTTTTCAGCTTTGAAATAAAACACAGGGTCCAGCTCGGATGGAGTTAACTTGCTTCATAGCAGCCCATATGGTGCTGTGCTTTGCATTTGTGGCTAGAACAGTGTTGGTAACATGCCACTGTTGTGGCTACTTCTGAACAGCGCTTGCGTGGTATCAAAGCTTTTTCTCCAAGCTTCTTGTTCAGGACGTGAGGAGGACCACCTCCAGTCCAAAGGATGAAGTTTACCCAGCACAGGAGGCTCCGCATGGCAAAGATGGAGGAGGTGAGCAGGCACCAGTGTGAGTTGCAGAGGTAGCTGCCCCAGGGCCAGGGGCAGGCACTGCCGGGGAGCTGCCCACCCGTGGGCACACCTGCCAGGGACCTGATGGCACAGCCCAGTCAAGGTCCCAGCAGAGGTCTGGGATGTGCCAGGAGTGCTCTGCCAGGGCCACAGCCAGCGGGATAGTGCGGGGGGAGCATCTAGGGCTTTATGAGAGACAGCGGCGGCCATGCCAAGCCATGCCATGCCCCTGCCCTCAGGTGCAGCTCTACCTGCTTCGGCTTCCCCACAGCCCTGCTCACCTCCCCTATCTGTGCCACGTGGAGTCTCCTGCCCCAGTCAAACTTCAGCCTTTGGACTCTGCTATGAGGCAGATGGGCCCAGTAAAAGTGGTAACCCACATTCCAGTCTTCCTCTGCCCAAACCCTACCTATCGATTAAAGCAGATAATCATGTGAGAGTGTCGAGTTCTTACTACTAACTGCGTACGCATGTGAAGATTGTTTTACCACTTACATAAAAGTTTAAATCTTTAGTCTCTATCATTTTCAAGAAAATAAACTTCTGTAGTTTAGCTAATGAAAGGGAGCTATTTGATAAAGCTTCTTACAGGCTCAAATGAGATTAATTTACCACAGCTTATTAAATTACTTTCAGCTGAGTTGCAGTAAGTCCAGGGCTTGCTCTTAACCTAGAGTGAATGCAAAGCAACAAGGCTCAGCTTAGACCAAAAAGGTCTCAGATAGGTCTTGGTACTTAGCATTTATCACAAGCTAAAAATGTACACTGAGACCAACCACAGCTCAGATGACTAAGTGTAATTGCTTAATGACAGTAAATCGACCAGAGCTCTAAGTAGTCAGTCTTTTTGATTATCGTGAGATCACAGGATAATACAGCTGGGAAGGAAATTCAATAGGTCAGACCATGTTGCCCAAGGCTGGACACAAGAGCAAAACCAATCAAGCAAAGAAATACAAACTTTGAAATTTTTTACTGTATTTCCAGAGTTTTGCACAGTAACCTACCACAGCTGTGTAACATTCACAAATTTCTTCAGTAACAAAATGTAAAATAACAGGGTACAAAAATAAGCACTTTAACTGCTTTAATTCTGCTTACCGTGTAAGCAAGAACAGGAGTTATAACCCTCACTGGCTTTTACACCAGACTATTGATTCCACAGAAAAACACCATGATGTGCCAAAACCTGAAGCCTGACATCTGCTGCCAGACTGCAGCGAGCTCCCCAGGGCTCCCAGTGAGTTCACCAGAGGCCAGCACAGGTGCAGCACTTCTGCCATTTGTGGCACACAGCAGGACCAGACCTAACAGCACATCCTCCCTCCCCGTTCCCCTTTTCCCCGTTATGAAGGCTGGCTGTATAGAGATAGATGCAATCCATGTTTAGCGGACCCTTTTCAGATTTGATCTTACTAGTCATCCCAAACCAAACAGCAACTGAGGATTTTCTGAGCACTGCAAGATCAATTAATAACTGACTATGCAGCACCAGGCAGGATTCATCATGCAGTATACTTTTCCTCCCCCTGTTTTTTTGTTTTGTGGTAGTGGCTGTAATCATTATACAGATCCTTAAAGACTTCCCTTACACCTGCTGGTAGCGACGCATTTAAGAACTTGATGTCACGTTCAATGCAAAGGTCAAGGATGTGATATATCCCTTCTGTGAGATGGTTCTTCACAGCTGGGTGCAAAGTCACCTACGAGAAGAACAAAAGTGCATTAAACTTGAAGACAAAAAGGCAAGAAAACACCCTCTCCCCAGTCAGTATACATTAAATGCTGACAACATGTTATCCAGTGCAGCAGACCATCTGGAACAGCCTATTAGATAAAATCCAAGATTTTGACTTGTGCAATATTTTCCTGATTTTTGCAAACATGTTTTACAGAACAAGCATGCCCCTTGCAATAAAATCCACAAAAGTGCTACTATACACATTGCTGCAGAGGCAAGGACACTGACCATCTTAGAATCACATGAAAACTCCTCAGCAGAAAAACTGTAATTAAAAAAAACCTAACACACTTGCCCTGGATTACACATTCCAGTAGATTCTGTATGTCTCATGTTAGTTGTATGCTAAGTCTGTTTCAAATGAGCACTTCCTTTAGGCTACTCTATCATTTACATTGGGTAGGCAATCAATTTTAACTTATCATTTAACAACTTGATATTTATCTAACAATTTGTATCTGAGGACTTCAACATAAGCCTTAATGAAAGAAACCTTCAAAAAGCTCAGGAGATATGCATTTCCTTGATCTGTTCTAACATCAGGAATCAGGTACCTTGCCCGAAGTCATGCAGAAAGTTGAAGGAATACAAGGAATGACTCAGGACTCAGTGACCTGCTCCTGCCATTACCCCTGCTCAACCCCACAACCAGCAGAACCCCTGCTACAACCAGGAACATCAGTACTGACTCTGGAGTCCGCTAGTGCTCCAGGCTAACTGAAATTTGTCCTATGCTCACAAATCACTTGCTAAATACTTCAGTGCCTGAGGCGGTGCTGGCCTCTGGCATAATCACATTATTTTTGCTGCAGAACCCTGTCTTATCTTTGTTGAAACCCCAAATTAGCTTTATGCCTCCAGACCTAAGCCTCTGCACTCCAGGCCTAATGAAAATTACATAAAAAGCTGTCATTAAAATTCAGACTTCTTTCTTCCTGAGGCAACTAATAAACTTTCTGCTAATGAAGTGCACTCCTAATCACTGTGACAGGCTCCTGCTCTCTTTCTGCCCTAAATGTAAAACAGCTAATATATTTTATTGGACCTGCTAACATAGCTGGGAAAAACATATAGCAGGCATTAAGGCACATAAGCCTCTTTGGATTTGTGACCCTGAAGAGTTTGCACGTCCAAAAGGTTGTCGTTTTTTCCACTCTATGTCAGTTGATCTATTGGCTGGTTTATAACAGATGTTATTTCTCCCTACACCATGCACTAAAGTAACAGAACAATTGAGCATCACAGCTCCCAGTGAATGCAGTGGGCTGGGCTCTCCTGTCCTAGGGCAGAGAAATGACTGCAGGGAACGAGGACAGGAAAACCCACAGCTATTGACAAGATGTCCCACCTGGGATAAGCAGATACCTCAGAGCTGCAGTTAATGGAACTGCATCCCTCACATCACAAATTATTCTGGACCCATGCCTTATTTGGGTCATTCTTGCTTTGCAGTGCAGTTTCCTATAAACAACCTCCAATAACACTATGGGAAGCAGAATCAAAGATTTAAACAGCTGCCGCAACTGGCTGGCAGTTAATTATGCTTGTAAGTTTTATGGTCTATATAGTTAGCACTACCAATTTGTCAAGCATTACAGAGCTCTTGATGTGAGACATTAAATGTGTGAAGAGGTATTTCACTATTGCTGAATTAAGCAACAGCTCATAGACAACAAGGGAAAAGCGCTGTCAACAGTATGAAAGAGGCTACAGAAGCCACCCACTCCACCAAGGAATCTTTCTAGATTAACACAACATAATTCACAAAATATTTTATTTCCTGGTATAAAAAGGAGCACTGATGGAACTGTTACACAACTACTTTAGGAGTAAGTGACCGTTTAGGCCAGTAGCTTTCATCGGTTTTAGTCTGCAGACCCTTAAAAGGGTTCCAGTAAGTGTGCAGATGCCCATATAAAGACTTACATCTACCAACATGTTTTTCTCAGTTACCTTGGACAGACTCCCAGGGTCTTCAGATCACAGGCTGAAAGCCACTGATCTGGACTCAGAAGAGATGAATGGTTAAAGGAGTTTTTCTCTCCCTCTGCAGAGCAACATGAAAGATGTGTATGTGCCCCCCTTAAGACAGGCATGCTGTGGCCTCCCCTTCCTCCGATATCCATCAATTCTCACCAGTGTAATGAGCAAATAAATCATCACCTACTTGTGATCTATCTATTCTGTCAGACAGAAAACACCCCTTTGTCACAGCATCTGGTGGCTCGCTACACCAATCCCCTCTCCACGCCCAAAGGTTCCATGCATACATTACTGATCTGTCGTTTCAGCTATCATCTATCACCTTCCATTTCCCAGTGAAAGTATTGCACAAAACTTTCCTAGAAGTCTCATGAGACTTTGTACTGCTGCTAATACTGAGGTAAATGTCCTTTCAACTTGAAAAAGTCATTTGACTTGAGTCGGGCTTTCTGACTTACATTCAGAGATGAACAGATTACAGAGTTCAGAGATAGTTAAATAGAGCAGAAGTAGTCTTAACAGTAATTTGTCCCTACTATTTGCTGAACTACTATGTTTACTATGTAAACAATAACTAACTTACCCAGAACACTAAATAACACGGCTAAAAACTGACATATCCCATTGTTTTGCTCTCAAACCTTGGAAAAAATGCTGGGCAACAGAGAAGGCAGCTGAGTTTAAGCTCTGTAACAACCTTCATGGTTAGTGCCACCGGTTACACCATAATCCTTCAGAAACATAGCACCAGTTAGGATATTTTTGTGGTAAGAAAGCCTAAAAACAAACCCTAAAATTCCTTTCTGTATTTCAGCCCATGCCCAGGCCAGAGCCACAAATAATCAATTTGCAGGTACTTGCAACACAAGCAGCATTCAAACCCTGGTGAAACCTAAATCCATTAGGCTCAACAGAATGACAATTTGAACTTAGGTCTGGATGTGAGAAGCTACTGACCTGGCTCTGGCATCTGTAATAGCAGGAGTAGCTGTTTTCAGTAAGGATCGGAATTATATTTTTGGTACAGAAGAATTACTGAAAAGCTAACAATTCTCTGGCTTGATAACACTTTCTCCATTCACTTACTCATTTAGACCAGATTAAAAGATATTTTCCAGGAGAATTTTTCTCCATTACTTTGCCAGATGGGGCCTTAACTGCTATCAGTCCTGGACAACTGAGACTAGCTGGGAGAAGTACCTAACTACCACATGAAGAAAAAGCAACACCCAACATGACAGAAAAGCAAAGTAGTTCTGTAAATAGGCACTGCATTGTTTTGCCTTAAAAAACCCAGAGCCTACACCTTTAGAAAGTTTTCAGGAGCTGGGTAAGAAAGATTCTCAGGAACTCTTGCTCAAAGTAACAGAGAGTCTGGATCAAACCTGTATCCCCATGAGGCATAGCAACTTTTATCACTTCACAGATTTTACAAAACTTAAAACATAGTTGCCTTTGGAACAGGAACTCCAAAGCCAGCACAATATCATGGCACTTTCAAGATGGATGAGAACATGTTACCTTCTGCAATTCAGTCACATACTGAGCCACAATGAAAGCAGAAAACACAGTGAAGTCCTCCATTTCTGCAGCAATATGAGTATACATCCGTTCCACCAAGTGTGCACACTTCAGTATATCTTCAAACTCATCTGTGTTGCCTAAAACAAAAAGAGAGTTGCAGCCTGGCACCTGAGGCTTAAAAACACTAGAGAAAAAACCACAAAGAATCACCCAGTCTTCCATGATCCTTGAACTACATGATGCCAACACCAGCCTGCCCATTTTAACTTCTTTTCTTATCAAGCCACAGCTGAGAGGCCCCACACACCCCCACAACACCATATGCATCTCTTACAATGGTTATTTTGTAAGAGCACACTGATTACAACTCCATGTGCACTGCAAGGCAAAAAGTATTTGTTATAGGTGCTGAAGTGCTAAAAGCAGCAGCTATGGTCCCTCCCATGATTCAGTCCCAACTAGCACTGTGGATGTGAGAACAAGGAGACAGAAAAATAATATCCTCTACCTACAGAAAATCAGAAGACATCTCTTAGAAACAGCAGAGTAAGAGAGCTTTCTGATGAGATCTATTATGTGGAAGATAGCAGCAGAAGCCACATAACTGGAGATACTTAAAGTGAGACTGGAGAGATCACCTGAGAATTTACTCAGCAGGCAGTGAATGAAGAGAACTAACACAAACAAGGGAGAAGAGAAATTTAGAAATTACTTTCATATTATCTGTTAGGAAAATAGAACAATCCTGCAAAGATAAACAGCATGTTTTTCAACTTGAGGATGCCACATACCTGTAAGTTTCCTGTGACCCTTGCCTTGTGTAAACATATTGCAGAATGAAGCAAATTCTCAAAGTTTGACACCACTTCAACATACCTTCTCCTCTATCACTGAGCCTTTGTTAGTATATTCCTCCACGATGCATACACACACTTACATTTGCCCACAGTTGCGGGCAATGTATCACCTAAGATAAATCTGATCATGGCATAAGCTGTAGGACATCAGTGGAAAACCGGGATACAGTCAGTTGCAGGCCATGAGGTCAACTTGTCTCAAAAAGTCACCCCTATTAATAACAGGGTATTTGTGTCCTGACCAGCATAAAGCACAGGATGATTACCTTAATTACTGTGAACATCTTTGACTTGGCTACTTTAACAATGTAAATACTTTAATAACTTGCAGTAATAAGTCTTCTTTTTTTTTTCTTCCTTTTGAGTTAATGAACTAAACTAATTCCAAATCCTTGATGACGCAGATATACCATCTAATTCCAGTTGATGCTTCAGATATGTGTGATGTTCTGGCTGTATGCTTAGCATAGAATGATGACAATTCAGGTCTGTAGTAAACATAGTTCCAGTCTCAATAAGCTCCATGTAGTAGGATCGATTTGGGGCTGTAACTCAGGCATATTAGTATGTATCACCAGATTTCACAGCCACCACGCTTTCAGGCACAGGGGCTCATAGAAAGAGCAGAAATTGGGCACAGCAAACCTTACTGGTTCCTGTCTACTTGCCAGACAGTCAGTGAAGAATACCTTATCCACCTAATGCAGTGCTGTCTGCATGCATCTCCACAGGAGCTCCACTTATCTTCATAAGCCCAAGATACTACAAAGCTCATCCTCAATTTTACATAAAGGACAGATAGGGGTAACGGTTTTAATGCCACAGCTAGGTTTTGAGGACTTTGCTTCTGGTGTCAGACTGCCCCGTTCTGCATCTCCTCTTCTAGAATATACAGAATTACAGTGTGTATGTATAATGCAAATATGGAAAAGATATGGTACCTCTGTCTCCTTTCTGACGTCCTTCATGCATGACAGAAACAACCAGACGATGGAAACTGTTCAGAAAAGATGGTGCTGCTTTCAAGAGCACCTGCAAAGACATGAAATAAAAACATCTGAGATTATGTAGTAAAAGGAATGGAGAGGATAGACATACACCACCCCATAGTCTGAGGGAAATCAATTCCTGTGAAGGAAACTGTATAGCTTTTAGAGCTGTCAGGAGCAGAGACTATCTCTTCATTCTGCATCCATACAGAACCTAGTACAAGAGAATCCTGGAGCAGGACTGCAGTCCTGGCCATATTCAAATATAAATAACAAGTAAACATCACATTAGAGTTACTTCATCTCTCCAAACCAGCATTTCATTTAGTGCCCTAATGTCTAGGGAATTTGTTCTTGCTGCTAGAGAACCTGTGTAGCCAGACAGATTCACAGAATGCATGGTCCAATAACACTACAGCTCATTCTGTGAAAACAGCCTGGATAGGCAGCTTTCTACCACAGGGTTTTTGTAAGGGCATTTTAGCAATGTGTACTGCCTTGCTTTTAGAATTTGCCATTTCCCCACCTCTAACTCTCTTCACTCTCAGAACTCTCTTCACTCTCATTCCTAACACAAATGCATGAGGCCTCTTTCCTTTTTCTTCCACCTCTGCCTACATATTCCACATAGGAGTATCTCCAACCCTGTGCAAGTCCTGGCACATCTTCACTTTCCCATGCCAGAAGGTTGACAAGAACACCAGGATGGTACAATGTTTGAAGGTCATCAACTTCTAACATGTCTAAGCCCTGTTTTCAAAGGGCTGCAGAATCTTGATCTCCAGTGAGAGTAAGGTCCTAGAGCCTGAGCCATTTGTGCTTCTAGAAATCAATCATGAAAAAAGGGAAAGTTTTATTCTAATCCAGCATCAGATGTTGATATGCAATCTGCTGCCAAAGACCAACAATGCAGACATAAAACAAAGCAGGAGAGCAACTTAAATGATTTGAGAGATAAATTTGAGAAATAATTTTGAGATTCCCAGCCTTTTAAATGACAAGCAGTACAAAGCGCCTTCATACTATCAGGACAAATTATTTCAAAACCACTATTAAAAAAAAAATTCTCATCACTGGCCTCTGTGTTGGTTCCTTCTACCTTTTTCCCCTTCTCCCACCCCCTCACAGATATACCTTCGGATGACACTGCACAATAGAGAAGAGCACTTCATGGACTCCCAGGAAGACACTGCGATAGTCTTCTGTCTTCAGGTGATCCAGAGGGACTGTTAGGAGAATGCTGAATGCCAATGCCACATGGTGTGGATTCAAGAGAACCCCTTCTCCTTGCCTTAGCAGAGCTGCTACAGTCTGCAGAATAGGTACAACTATGGTGGAAATCAGCGACTGGTCCTGACAGGCCTCTTTGGTTTGCATCTACAAGACGACAGGAAACAGGTAAGGAGGAGTGCATTAGCCACCTATCACTAGAATTTGCACACCACAGAACCATAATGCTCTGACTTGAGTCACTGCAACCAGACTGGTGCAAGCTGGACTGGCAGGGAGACTCCTGCACTTTAGCCATTTTCATGCAACTGCATCCTGGGCGAGGATGCGTATGATGCATTTCAAGCAAGCACTGCCATGAGTGTGGAACTGCAGCTGGTCCTCAGTCCCCCGACAACCAGCACCTCTTCACGTGAATGCATTGCTGCAGATCTCTCTTTTACAAGCATGCAGACCTACCAAAAAAAGGGCAGAAGTTGCGTGCTCACAATTCCCAGGCATTGCAGAGCCAGACTCTGACAAATTCTGGTCTAGAGACACCATCACCATGAGTGAAGAAAAACTTAAATCACTAGGTTTGTATGCTGTACAAATGAAGGACAGGAAACCTGGGTTTGGTTACTTTCACTTAAGTTTCCCATTCTTAATTCAGTGAATTTATATTATTATTTTTTTAATATGAGCACTTTGTTCTTTTTGTTTTGCTGCCATTGGCTTCTGCTGCGACACGCGGCTGACAGTTACCTTCTCCTTTGGACAGGAGGAAGGACAGGAGACTCAGACTCTCTTCTCTGCAGCCTAACAAGTTTCTCCCAAGCTCCAGATTACATGGTGCAGTCCCAGCAAATTACTGATAATAAGAAATGGACGACCTACACACTGCACTCACAGAAGGAGATTTATTTGAGGAAGGAGGAGAGAAAGGGTCTAGACAAAAAAGTGCAGGCGAATCTGGTATGGATTTGTCAAGTATGCACAAGTTTTTTGTTCCTGTATGCCTCTGTGCATGTTAGACATAACCCCTACAGACTCCAACAAATAAAAGGGATAGGTAATGAAGTTACAATAGATACTTACAGCTAAAGCTGTTATTATCTGTGGGCTGGCAAACCAGAAAGCTTTCTCTTTGTCTCCACTCAATGGGCAGCTGAGCAACAATTTGGTTAGCGTAACAGCTGACAATACTTCCTGCAGAAAGCAGATTGATGATCAGTCACGGGTACAAGATGCACTGGCTCCTTTCAAGTACGGAAGAGATTTTTCAAGGGCAGTGGCAGTTTTGAGCATTATCAGAGCCTTGACACATGAAAGTCCTCCCACCAACACATCTCTTTGGAAACTGTGAAGTAAGCAGCAGCTCAACACAATTCAATATGCTGAGCAGCTCTGGCCCAAATGTACTGCACGCTACATTTATTTTAGAATCAACTTACTGTACAAAAACGCTTATGTGATTCTTAAGAAAGAAAAGCCTTCTCCTTCAACTGCCACTAGATAACAGAGGGAAGCAGGGGTAATACAGAGACACCAGCACACTATACGCTAAGAATGCTGCATTTGGCAGCAGGGTTTTTTTTTTACTTGCTGGCTGTTATGACAGACTAATAAAAGAAACATTACAAGGTATACTCAGGTGGCAGGAATTACATGCACAGTACAGGAATTCCAGATACACTTTCAAAAAGCTGTATCAAGAATTGATGCAGCATATCCATGTCTATTTCTGAGAAATAAGACAGAACCAGACAAACCCCCAAGTTTCATTCTCAAGTCACTGAGCTTTCTACGGAGGGTACAGCTGGCTTTTTTGCCAAAAGTGTTCCATATGTCACCACTGCTGCTTAAGCTGCTCTGGAGACAGGCATAGTATTTTAAAAGCTACTGAGTGATATCTGGTTATTATAGAGTAAAAGTCTTTATAGAGACAAAACCTAAAAGCACAGGTGCAGTTTTGGTTTTACTTAATGCCAGCATTTCTGAAAGTGCCTTTAACCCTGTTAAGAAGAGCCACAGACAAACAGCGGTTAAACTCACTGACAGCTAGCATCTGTTGTGCAAAAGAGCTCTGATCAGCAAGTAGAAAAAAATTTCAGCATGGCCTGTAACATCACAGTTGTGTAGTTTCTGTTGACAACACATGGAATTAAGACATGTCCTTAAACTGGACAGAAAGTTTTTCCAGTAGGTTTCCATGATCTTTCCATCTCTCTCAATTTATATCCAGAACACAGCACACTCACCAAGCCCTTAACCATGTAAATTAATTTGACCTGACCACTGAACGTAAAGCAGGAAGAGGAAAAAAATATTTATCAGATGTCATTCAGCCAACAAAATTTTTTCAAGATGCAGAAGACTGAAGAAAGAAGTTGACAATAAACTAAACTCATGCCTTACTTTAGCCTTCTGTTGCCAAACATTCTTCATTTCAAGTCCCTGCAGCACCAGCCTCATTATGGTATAAAACTCCTCAGCAGAGCAGTTTCCCAGCAGCTGGACAAGCACGTCCGTCAGCTCCGTCTCCATACTTTGGATCACCTGGGTTGTGATTGCAGGACCTGCACATTCAAGAGACACAAGCATGTCTTAATCAATTCCCAAGGCAGGGACTTCCACAGGTAAGAACAAGGCAAACTGAACCTTAAAACAGGTCTGTGAGAATCTTTTTAACACTCAAATGCATAGAGGGTCCCCATGCTTTCCCTTTACCTCCCTCCCCACTAGTGCAATGAATTGCTGTTCTCAAGTATTTCCTACATGAGGGTTCACAGAGCAGTCATCATACCAATAAAAAGCCTTCAGTAGTATGGAAGTACTGCAACAAAGTGTGTGCACAAGCCAAGGGAGTAGGCTAAACAAGCCACAGGGCTTTACTACAAATGCCAGCCAGAGCGCCACCACAAATCACAAAAGCATTAAGCTGACAAAGTTTAGGTCTCTGCTGATCATAAGTCACACTCCCCCCTTACTCAATTACTACTATGTACACAGTCCTAGACTAGCTTATATCCTAATTGATTCTGAAGGCTTGTTTTTCAGTTCCACAAGTACCCACAGGATCTGTGGCAAAAAAAAAAAAAGTCTTGAAAGTCTTCTTCAACAGGAATCCACATTTCATCTTATTGAATGCTTTACTTAATCATCAGAAATTCTTACAGATTTTCACAGTGATTAATTATGTGTCCAGGCTAAAGCACTTTACCAATCTTACACCAGTGAAGTGAGGCACAGGATGAGAGAGACAAAAGCCAGCAGAAAAATTACAGCAATTGACACATCCTCATGGTCCTTAGTTCTAATGTGAAATCTCTGCTCCCATTGCCCTTACTGAACCCCACAACACTGAAGGATCAAAATGCAGACCAGGTAAGAGATAGATTAAGCCTGTACCTATATGTAAGTTCTAGCTCAAATTCAAGTGCGCAAATTCAAGATCTGCTTTTCCATGGAAAGCTGTGCTCTGTTCTTAACTACCTAATGCCAATATAAACACTGAGATCATGACTGTAGTTCACTTGAGCAGGAGCCTCCGAAGTGGGGTGCGCACACCCCAGGGTGCGCACAAGACAGTCCATTGGGATGTGGGAATTATAAATAAAATATCTTTAATAAATAAGCAAAAATAGTGTTTATTTCATCTTTATCTCATGCTTTTTAAACTTTTTTTTGTGTATGCTTTCTAGTGTACATAGTATACTAGTAGAGTAGCACATGCATATAATTTGTAAATAAACTTCTTTTTTCAACCGATAAGTATGCGCCATTAAAAATGTTTGGAGACCACTGCACTAGAGCATGTTAGTAGCAAGTTTGACAAATTCCAACTGTTTGAAGAAGTCAAAGAGAACAGTTATGCCTGTGCTGTGTTTTGTTCCTCTTTCTGAATGAGACAATTTAAAGGAGCCATTAGGTCACACAGCTGGCAAGAGAGGTTTTTCATGTCATTTCTAGCCCTGGCTCTATTTGATGGGGATAAAGGGACTGATCTGCCACTCTCCCACAGACTTTATCAGAATTACAGGTGTTCGGCACCCTTAACAGTTAGGTGACTTCCATTGTTCTATAACCTCATCTATCAGATACAAAAACAGATGAGTATTTTATTTCGAGGTCCTCCGAGATCCTCAGATAAGACATACCAGATCTGACCTGGTGCACATCTGCTGCTGCAGTGGTGCCTACAATACCGATGACATGAGTAGGACACTGCACCTTCAGCCCTACAACCAGAAGTATTACCATGTTCCAGTAACTGTCAAAATGCTGTACAGGGATGAGTAACTTAGGACCTCAACTTTGTTAAGATGTTTACATCTTCCAGAAGAAGATCGTCACCAAATTAGATGGTGGCTGTGGTCCCAGTACCACAACATTGCCTCCTTGAAAACTTTCCCGTTATGCATTTATAAAAGGATAGCCTACTGCTTTAATGCAATTAAATAGATATAGACTTTTCAAAAACATGTATGTTTTGCTAAATGGCTTTTAACTCGCCTCTGTGCTGCAAAATTAGCAAAGGAAGTGGAGAAAGGAGGTTTTCATACCAGTGAGAAGCTTTTTTATAGCAAAAACAACCATGACCGCAGTTTCTTTTCCAGGGTACAGCTCTGGCACTGAGCAGAAGACCATCAGGAACTGCAACGCAGACTGAAGGAACTGCAGATTACCCCCAGCGCAGGGCAGCTCTCTCAGTATCTGAGAGTAAAACTTTTGGTACAGTTTAATACGGGGTTGCTCCAAAAACCCACCAGGCTCCTTCTGCCAGCCCTTCTTGACGCCATGGCTCAGATCTGCTTTGAGAAGAGTAGTGACAGATGGTATGAATGCTACAGGCAAAGGCTGGTTTTGGGTGTTACTCTGAAGACCATGTTCAACAGTTCTGACCATCTGCAGAACTACTGGCTCCAACAGAGCAGACAGTACATCTGCAGACTGCAGCTTCTTTTCTGGCAGCTGCTGAAGGTAGAGTGTGATGACATGACACAGCGTGGTGAATGCCATGAGCAGTAACTGCCCAGCTGCAGCATTCGAGTCTTTGCTTTTGGTTGCACCAACATCTGGCTTGCAGCTCACCAGGAAAGACATGAACTTCTCCAAGTTGAGCCTCACACTTTGCCTTCTTTCAATAATCATCTGAAGAAAGTTTTCCAAAAAGGCTTGGACTTCCTGGAGATACTGCGCCCAAACAGGAACCATCAAGACATCAGTGAAATTTTTGCTAGCTGTAAGCTGGAAGGTCATGACAGCCTCAAGAACATCGCTGGCATGAAACACCTTAAAAATAGAGTTGGCGTTCCTGCCAGCTTGCAGGCACCTCAAGAGGTGGAAGCAGGTACTTAAAAACTTCAGCAATAACAGCTTGCTGCAAGAGACACTAGCCCTGGTATTGGCTAACAGGGACAGCAGCACCAGAAAACAGCGGGTACAGTCAGAGGGAAGAAGACTGTCTAGTTTCAGAAGAGAAGCAATTTCTAGCAAACCCAAGCAGCTTTCCAGCTGACTTTCTTTCAGGATGACAGGGCAGTCATTTTTTGCTAACAATACTATACATTGGGCAACTTTCTCCAGTGTTTTCCAAGACAAGCTGAGCTCATCCTTTAGTAGTTTGTTTTCGGACGGTTCTTCCAACAGGTCAACAGGTCTGCAAGGAGCCAGAATTTCTTCATGCCAAGGGATATTACCTGTGGCCAGCAGTTGAAGTGGCAGATCTACTGAATCCCTGGCAGCAGTGGGCAGCACCCTAGTGATCTGATGAATAAGACTGGTCAGAAAAGCACAGTGCAGGACCTTCATTTCTGGGAGAAAGGAGCTATGCATCAAACCAAGAGATATCTTTCCAATGCTGATGGAAGGCTCCTGGTCTGTGGCAGCTTCCTGAGCTTTGGCCAATACTAACGTCTCTAGAAGCACATTTGCAATGTACTCCACATCTTCCAAGGAAATATACGGCAACAGGATAGTCAGGTTGGAGATGACAAGGTGCCAATGTGCTGTAGGGTAGGTAAGATCGCTTATTGTACTGATATCTCCATCCCATGGTTCAGATTCTCCCCTCCTCATGCTGGATCTCCCAGACTCCAGGATGAAAGCTGCAGCATGCTGCAAGGCCTGTAGGTCAGCTTTGGTTTGCATTAAGATTATCTTCATTTTATGAAGTGTGAGCAGTTCTAAGCAATATTTACTAGTGGAGGCAAAACTATCTGCAAGTTCCATGACTCTCTCCCAACACTGCTCCTCCACACCTGGGAGGAAAGCTGAAATGCCCCAGTGCCTTGCAGCAGGTTCAGTAAGAGCACCAGCAATTTCAGCTGTTGGAGACACATATTTACTGCAGCTAACACCAAACAAAGTGTCTACCTCAACCCAAGTGTAAACAAGGAGCAGAGCAGAGTCACTGGCCTTTCTTAACCAAAGGTCTGACTTCTCTTCCTCTCCTCTAGGAGCCTGCAGCAGCTCCATCAGTGGCTGAATTACTCCCTTCTGCATCTTTCCCAGCAGACTCTGAGTGCGAAGGACCACAGGTAAGGGAGTGACATCATCTAGGCTCCTCATGTTGAACAGAAAAGCATGCAGCACTGAGCTCACTGAGAGCAGCTTCAAGGCCATGTTGGCTGACCCTTCAACAGCAGGAATGATAAGGGTTTGGCATTTCTCCACAAAGAGGCACAAGATGTCCAGAATCTGGCTGGGTGGCAGTTCAAGCAGACACTCACGAAGCTTTACTGTCAGGCCAGCAGAGAAGACAGGCAGCCTCAGTTCATCAGCAGCTGGCCAGCAAATGACTGTCAGCACCTCCTCAAAGAGCCGTGGGAACTGTCGCAGCTTGGAGTAAGTCTGAAACATGGTGTTGATGAGAGCTTCCTGGGGCTTGTTCGTACGTGGCTCAGAGACCCTGGCATCAATCCAAGCTGAAGCCACTAAGTCATCCAGGTCTGGCTCTACTATAAGGTGGTTTAATGACATCAAGAGTTTGAGACACCTGAACCAAGCTGGGATGGAAGCTTGGGAGTGCCTCATCAACATCTGGGCTAGCTTGCGGTAAAACCCAAACTGTACCTCCTTGTGCCGGATACGGTCACTGGCAACATTATAGATATCACTGCTAAGCACCAAGTTCAGAAGTTGTTCCAAAGCAAGCAGGTCTGTGCTCCAGTCCACAAGGGAGAGAGTATCCTCCCTCACACCTTGCTGTAGGCCAGAGAGCCTGAGACAGCCAAAAAGCCTGCTGAGCATGTGGAAACACACAAGGTGGTTTTCTGCCTTACAGTACGAGTCCAGAAATAGCTTATATAGCAGGGACACCGAACCAGCCACAACAGCTCCATGGAGGGCAGGTTCACAAAAGCCACTGCCCAGCTTGGTCTGCACTGTGTTGACTGGTAGCAAAAGACTTTTCAAACCTCCTTTCTTCTTCTCCTGGAGTTCCTGTTCCGGCAGCAGCTCCTCTTTGTAGGATGAGAAAAGCTCAGGCTGAAATAACCCAGCCTGCAGCAAAGTTTCTACTTGGTTTCGGATTTCCCTGCTCAGGTGCTGACGAACATGGTTGTCATCTGCTTGTGTCCAGCTCCTCACACTCAGCAAGTGCCTCAGGAGCAGACACGGCTGGAGCAAGTGACTTGTCACTTGCCCAAACACACGGTTCGGGTTGGTTTGCTGCCTCTGGATCAGGAGGTACTGAGTGAAGGTAAGCTGGAGGACGCTGAACAACTGGGAGCCCACAGCATCCTCAGAAGCCAGCTGCTGACATGCCAGCTTGGACAGCTTGCTGAGGAGATCGACCAAGAGCTCACACTTTGCTGTGTAAATGATGGAGAGCGAAGGAGTAGAAAGGATGCCACTGGAGCAACTCAGCACTGTGCCAATGTTTTGCTGTATTTTTTGAGAACAGACCTCTGATAACCTTTCATTTATGACCTGAAAATTGGGGAAAAAAAAAAGAAAAAAACCATTCAATTTTGCACACAAAGATAAAGCTCATCATAATGAGCCAACAACACCTTCTGTCAGCTCTGGCTGCAAGAAGGAAGCGACAGGGATCTGCCAACAGTTGCTGCTGGGCCTCTCACATCGTAGGTCTCAAACTAGAAGCTGCTCTGGCCAGAACTGTGTCCCTGCTTTTGTTTGCACCACAGGATGAGTGAGGAAGCCCTCATTCAGTATTGCTACTGGCAACAGCATAAGACTATCTATACTTGATCCTAATAGTTGATCCTGCAGAAAGGGAGTAGGGGTAAATTTCCTCCCTTCTTGCAAGATCCCCAAAATTATGCTTCAAACAAACAACAACAAACCCCACACACAACACACATCCCACCTTTGATCCAGGAAACTCATTCAGTAAGAATGTCTGTGACTGAATATCATCTTTATATTTTAAAAAGAGCCAGTTTCCTGTGCTGATATCTGGAATGTGAAAAACGTTCTCTCTCCTCTTTGAGGGATACACATTTCTAAAGAATTAACATTTACTTGAACTTGCATTTCTCTTCCTCTTCCCAAACTTCGTGTTGATTTCCCTATGGTTTTCTCCTTTGATCCCCTTTTTATTTGCTCCCTTTTCTCACATCCAGATAATCTTGTCAGCAAACAAGTTCAGCAGCAATTTACAAATCTGCCTCCGTTCCACAGTTAAAAACCGCACCTGTCTCCTTGCACCTTGTAGTGGAATGTTCACCTCCTCAGCTCAAGCCCCACTGGACTAAAACAGATCCTTAAATTCTTTCCACTGAACCCTCTACCACCTCTGTCCTTGGTCTTCAGGGTACTCTGGCCTGTACCTCTCACCTAATCTTCAGCCAGACAGCCTTTCAAACCCAGACCACATTCAAATTTGACACAATTTCTGCATAACATCTCTGAAGCACAGATTTCATCCAACCAATTCTCTGTACTTCGCAACTCAATTTCTGCAGGTAAAGACAATCTTGACTCGCTTCCTTCCAACCAGATCACAACTAAAAAGGTCATTTTTCCAGTCATTTTGACTGCCTTTGCAGCCATCCACTAATTTGCTATTTCTGTAACCAAGAAGCTGAATAAGAAGTTACATTTTCTGATTCAGTTCTAAATTGTAACTGCAGTCTCCCCCATTCACTTCCGGCCAAGGCTAAAATAATGATACAATTAAGATCAGCAACGATTTGGTGCCACCACCATTCACGGTCATCATAAGAAGCTGCAGGGTCTACTGAACAGCACATCACAGTGCACAAGTACGCAAGCCAAACACGCTGATGAGCCCCTCAGTGAGGGAAAAATCTCTCTCTCCCTACGACTCCCAGGTAAAATGGCAATATAAGCAGTAAGTAATTTAGAAGAGCAACATATGGAACTGAGCCTTTACTTAAATACTTAAACCAGTTCACTCTCTGATAGTTTGAAGAAGTTAAAGACAGAGAGGAAGATTGTTATTAGAATGCTCTGTCATTTTCAGCCTTAGTGCTGCACAAATACAAACTATATTGCAGAACAGAAATAAGGAGTTTTTAGCAGTGGTCCTAAAAGCCATCAGATTAATTATTATATACTTCATGTAACACCCTACACTGTGAGGAAGAGTCACATACTGTAGAAGACACGCACTGCTATCCAGCATGACAAAATACCCACAGTTTTAGTTACCTGCGCAATTGAAAAACTGAGACCGATTGTCTTCCCACTCTTTAAGAGATTCTGTAGTCTTCTACTATGGATAACGTTGTCTAGATATGCCCAGAGTTTCTCAACAACTTCGTCTTCCAGTTCAGGTTTCTTATTGTAGTATGAAACCAACGCATGGCTCACCCAATCGAGTAATACCTGTTAACAACAGGGAACAGAAATAATCTTTAATAACCCCCACACAGAAACAAGACAAAAGTAGTACCTCTTCACAATTACGGCACTCATGCCTTGAGAACTGCTCTATGTCCAGGCAGAATAGGCTCTGAACAAGCAGAGAAGTCCACCCTTGTAGGTTTCAATTCCTAAGAGCTTTCTTTCTAAACCCATCATTGGCCCTGTGCTCCCTGCAGCATCCTAAAACAGCCTTCAGGAGTCAACACCCTAAGGCCCTTTCATCAGGGCATAATTCTGACAGTCAATACTGACTAATGAATGTAGTCTTTTAAATCAAAACTTAAAGAATCATATGGTTTTCACTTTCTGATAATTGGTATTCCTTTCACATCCTCCTCTTTGTATATTTAGATTTACTACCCAGAAATTCAGGCCTAGGAATTTCGATGTGTGCAAATGGGAAAAGGTTGAAACCTACTAATTTAAATTATTGATTTGAAGAGAAAAGGATGGTGTATAGCTAGGTTTAATACTCTAAGCACCTGAAGTAGCAAGAACTCAAAACATGGATCTCGGACGGTGCAAACCCTAGACTCCACAAAACAGCTAGGCTGGAGGAGCAGCACAAGACACTCCTCCTTCAGGGAAACGCTGAGCAGACCTTCAGGAAACAGGGTCAAAACAAAAGGCTTAAGGGGAGAGGGTGGGTTCCAAGCAGAGAACACCAAACCACCTTCTAAGGAGAAGCCCATGAATCCACAGTGCACTCTTTCATGTGCACAAGTTTAGAGCACCTGAAAACACGCGTCTAGCTACAGTCAGTTCTCCCACCCTGAAGTTCTTGCTCTTAACTATGACCAGAAGCATCAGACCTTAGAGCATTCCAGTATAGGACTGTCGTGGTTTAACCCCAGCCAGCAACTAAGCACCATGCAGCCGCTCACTCACTTCCCCTCCCAGTGGGATGGGGGAGAAAATTGGAGAAGAAGTAAAACTCATGGGTTGAGATAAGAACGGTTTAATAGAACAGAAAAGAAGAAACTAATAATGATAATAATAACAATACTAAAATGACAATAATAATAATGAAAGGATTGGAATGTACAAATGATGTGCAGTGCAATTGCTCACCACCCGCTGATCGACACCCCGTTAGTCCCCGCCCCCACTCCCCCCAGTTTATGTGACGTCCCATGGTATGGAATACCCCGTTGGCCAGTTTGGGTCAG
>JAVJGG010000050.1:11302258-11317417 GCA_035590195.1 Aviceda cuculoides | reverse complement strand
CTTTTATTATTACTGTTGTCATTTTATTAGTGTTATCATTATAATTATTAGTTTCTTCTTTTCTGTTCTATTAAACCGTTCTTATCTCAACCCACAAGTTTTACTTCTTTTCTCTATTTTCTCCCCCATCCCACTGTGGGGGGGGAAGTGAGTGAGCGTCTGTGTGGTGCTTGGTTGCTGGCTGGGGTTAAACCACGACATGCATACAAAACTAACCTGTCTTAAAATAACAAATATCCCCCCCTCTCCCCTCCCCGCTTCCCATTTCTTCCTAGTGCTTTGGATGCTGAAAATGAATATCTAGTCCAAGAAGCTCTGGACCGGCTGATGGAAGGGAGGACAGTCCTAATTATTGCTCATCGTCTGTCTACTATTCAGAATGCTGATTTTGTTGCAGTCCTTGGCCAGGGTAAAATTCTTGAATGTGGAAAACATGAGGAACTACTTGCAAATCCAAATGGACTTTTCAGGAAACTAATGCAGAAACAAGCTTTTCTTCAGAATAATGATACTTTTGCATTAGATTTACAATCCAGAGAAAACCATGTATTAAAAGAAAATGTATGAGAGAATGTATGAATAACAGAAGCTTACAAACTACAAATAATATAACTTATGTTTCAGTTATGTAAAGTAAATGTTATATTTTTCCAAAATGTACAAAATATTCTTTTGAAACTTAAATGTGTTTAAACTTTTTATTGAAAGCTTTTTAATAATTATTGCAACTTTTTAAAATGTCTATCACATTGAGATAATTTCAATGTATAGATTTTTCTCCTTTGTGTTATGTTTACTGAGACCATTTAGAATCTTGTTTGCTGAAATGCACTGTACGATGATGTGCTGCATTCTCAAGTAAGTTCAGTACTTTAAGGGTAATTAAATTACAATCTTACCATTTTCATATCATTGTCTCTTTCCTTTTCAAGGAACTTTTGCTTTCTGTGCTTGTCAGTAGTCTTAAAATGCTGGAATTCAAAAATGCGTGACACTAACATACTCTGAAAGTTCTGACTTCCACTGCACTGTCCTTTCAGTTACCATTTGTTCTGAAATGTGAAAGTTGATTATGATCACCATCTACAGTTACTGTAGAGAATTACATGTGAGAACATGTTTTAGCGAGTATGTAAGCATGAGCTGGAGGAAAGTTCTTTAAAAAAACAAACAAACAGAAAACAAAAACCCAACAAAAAACCCCAACCAAACAAAAAACCTAACTGATTTTACATAAGGACAAAGGAAGTGTAATAGTATACTAAGTCAGCATAGGAAAATCTAAAATTTGCATGCATTTTCTTCCCTTCCCTATTTTCACAGTTCTTTAGGTTCACTTCCTTTCTAAGATGACATTCAAAAGAACGCACTCTTATATATTTAAGTTTTTGTCCTTTTTTAAGGCCTATGTAAGTTGTTTTTTTTTTTTATTGTTACTTAAAATTTCATTCATAGAAATCCCGAGTTTGGCCTAACTACCTTATTAGGGACAACTAGTAAACTACCTTCTCAAGGACAACTAGTAAAATAAGAGCTTTACATTAATTTGAATAGCTGTAGGAGGGTACATTTGGCAGTAAAGAGTAGGCTTCATGTTTGCAATTAAAGAATCGTTTCCAACAGAACCTCTCTAAACTTGTGAAGATGCAAAACCCCACAACATAATTTTAAAAAGATAGAAACTTTCCAGGTCACATTAAAAATCATCTATGCTAGGAAAACTTGTTGCTAGAAAACTTTATTGGCAACAGGTGAGGTACCTAATGCTGGGCAAGCTTAAAATGTTTATGTAATGTGCCATTAATGGCATTTTGTGGAACCTAGTAAAAATGATAGAGATGCCTGTGCTAGGGAATGAAAATTATGTCCAGATGTAATTTTATCTTCTGATATAGTTTTACTAGTCTTCTGATATAGTTTTACTAGAAGCAGATATTGTACTAAAGATATGCCAAAAATACCACTGACCCAGTGTTTAATTTCAGTGTTGACTACCAATTATTCTCTTTATAATGTATTTCGAGGGGCTTGAACTTTAATCTTTACTCATGTAATCTCTCCTTATGTGAGATGCAGTGAGCCCCTTTATTCATGTGTTTACACAGGTTACAGGAATTATTTGCAGCCAAACCGAATTAATGTTTTATGTCTTTTGTTCATTAGTCGTTCCGGCAGAGTTGCAGTCTGCAGAAAAGTGTGAAAAGCTACAGAAAAGCTCTAGTCCACTGAAAGGTGAATGTCTGTCATAACAGGTACATTGGATAAGAGACTTTATTCAGGTTAGAACTACTACAAATACTCCTTGGAACAAACCATGGACCTGAACGAGGTGAGAAAACAGAGTTTCTTAGTAATCTCCAAGTAGAAGGCTTTGCTGGACAGCTACAGATTTGTGGTTTACGCACCTGCAATGTATGTGATGTGTGCATGTGGCATGCTGTATGCTCCCACAGCAGTGCTAGTCAACACTGGATATAGTTGCATTTTGAACTGTAGGAGCCCTAGTAGGTTAATGAGGAAAAAGGTGTGAGAAAGAGAAAAATTAAAGTATTGCATTCTTTTTGTTACAAGAGTTGAAGACCTTCCTGTCTAAGGTGGAAACTGTTGGTGTATCATTAACAATCCTGATAGGTGTCTTTTGCTAAGGAGCACTATTTCATGCTGCAGCCTTACATACCATGGTCCATAGGACAAAAATGGGCTATGCAACGTAGAAAAGACTTAACATGAGAATATCTGACTGTGCATCAGAAAGAAGTATAAACCAAACTTTCTCAGAGTCACTGACTCCTATTTTCATCATTGCCCCCTTCAGTTTTTAGTAATACTGCATATCTGCTATTTGTTTTGTTTAAGCTACTGTCAGTACAAAGAGGTTCAGTTCCATGAGGGATGGTATTAACAGCTCAAAACACAGCTGTGCTACTCCTAGTATATTCCAGAGGCCAAAAGGTGCTCGGAAATTCTTTTGATTGCAGGTAAATACAATTTAAATCAAATTAAACTTATACAACATTTCCTGAAGGAAAGGCCAGACTTTATTCAGAATGTTAGAGGTTTCAAAGTGTCCGTGTAGCCCTGGTGCAGCACATTATATAAGACCATGTCTCTTTTATGCCACACACACACGTGTTCAACTTTGGCCTAAACATATCTTCTCTGTGTAGAAAAGTAGTAAAGATGATTTCCCAGACATTCAAAACCAAGTGTAATTAACTTTACATGCACACATGTATATCAAATATGTAATATAAACATTTTTCAGTTTCTATCACTAGTTGCCGTATTTTATTTGATACCTATGGGCATCCCTTTGAAGTCTTTTATTAATACTGCCTGTCTTGCCTCGGAGGCCAGAACTATTTCCTTCCTTAACTTCTGCTACTCAGTCATGACTTTTGGGGGTTAAATACTGTATCTAATGGCTTTCAGAACTACCTTGCTAAATTGAATGTATTGGTTAGGATTGAGTATTTGGAGACCGAATGACAGGTCAGCTCTCAATGTACACTTAATCCCTTTACTGTGTTCCTAATTAGTTTTCTGATTCTTGACAGCATGAATGTTTTCCTGAGAGAAATAACATACTGAAAATAAAGTGTCTTGAATAACTTTATTACTTAAACTACTTATAAAACTATTTATTTTAATGCTTAAATAGAGTATTGATCACAGCATCATCACTGCAGTGAATGATCGGCATCTCTGAGAGAGCTAAAGTTCTTTCAGCTCAGCTTTCAAGTAGTTTATGCAATTTTTTGCTTTGATCTTCTGATACAGAGAGCCTCTTTTCCATCAATACTTTAATCTTTGAAAAGGGAGTGGACTTCAGTTAGGGGAGCAATAGAAGACAATGTCCTGCCTTTGTGATCTCTCCAATTAATTCTGTCTTCACATTTCCATGGCTCAACATTTTCAGCTGTCTTGAATGGGGAGAAGTATTTCCAGCTGCTTTAAGAGGTCTTAAATTCACAATGCAGTGATCCAGTGGATTAATACTCTGACCTATTAGGTCATATCTTATGAAGAAGAAAATGTTACTGATCTTTTATACACATCTTAGTTTAAACATCTGCATAGTCCCAATAAGGCACAATCAGTTAACCAATACATGGCAATTTTGTTTTGCTCTGTAGATGATGGGGTTTGATCACTGCTATCCTTTCAAACTAATTTTCTTTCTAAATAAGTAGGCAGCTATTTGTGGCTAGTCTACCCAAGCGAGATATTCTACACTGTTTTTCAATCCATCAATCAATAAATCAAAACAAGAAGTAGAAAAATATTATTGATCCCATATATTTTGAAGTTGTGGCTTTAATGTAAGTCCACTATTTCCATTCTTTTAGTTCAAGTTGCCACTAGGTCAGTATTGTCGAAATTGCTTGCTGGACAGTCACCTTTTCATGTAAAAAACAAGTACCACATGAGTCACAGTTCAAGAACTGCTTAAGTCTTTAACCAATGTAGTTAGCATAAACCAGCTTTCTCTGTCAAAAATGAGATTTAAAAGTTGAGTTGTATCCTCTCTCCTGAAGATGGAGCTCTTAACACAGGACTGGGACAGCAAAAGGAAGCCATGTAATTCCCTGAGGAAGTATAACAAAGTGTATACAGCATACAATCAGCAAAAAACTACTGCTCACACTGCATCATCTTAAATATTTTAGAAACGAGATGTGAAGGGGAGCTTTCAGTTTTTTAAATAATTTGAAGGTCACTGTTCATGGATGTTGGGCAATGTGGACAGCAGCTTGAATTTTACTCAGTTTTTTCCCCATTTGCATGTTTTGTGAATGCATTTTCTGGTTTGGATGGTTTGTTTTTCTTGATGAAACAACAGTAACACGATGATTTAGCATCACTGCATGGAGTAAAATAGAGAAGGCTGTATAGAAGGATACTACTTTAATGTAATAGTATAGTGATGTTCCACTAAACATTCGTATCTGGCCTTTCCTATAAAATCAAAGGAAAAGGGAGATGAAGTGAAGTTAAAAGTCAAAGCATTGAAACATTCGGACAGGTGCCTCATACTTAAGTACTGTCAGATGAAGTATCTCAAGTTTCTCTCCTCTGCATTTCAGGTTGTCCTGTGGGACCACAATCTACATAGAAAGCCTAACTGCCATAACTCTTTTAATGAAAGAATGTGGGTTTGGCAAATGATGGGCAGTTTTTGAATATTCTATTTTTAGTTAATTTTATCTTAACTAGTTAGCTCCGCTGATAACTTTTTTTCATACAAACCTATACAGTTGGGTATTTTCTTTCAATGAGAACATTTAGCTCCCCTTTAAGACTAAAATCTAATTCTATACCATCAGATAGTTGTACCGCATGATTGTCATTTACCATAGATGTGAAACATACCAAGGTTTGGATGGAATGTGTTTTCTTTGGGTTGGGGGTTTTTTTTTCAGAATTTGGGGACAAGCACAGGTTACAGCAGAGGCTATTTTAAAGGTTAGGCAACTCTATTACTGGAATATGTGTTCTTCCTAAAGTGCCAAATGGCGGTTCACAATGGTCTTCTGATGGCAGGTTTTTGAGCGTATGCAGTCACCTTTCTCTGCCCAAGTCGGTTAGTGCCAGAACTGCATGAAGTCAGTGAAAAATGGTTCCGAAATCCAGCCTTGCAAATCCCACTGGCAGCGTCCTGAAGGACCGAGCGCACCCACCCTTCTTCAGAAAGATCCCAGCCAGGGGACCCCTGTTTTTGCCAGACCACCTGCCACAGCTGGCGGCCTAAACCTCAGAGTGAGGAAAGCGGCCGCTCAGGCTCCTGCGCCTGGCAGGAGGGCAGGGTAGAGCAGCCATCCTCTGCAGGTCACGACGTGCCGAAGCAGTCTCCTTCGGCCTAGAGGAAAAATCCTCTTCCGCGGGGCGGCGGGAGCACCGGTGGCACTGAGGCAGGCACTGGGCGCTTCCGCGTTAACGCAGCTTCCCGCTGGGGGGCTGAATCAAGGGGGAAGGCGGGAAAGCTGCCGAGCGGCTGCGGGGTCTCCGCCGCTGCCGGGCAGGGGCTGCGCCCCGCCCCGCCCCCGAGTGACGCAGTCAGCCGGCGCCCGGCGGGGGCCCAGGGCCGGCGCCGCTCCTCTCTCCCCAGCCATGTTCCCTTCGGCTCCCGCCTCCCCGCGGACCCCCGGCGGGTCGGCCCGCAGGAACCTCGGCAGCGCCGCCCCCAGCCCTCTCTCCCGCCCGGGCGGCAGGAAGAACCTGGCCGTCGTGGCGGCAGCCGGCTCCCCGGTGCTGTTCTCCCCGGTGGCGCGGAGGAGCGGCTCCCTCTCCGCCCGGTAAGTCCCGCTCGGCCAGGGCCCCAGGGGCGCCCGCCGCCTTTTCCCGCCGGGCCGTCGCTCGGGCCCCCCGGCCTTCCCGCCCGCCTCAGGCCGCGCCGCTCGGACCCCGAGGGCTTTTCCGCTCTCTCTTTCCTTTCCCGCTTCTGGGATGAACCCCGAGCCTTCCGTTGCCGGGTTCTGTGGCAGGCGCCGCAGCCGGGGCCTGGCGGGGACCGCTGCCCGCAGAGTCAGCCCCCTCCCGGCCCGCTGAGGGGAGGGCGAGTGAGTGTCCCCAGGGCCGCTCAGCTCCTCCGCCGGGCTCTCTCCGGCTGCCCCTTCCACAGCGGCCTGCAGCGGCGTTACCTTTTGCTGCAGGAGATTTGACTGCGATTCCCGTCGTCTGCCTCCTTCTTGAGGGGAGAGTTGCTCGTTTGTTGCTTGGGGGAAGGGTCTGTCACACGCAGAATTGCTGTTGCTGAGGGTCTGAAGAGACTCGCTCTTTCTTTGCTGAAGTAGTAGTAATTGTTGAGAGAGCTAATGGGAAGTTAGGCTAGTGATTAAAAAAGTAGCAAAAAAAAAAGTATCATAATTAAAAAAAAAAAAAAAAAGACAAGTGTTCAAGTGGTTGCCAGTCTGAATCTCTTCCTTGAGTCTTAGGAACACAACCAAAATCCAGATGCAGACATGGAGGCTTTTGGTTAGATAAAATCATTTGACTTTACTGAGTAGAAGGAGGGGAAAAAAGTGTCATTTGGTCATGTGTAATAGTCAGCAATTAGATCATATTGCCTCAGTAAACGTATTAAGGCATACTTATAAATGAGCCTAATGAGGGGGCTCTGCCTGAAAGCTTTTGCTTTTCACTATCTATACAAGAAGGTTTAAAAAAAGATTTTGTCTCTCTCTTTGCAAACCCTGCCTCATAGAAGAAGCTGTATATGGAGTTGTCCTGTTTTCTGTTTTGCCTTTTATTCTGTATTTAGTAACTCAGATATTCTGTTTGCTCTTTGACTGTCCTAAATAATATTGTACTGTCAGGACACTGTCACTCTGGTAGTTGGTTTCTTTTATGACTGTGCTGAAGATTTGAGACACCAGTACAGATTTATAGCATGGAAACTTTCCTGCAGTGTATGAATTAGCCTTTCATTCCTCTGTATTATTTTTGCTTATTGCTTTCTTTTATACAGGTTTAGGTCTACAGTAAGACTTCTCCTCATATCTCCCAGCTTGATTTCTTTAGGAATCTTTGATAAGAGATCTTGAAAGATTTTTTAAAATTTAAGTACTTAATATTGTCTGGATTATATTCGCTGACTTTTTTTCAGAAAATTCTGATTGACCTGTTAGGTATGACTTTTCTGTATGAAAAGGGAAAAAAATCTGAGCGCTAGTAATCTATGTTTATTCATTTTGCTCATCTACTTTCCTACAGTAGTTAAGACTTTGTGAGTCTGTGGTTTCTCAGGTGTTCTCAGATTCTTTGTAGGATATTTGATACACGGTGTTCTCACAGTAACAAATTCTGACTGAGAAGTTTTATAGTTGAACAGTTTTAAAGTTCTTTAAAAGGGGTATTGTACATTATAAACATACAATACCACATATTCAGTGTTATAATCTCTTACTAGCATTTGAATTCAAGGGTTCCTCAGATGTATCCCTGGTAAAGGTAAAATATGAAAATAATAATAACCTCTGTATTTAAAAAGAGAATAAAATAGTAAAAGTTTAGGCATTCCCCCCTCGCCCCAGCTTCCCCCCTTCTCCTTTCTATGTGAATCAAAAAATGAGATTTAACATGAGCCCCAGATCAATTTCAAGGGTTCAGAATCTCTTTTCTCAGGAGCAGCTGTTTCTTGTTGAGATAAACATTTCCATGCCCATTTCCAGTTTTGGGGAACTTTTACTTCAGGTCTGTTTAATAAGGTATTTTCCCAAACCGGGTGTCAGGCTTGTGTTCTAGCTATGTGTCATCTTTTGGCATTTCACACTGGGGAGGTCTGTGACATCATTTTACTTGTGAAGAGAAATAAAAAGAGGGCAGTATCTTCTAAAAGGAGAGAAATTTACCCACTTAATCACATTCAAAAGACAAAACAGACCTATGCTGTCCCAGAGAGAGAAGGTAGGGGAAGATGCAAAGCAGCTTTTATAAATTATATTGTGAAACAAATAATGACTGACATGGATAAGAACTGCAGTCTCCACAGTAGAACAAGGGCAGTAGAAGTGCTAGCTGATCTGAGCTGCCAGAGGTGTTCAAAGTGTTGCACAGTACATACTGCCCAGCAGTGTCAGAACTGGCCCTGCAGTTGGGGAAGAACTTCTGTTGAGCTTCTCCTGGCATTGCGGATAGCTTTATTCTGTAGATAACCAGAATGAAGAGAAGTTGAACAGTCATTTTGTTGCTGGCAGAGGAATGCATATTTGAAATCAGTCCTTTAAAAAATAAAGGAATTTGCTGACAGCTGACAACTTGTAAGGAGGCCACCAAATTACTGCTTTAAATGGTGCTCCCTGAGGGAGCATGTTTATTTTACAGAAACCCATTTCATCACATTATTTCTAAACAGATACTAATGAAGTAAATGTCTATTGAAACTGATGAAGAAGCAATAAAAAAACTAACTATAACTTTTTGTTTAAGAGCAACTCCTACTAGAGTTATCCAGCATCCCTCAGCAAGCGAAACTATTAATTATGATGTTAAGGCTTTTGGATCCTCTCTGCCTGTTAAGGTTATGGAAGCCCTGAAGAAGGCTGATGGTAAGAACTGATTTTGTGTTATTTTTCTCATGAAAATTGACAGGAAAGAA
Source organism: Aviceda cuculoides (assembly GCA_035590195.1). Classification (NCBI taxonomy): domain Eukaryota; kingdom Metazoa; phylum Chordata; class Aves; order Accipitriformes; family Accipitridae; genus Aviceda; species Aviceda cuculoides. Next base: position 11,308,320 of record JAVJGG010000050.1, on the reverse strand, counting down.
AAGTGTTACCATGTTGTTGATGCCATTTAAATACTGACTTTACAGTGGAAACGGAAATGTTTGTGTTTTGGTTTGAATCCAGCTTGGTTAACTATGTAACTGTAATTGTAATAACACCCATGTGAGTATAGGTGCATGTAAATATCCTTCAGGTGCTGTCTTAACCAGTAGATCATAAAATCCAAGGTTATTGAGAAAGGCAGTAGTAGTTTTGTAGTAACTTTTGCTTATTGGTTCTTTCTCACCTTTTTCACTTATTTTGATTCTGTTGTGTCCTAGAGTGGATGCTCTAATTTTTTATTTATTTATTTTTAATCCACATTTGTTATCACTTCTAAAAGCCCCAGTGATACAAACCTTTCCCTGAGTTCAAAAAATTGGTCTCCTAAGCAGTTTTTCCCTGTGCATAAGTTTTCTTTTTATAGTAGATATAAAAGGAAACAAAAATGCATATATTAAAAATAGTCCTAAAAATCGCCGAGCAGTTTACAAAGCTATTATAATCTGCTGTAAGTTGATGGAAATGGCTCCTGGGATTGTCTTGCTTTTCACTCGTAAAAGTTGAGTTTGTCAAATGGATTTTTAAATGATGTGTAGTAGCTTGCTATCTTAATTAAATACATGGAAATTGTAACATGGAAATTAATTTAATTTAGAAAATATATTTCTTATTTTCATATGAGAATGAAAATTTATTGGTTTTAAGGTTACTCTGCAGTGTTTTAAAAATCTGAATGCTTTAAAAAAATTACTTGTTATGTAGCCGATGACCAGCTGAGCGTTCAAGTGGATGAAAGTGGATGGGCCTGGCTAGTCCATAAAGAAAGGCTGATTATTTGGAAGATTGGTCAGTCTCCAGTAGCTAAGGTAAATGAAAGATCAAGATAGAAAAACTGTATTTTATGCTAGTTGAACAAGTTATTCAGTTGTGGCTTTTTTAAAGCAAGAGTTTCTTTATAAATTGGAATTTGTCTCGTTTCCCCCAGAAGCAGCAGGGTTGGTATGAAGTCATACTAACAACAGTAACTGAAACTCAAGCTTTTGAGGGAACTTAACATTTTTATATTCCTCTCTTCATTTTTAATTGTCACCTTAACACTAAGGTTAATTCTTTACATTTTAATAGGTGTGTCTCTTATGTTAGATAATCTTGATAAAGCTTATTTTGATAGTTAAAAACTAGTTGATATGCTACTGATTAGTGTAGATTATTCCGGGACTGATTTTCAATGTCTCAAAAAAAAAAAAAAAAAAAAAAAAAAATTTAGTTTCAGCTTTGCTTAACATAGTTTTCATCTAGGTTTATTATTTCAATAATTTTTTTTTTTTCCCTCTGGGCAGTGTTTCAGCATCATTTCAGTGAATAGCAAGTATGGTCAGAGGAAACCTGTAGTTACAAAGTCACTATCTTTCAATTAGTGTCATGTATGTTAATTGTACAGACTCTGCACTTACAGTGGAGTGTCAGGTATAAGCGTTCTGGTACTTGTAGAGATTTCTCGAGGGATTAAAATTTTCCTGATTGTTTAACTTTGGGGAGGGGAGCCCACTCTGTTAGTACTCAGTGAGCTTTCTCAAGCTCTTCTAGTTTAATTTTGTTTTGCTGCCTTGTTAACAAATTGTATTAAGGAATGGTCAAATAATTGCACCTCTGAAAGAAATAATTCATGTTGTAGTGTTGTGAGAAACACTCAGAAATAACTAAAGAAAAACAGTAGCGTTTGAAAACGTACAAGTAGGTGTTTTTTAGCTGTTTAGAACCTTGCTGAAAATGTCTCATGACATTCTTTTGGTTCCCTTACACAGTGTCTGGGACTAGTTGAAAATTAATTTTTAGCAGGGTCAAAAAGTCTAAAGACTTTGTGGCGGAGGAATGAGTTCTTCCAGTCTCATATTTATTATGGCATCTCTTTCTTTCTTACAGTTATCTCTGTGCAAAGAACTGCAGCTGCCACCCAGTGACTTCCAGTGGAGTTCTAGTTTAGCAGCTATATCTTGTCTCAGTTCCTCAGGTGAAGCATCTTCTCTGCAGGTGATCAACTTTTAAGTTTTAGTGTTTAAAAAGTACTTTCAGAGTAACTTTGAATATATCCTATTTTATCAAGTACTTATTTGAAAACTGCATTTGGCGGTGTACTATCTATTCAGAAGGTCAGGGTTGATAGTTTGCAATAAATATGTTTGAAATAAACTAGTCTTTTCAAATTACACCACTTACATGTTATAGGTTCAGATTAAATAATAGTTTTGCTAAGGATTACTTGGTATGCTTTCATAACAAAAATACCATAAACTAAGTAGTATTGCATTAACAAACACCAGGGCAATCAAATACTCAGTCTAAGCAAGTGCAGTTTAAATGCATGCTGGCTGAAAAAGTTGTACAGCAGTGGTTTAGTTCTGAGTACAGATGGATGAGCAGCAAACACCAGCACCCTCCCTTGGTTGGTCTGTACAAGGAAGCTGGCCATGGGAGGACAGATGATTCAATCTGTCTTGACCGATTACTTTCCTAAGTGCCTTTTCGTAACCTACTGTGTTAGAGGGTGAGGTCTGGAGATCAGTTGAGTTTTCTGAAAGTATGTTAATGTGTGTGTTGCTATGGTTCATGAAGAAAAGAAGCTCTCATTTTCAGCTTGGGTGTAGTTTTCAATTAATATATATGGTGCTCTAATAAAACTGGATAAGCAGTTGTCTTTGGAAGGAAGAAGCAGCACAGAATACTAATAGGATCTTTTCTTTTGACTGGTTGTTTTGTTACACTTCCAGGTGATTAAAAGCAATCTTAGTATCTTGTGATTAGCTCATAAAACTCTAAATGCTCTATGACTTAGTCATATCCAAGGAAGTTTAAGAGGAAATAATACACCTAAACCAAGATTTATTTTTTTTTTTAATTTCATCTTTCTTCAGCTTGTGAGCTATACATGGATACTATGATTTTATAGAGCAAAGTAGAAATATTAGTGGTAGAAAATATTTCACTACAATGAAAATTATTAAATAATGGGCAGGAATCACAAAAGACTGCATTCTGTGGTGTTTTTTTAATTGTTATGATGTTCGTTAGCCAACTGCTTTCCTTTGTGAAGATCTGTGTCTAGTCAAAAATCGGTTAGAAAACTCCCAAGATCAATAAGAGCTCTCAGCTACAGTTCTTCTGTTGTTCCATGATTTTTTTTTCAACAACCAGTACATTAGGTACAATACTTTCTGTCTAAATCTCTACTTGACCACAGTCTCTTGCTTCATGCTTTGAATTTGGTCTCTCAGTGATTTCCTGAGTCAGAAACCCAAATGAAGGCACACTGTGGGCTTGCGTCTTTATGAAGAGAAGAGCCACTGTGTGATTTGATACTTCTCTTAATGACACTAGAGCAGTTTCTTTGTTAAATTGCAGCCTGCATTTTAGGTCTTCCATAGTAGCTTATAACTCTTGGCATCTGGAATTCTCCACAGCCTCTCTTCTGTCTTGCAAGTGTAAGTTTTGTTTGCATTTCAATAGCAGACCCTAAATTATCAGGAACAAGAACCCGTAGAAAATATTATGGTTAGCAAAATAAGTGAGTATAACATTCCTTGCACATACTAAGTTATGCTACAGAATCATTCTGCAATTTGGTTCTAGGTTTGTCAGTGTGCATCCATATATATTTACTACTTTTTTGTGTGTTTGTCACCCACAACATTGATACGTAAAATAACATGCTTTAGTTAAAGCTGCGGTCTGATTATTATTGTTTTGCATCTTCTATTAATTATTTTCTCACTTCAAGTCTCTGGCAATAATGGTTGCTACCAGCGAAGGTTCTGTGCGCTACTGGCCCAATCTTGCACATGAAGGTTCCTATATTGAGACTTTTACAGACTTTGGAGGCTCTCTCTGCAGTTTCCTAACAGCAGTAAAGGTACAGTACAGTACAGTATGATTTATATTAAAATACTGCATTAATTCCTGTTTTAAAAATTAAAAAGCATGTTCCACATTATCAGTCCTAAATCTCCAATAAATGTTGCACAGCAAACTATCAAACATTCTGAGGAGTAATTTCAGAGATTGTTGATGAGTGTGATGATCTTAAGTAGCAGAGATGACTGGTAGTCATAAATAATAATGTTAAAGTTGAGGAAGCATGCAAGATTCAATCGTAAGGTTAACAGGAGTGGTTTGGTACCTCAGCTTATAAGGAGTGTCAGTATTACTACTGTGATTACATAGAAACCCTGCTATCACAAAAACAGAGAACTACTTCATCTGAATCTGCAGACTACACACTCGGCACCTTGTGGTGTAGCTCACTAGTGACTGAATTTGAGAGATTTCTGTATGAAAGTAATGAACAAGTATATTATGAATTATTCTTAAAAATTCTGTTTTCTGCTGTTGGTGTGCATAAATGGGGAGGACTCTCAAAATGGAATATATAAAAAAAATCGGTGTGTGTTACAATTTTTTTCATCTTCAAAACTAGGTATTATCAATTAAATTACATTTTATCTCATGACCTTTTCAACATCTACTGTTCATATCCTGTATTATAAATATTATTTTAGGGCATCAGCATGTCATAAACATTTGTAAACCTAATCAGAAGACAGTGATCTTAATGACAAATTTCTTAAGAGTTGCAAGATGTTAAGAAACACTATCTTGTATCTACCCTATTAGAGTTGAATTGTGCCCAAGTTTCAGGTATCAAGATGAGGAAAGCAAGGTCTTATCGCACCTGTAGTTGAAACATTGACATCAATGTGAATTCAGAGCTAGAGTGCTTTAATCAGTGTTCTAAGGCTGCACTATTATGTATACGACTACTGTACTTCATTAGTCATCCTGTCACTGGGCAGATTTAACCTTTAGCAAAATTTTTGTATAGTATAATGATGATGAAAATGGCACCGTTTTTTGTGTTGATTGGTTTTGGGGGGTTTTGTTGTGTTTTGGTTGCTTGTTTGGTTTGGTTTTTAATTCTTTTAAAAATTTTGTTCTGTGAATGTTTCCTGTACAGGTAAACAGTTCATCCTTTCAGCAACCTCCAGGCCCTTAGCATTCATATTTTTTGAAAATTGTTGTACACCTAACAGGCTTTGTTTGTTCCCTGTAACATACAAACTTTGATCAGTTTTGAATTGAAGGCACCCTTTTTTTAATGCCTCAGTGGTGGGGGACATGAAGGCTATGTCTGTTAGCAAGTAGTGAAAGGCAATAGTTGAGAATCTATAAAGTAAAAAGGTTAGTGCTGAGGCAGTGCCACTATCTACACTGGTCATCTGGGGGGAGGAGGTTGTTATTTTAAACTAGTTCTAGCCTAGCTGCATGAAGTGAATGTCTGTTAGTGGTCAGAGCCCATCTTTCAGTTTATTTTCATTCAAAGGGTGTACAGCTGATACACTCAGACTGCTATGTGATGTGATCCAGCATGTAGTGTGTGGGGACTCACAGAAGGTCGCTTCAGGAGCAGGCTTTTGATACTAATTAAAGTGCTAATGTAAGTGCACCCATTAGGACAGGCAAGAGATGCACTAACAGAAGTCTCTGCCTCCTAAATGAGGTATATAAGCACCTACAATAGAGTACATATTTTGCATAATGCACAAGACATTTCACATTTTCTTAGTGCAAAGGCAACACTATTTCTCATCACTAGGATTACTTGAGATTTTAGTTCTGATATGTCGTGGTTTAACCCCACCCAGCAACTTAAGCACCACGCAGCCACTCACTCACTTTGCCCCCCATCCAGTGGGAGGGGGGAGAGAATCAGAAGGAAAAAGGTAACACTCATGGGTTGAGATAAGAACAGCTTAATAGAACAGAGAGGAAGAAACTAATAATGATAATGATAACACTAATAAAATGACAATAATAATAAAAGGATTGGAATAATACAAAGCAAGTGATGTACAATGCAGTTGCTCACCACTCGCCGACCAATGCCCAGTTAGTTCCTGAGCAGTGATCTGACCCCCATCAGGCCAACCCTGCCCCAGTTTATATACTGGACATGATATCACACAGTATGGAATACCCCTTTGGCCAGTTTGGGTCAGCTGTCCTGGCT
>JAVJGG010000050.1:11277895-11298769 GCA_035590195.1 Aviceda cuculoides | reverse complement strand
AGCCTGCCTCACCATGGTCTTCATCACCACGGGCTGCAGGGGAATCTCTGCTCCAGTGCCTGGAGCATCTCCTCCCCCTCCTCCTTCACTGACCTGGGGGTCTGCAGGGCTGTTTCTCTTACATGTTCTCACACTCTCTCCAGCTGCCCTTTTCCTTCTGTCCCAGCAACTTTTTCTTCCTCCTTAAAAATGTTATCACAGAGGCGTTACCACTATCACTGCTGGGCTCGGCCTTGGCCGGCAGCGGGTCCAACTTAGAGCCAGCTGGCATGGGCTCTGTCGAACACGGGGGAAGCTTCCAGCAGCTTCTTACAGAATCCACCCCTGTAACCCCCCCCGCCGCTACCAAAACCTTGCCACACAAAGCCAATACAGAGGCTTGCATTTTGGTCCTTGCTAGACAGCTGGCTTGCTGGGAGGGGAGGACACACTGGTTGTGCTTAGTGTTCCTCGTTTGTGCTATCTCTTCTGGAAGCATAAACTTGGGCATTAACTTTCTTTGGTAAACTTCTTCCACTCTTCCCCTTCTCCCCCCTGCCTGTAGTGGCATTTTAAAATTGAATGTTAAGATGGAAGGAGAATGTGAAAACTGGGGAATAATTGATGCTTACTTATCTCTTCATGTGAAATTAGCAAGAATTTAATATATATGGAACAAACCCACCCCAGGATCTTAAGTTTTAGGGCAAATTAAAAGTGGTTTTGTTGGGTTTTTTAGGTTGTAAGTTATATCTGTATCTTCTTGTTAAAAATCAGAACAAATTCAGGCAACTCAGATCAGCCTTTAAAATGTTAGATGTTTAAGGTTTTGATTATATATGTGATATTGTTCATATGTAACGCTTTCAGTCAGAAGAGGAAGTGTTGTGCTGTCTGGTAGTCCCAGATTACTTCAGCCATGCAGCTTACCTCTATAAGGAAGATGAAGTGTTTGCTTGTTCCACTGGAACTGGAAGAATTTCTTTACCACAGGAGAAAATCGTATTTGGCATACAAGGTAACATGCACGGGAGAAAAAAAAAAATCACATTTTGTTGATACTTTCTAATTAAATGTTTTTACAGTAGTTAGATTTCATGGAGAGGACAATCATATTTACGCTCCTTTTTATTAAATCTTTCAAGTTGGGAGTTTCTCATGAGAGTACGGAGAAGGCAGTAACATGAAATCCAGTATTGTTATTGCTTTCTCTACAGTGTTTTGGATGAAAATGAAGTAGATCCCCACTCGTGGTATACAAAAGGGTGGGGGTTTTGTTTGTGGGATTATTTGCCCTTTTTGGATTTTTTTCTTCCAACATTCACTATGGATTTTTTTTTTGTTTTTCTTGAAGTTAACTTTGTGTCAAGGCTCAGTCTAAAACACATACCAGGTGCCTGTGTCAGATGTCTCTAAGTATGTCATCCTTGACCTTCAGAGGTGGTTTCAAGTAGGGTGGGCACATCAGTCCTTAGGTAGAACTTGAACCATCTGAATCTTGATTTCTTTTTTCTTTTTTCGTCTTTCCTGTTTTTTCGTTTTTTTCTTCTCCTCCTCTCTTCTCCTCGCCTCCTCTCTCTCTCCCCCCCCCGCTTTTCTCTTTTTTCCCCTCCTTCCCCACCCCCACCCTCCCTTAAACTCGCAGTATCTGGAAATCTGCATCTTTAGTAGCAAATAGTATCCACAACTTCTGTAAGTGAGGCGCAGTTGTCAATTGCTGTTGGTTGGTTCATGACAAAATTTAATAATTGGCTATGAAACTGTTACATTTTGTTCTTGAATTAAAGTGGCATTTATGTGCTTTTTTTCTTTTTTTCTTCCTCTTTTTTCCCCCTCTCCCCTTATCTTAGGAGATAGCATTTTAGGAGCAGGTTCCTGTACTAGCTTCCCCATCTTCTTTACCAAAAAAAGTGGACTTATCACCATCTTGTCCAGGGAAAACATTTCTGTGCTTCCTGAAGACCTTGAAGATTCCCTGTCCTCTTCTGTTGCTGGACCAAGAAGTGAGGTAATGGTTGTTTGCTTGGCTGGTTGAAAACTAAGGGTAGAAATAAAATATTTTTCTGGCAGTTTTGAATTTTCATTGTGGAAATCCTAGCTTGTTTGAGTTTTAAAGTTGTTTGGTTTTTTTTTTTTTTTAAATCGAGACTCAAACACTTGTAACAAAGGCAGTTTTCAAAACCCAAGAAACTTTACAACATCTGCCAGTTTGGGTAACTTTTTTGTTTTCCTTTGTTTTGAAGTCAAGTTTTCTATGAAAAATTTTTTTTTCTTTTTTTTTTCATGTTGATGTATTACTGTATGTCACTAGGCCTGATATAACACTACTGCAGAGACTCAGACTTTGTTCTCACTTTTTGATCAGGATAGTTTCTTCAGTCTTTTGTGTCTGTTCCTTTATGTACGTAAGAGACACTTTTTTCTTACCACGCTGTGAAAAGCTTAGAGGCTAAGCTGAGAAGGGCTATATGGTGGCTGAATTTTGTTTCTGCTTTGTTATATTTTTTTTAATATAGTCTTACAAAAATATGTTAAAGTATTTTTATTGATATTTTGGGCAATGCGCATTTATTAAGCTCTTACTTGTATCAAACATGTTTTGTTTAAAATGTATGTGCCCTGGAGATGTCAAATACAATACAAAAGTTGTTACAATAAAATTAGAGAATATTTCTTTGTGGTAATAGTGAGTTTCAATCCTTATTCCAATTAGATCACCTTTTAAATCAGTTAATAATAACTAGTAATTTAGTGGAAGACCTTTGTGGTGATTGCTCAGATGGAACCGTATTTTTCTTATTGAATTAAACTCTAGTTAGACTTGTCTGCACTTATGTTGTTTTTGTGGGTGATAGTACTCATGAATACCTTTTAAATTCTGTCCAAAATGTTGGTTTTGAATGTTAAAAGACTTAAAATTACCATAAAAAGTTTGACTAGTGACATAAATTGGCTTAAGTGTGACTTGCATTACAATGAATCTTGCAGGCTTATGTTTGGCTTAATAAACACAACTCCTTCCATGTGGCATTTCTATTTTAAATCTTTGTTGTTGCTACTTAGAAAAATTGTTTTCATTTCATAATGAAGATTGGTATTTGCCTTTCAGCTGAAGTTTTTACTTTGCATTTTCAGAGTCCTGCATTTGATGCAACCAGTAGGCTGGAAATTATAGCTCAAGAAGATAAGACTAAATTACTGAAAGCTGCTTTTCTGCAGTACTGCAGGTAGAAATTGCACTTTATTTTTGAGGCTTTGTTTGTTTGTTATTCTTGAAGGCACTCTGATATTTGAGTGAGAGTTTGTCTTGGTAAAGATACTCCTGCGCTGTGTTAATTAAAGCTTTTTTAATGACACGTGCACATCTTTATTAGGAAAGTGTTAGATACATCTTGAGCTAGTGATGTGCTAGAAAGGAGCAGGCTTCTATAATCTCAATGACTTTTTGGTTACTCTGCATAAACTCTGTGATGTTACATTACTGCCAGTGAAACAAATTTAACTTTGTTGTTTAAACTTCTTTATTCTTTTAGTAAATGGTGTTTTGTTGTTAAAAGACATTCTTTCCTTTTCTTTTTCATTTTTATTTGCATAGCTTGTTTCAGTAGTACTTTTGAGTATGTTTCATTACTGTTTGTGTGGCCATGAAGAATAACTAGCATGGCAGATTCTGTGGCAAGATAATACCTTTTTTTAGACTGATGTGTGGGAAGTGTGAATGGAAAGAAATACACTGTTCATCAGACTATCCTGATTAAAAGCAACCTGGCTTTTGGGGGGCATGCAATGCCTCTGAAAGGTTTGATATTGAGATAAGTTATGTAAACAAAGGAGGAAGAAGAGAGATAAGAAGATAAACAGAGCTGTAGACTTAGATTAATTATATTTAAAGGGGATTGTTTTCAATATATATTTAAAACAAACAAACAAAAAAAACCCAAACCAAACCAACCCACAAACATCTTGGGACTAATCTCCTTAAAGAGTCTTAAAACTTGGAGAGCACAGATTTAAGATAACAGGAAGTAGGAGTGCTTTTGACATAGAGCTGCATATAAGTTAGAAGATTATGAAGGAGATTAGGCACATATAATAAAGGATACCAAGACAAGATCTGTAAACATGCACAGAATTTAGAAAGAGAATCTGCATGTATTCACAAGTGGACATGTCAGTGGACAGAACTGTTGCTGAAGATGGTCCTGAGGTGACTGAAGTAGTCAAGGCCTGAGAGCACAGATAACAAATATGAAAGTTGGTATCACTGAAGATGTGAACAAGGGGGTTGGAAACAGCGTCAGAAGAAAGTAGGAGGTAGTAAGGAAAATGGTGTGGAGCAGTATGAAAGTTTAATGTTGTTTTGATGAGAATTTGGGTTGTATTTATGAAATGAGAAGAAATTAATAGTATGATGTGTACAGTATTGATTCAGTTTTTTTCCAGAAAAATAATGTGGTAAAATGAATGGAGAAATCTTCCACAGAACAGATGTAGTAATGGCCTGTCCAGGTAGCCAAGCAGTTGATGCAGAGCAAATAATGGAAGGTTGTTTAATAGAAGATTCAGTATATTCTAGTTTTTAAAAGTATAGTTTGCTTTAGTAAGCCTTTGTGCAATTTCTGGATGCACTGCTGGTTTTTATTTCGAGATACCTTGGTTATATAAACATTCAGACTGAAAGTCTCTTGAAAAATTTAAGTATTTCCAAAAGCAGATGATATATTGGAATCACAGTATCCCTTCTCAGTCAGAATACTATAATTTTTAGTCACAAAGTCAAATCAATCCTTTTTGTGAATATTGCATACTCCTTACATAGAGTTCTTCAGTACAACTTCGTATATTGGAGGTTTAAGCATTTGGATTCTTCTTACTCTTTTACTTATTGACTTGAATAGAAGAGGATTCTCTGAAATTATAGCAAATAAAAATAATGTGTTGTATTTGCTGAAGCATTTTCCTGAGAGCTTTTACTCTATCGCCATTTGTGTGAGTGATTACATGTATTTGAGAGAGGATTTTAATGCAAGGAATAGAAATTTGGTGACTTAGCTACCAGAGACATCCAGACTTAGCTCTGTATGATGAATCTTAAATAACAGTGATAGGGATAAGAAAATAAAAAGTTACTTGAATCACTTCCTGGTTTGTACTTTTTTGGTTTACAGATTGTGCAGCCCCCTTGCTTTAGAAGAATCGGAATAGCTTTTATCCATAGAATCAGAATACCTTTTATCCATAATTAGTTTAGATAGCCCAAACAGTGCTTGATGCTTATAATCTAAAGCACTTTACGAAAAGCATATCAGAAAATCCTACTAATTGAGTGGTTCTTGTTCCTGTAATCCTATCTATTGTTTTTATTTCACATACTTTGTATTTCCTTTATTTCAGAAAAGATATAGTCAATGCACAAAGCATGGTAGTTGAGCTCTTTCCAAGTAATGCGGAGCTGGATTCTGATGCTGAACTGGATAAGGCAGTGACTCAGATCAGTGTGGACTTAATGGATGATTACCCTGCCTCTGATCCAAGATGGGCTGAATCTGTACCTGAAGGTAAACATAATGGTGTGGGGATTTTTTCTTGGGGTTTTGGGGGTGGAGGGGTGGGTGTGAAAAACTCTCTATAGTACTCCAGATAAAATTATAATTTAAGCTTTGCAAAAATGGCACAGATATCTCTTGCCCTCTTCCACCACTAGATATATTTCCAGAAAGGCTAAAAGATGCATCCTATGAGACAGCCAGATAAACTTGCAGTCTGCTGTGGTTAGTTCTTGACTTCATATAGTAAACACAAACAGCAAAGAAAACATTTCTGAGAATGGTACTTTTATACAAGGAACAGGTGATGTCACTTTAGCGTTTCCTTGGATAGATCTAAATTATTTTCCACAAACAGATATGTTGAGAGAAAGAGTTTATTTGCTCATGCTTCACCCTTTGTCAGTGTGGCTACACAGCTTCTGGGAGGCTTGGATCCTGGGTAGAGTGAGCTCGTATCTCTCTGGGGCATTGGTATTTATGTCTACCTGAAAGAGGACTAGAGAAATTTATTTTGGAGTATTTGTTGTACATAAAGGATTAAAGCAGACGTGTTTTGAGGAAGAAACTTCTTTGTTGACACTTCCCTGTCTCTTACGAAGTGTTAGTTTGAGACTGTCCCCAGGACCTCTAGGCAGCAGTTGCCAGTTACTGAGCAGAGATTTAGTTTGAAAATTCATGTAGTAAATAGTTACAGATGGATGATGCTTCCTGCTGTTGTTTCTGCGTGTCAGCCAGTTAAGAAATTGTCAGGCATCAGATCTTTAGTATTTTCTGGATCAACTTGATTTTTAGTTCACCAGCTTATCTACATTTATGCCTGGCTAAAGCAAGAAGTGAAAATTGATAGCTGCTTGGAAACAGTCTTGCTAATTTTGTTCATAGTGATAGTTCTGAGTTTTTTTGTATCTTGGTAGTCTTTTGGTTTAAAGCACACTTAGAATATACAAAAATTCTGAAATAGGAAAATAAGTTCAGCTCCGGAGAACTCTGCTGAGGTGAGGTACTTGTGAGGTTACTCATGAAGAAGCTTCCATCATGCTTACTGACTCCTTTAAGGACCTGATTGTTGGGACCAAAATGTTAGCTGGCTTTTCAGATGCAACCTCATCTGAGGAAGAAGAAAAGTAGTAGTGCTGGGCAACCACTTATGTTGTGCAGTGGAATTGTGCAGGCAACACAGAGTCAATTAGGTCTCAATGCCTGATAATACTTTATTTTGTAGTAGCTGTGGTCTAAGGCATAATAAATTTAGCAATAGCTAGTCCACAATGAAGATAAAAGTTTGAATCTGAATCTTACTAAAACTTTAATAAGCTGGTGAGCTGCTATTTTAGCAGCATAATGAATTGAGTGCTTCAGAATGGTTGTACTCATCTAAAGGTACTTTATTTCTCCTAAAGGCTTTACTTCAACTATGATAGAGTTCAAAAGCCACATTAAAAATAGCATGGTAAGCAATATATGAATGTGTGTGCACATACTTAAAGTACCAGTGCGGTAACACTATAGAAATTTATAGAAATATGTTTACCTTGGAGGCCAAAAAAAAATTATCAAAGAAATGAAGACATCAAGTGCTCTGATCTAAGTTTTTTCTCTTTTTAGAAGCAGCTGGTTTCAGCAACACATCTCTCATTCTTCTTCATCAGCTAGAGGATAAGACAAAAGCACATTCTTTCTTCATTGAGTTTCTTCATCAGGTAAAATTTTCTTGTTCTTTTGGTACTGGCACACACAGTAGAGTATTATTTTTTCTTAAAGTAATTCTTCTAACAACATTGTTTAAAGTGCATGTGATGTTGGTTTTTTTTCTTATAAAAGGTTGGTGCATTTGAACGTCTGGGCAGTTTTCCAGTACGAGGGATGCCGATGGCAACTCGCTTGTTGCTCTGTGAGCACGCAGAGAAACTAGCAGCAACTATTGTTCTCAAGAATCACCACTCCAGGCTGCCTGATCTAGTGAATGCTGCTATACTGATTGCATTAAACAAAAGGGAGTGTGACATTCCACCAAGTCTTACGCCTGCAGATGTGTTCTTTCGAGAGGTAAGAAACCTGTGATTTCTGAATCATTGTGTAGTATCACATGTAGTAAAAGTTGCAATGCTTTAATGTATACTTTGAATTTTTTCCCTTTAAAAATCAATTCAACTTTACACAATTTCTTGTTAAATAGGGATGGTGTGGTAGTATTTTCCTCACTTTACCATACATACTTTTTTATGTCTGCAGCTGAAACATGAATTCTGACAAATTTCATGTAGCAGAAGTAAAGTTGTTACGATTTCCAACTAACCAACATGGATGAGCAATGACAGAGACAAGTGAAATGCTCTGGCACATCAGAAAACATGTGCTAAATTATCATTGTTAAGGAGTGAACTGCAGAGTATGAAGCTTTCCAGATAGGAGGGCTGCTTTGATGAGTTGTCCTGGATGGAATTGTATCAATTCAGTCTCTCAAAATTTTTTTGTCCTCTCTAACTTTAGTCAATCTAAGCTAGTTCTCAGTTTATGCTGCATTCCAGTCAAGCACCCAGTCTTTATTTCTTTTTTCCTTCTTGAGAAGAACTATGCACAAAACATTTATTCTTAGGAATTTTTTTCCTGTAGAGGACAGTAGTTGCTAATGGAGAAAAATAACTATAAAAGACAATGGAAATAATTGTCTGCTATTTTAAAGCAGGTATGTTATCCAGTATAGTTTATCTAACAAAGGTTCTACTGCCGAATGTTTCGGAAGGTGGAGGAATATGCTTAATGAAAGTTTATGGGGTTGCCTTCAAAAGTGAGATTTCCACCCCTCTCCCGATTTAAGTCCAGAAAGAAGGCAATTCTTGTATTCTAAGAATTGTATGAACTATAAGCTGGTGATATCATTATCCATTTAGGTACTTGACACCTGTTAATATTTTTGGTTATTGATGTGGTTTCTACTAGCATTTGTTTATTTTTCTATATAACTCTGTCATAGTTTAACCCCAGCCAGCAACTAAGCACCACGCAGCCACTCACTCACTTCCCCCCCACCCAGTGGGATGGGGGAGAGAATCAGGGGGGAAAAAGTAAAACTCGTGGGTTGAGGTAAGAACAGTTTAATAGAACAGAGAGGAAGAAGCTGATAATGATAATGATAACACTAATAAAATGACAATAATAATAAAAGGACTGGAATATACAAAACAAGTGATGCACAATGCAATTGCTCATCACTTGCCGACCGATGCCCAGTTACTTCATGAGTAGTAATCCCTCCTCTAGGCCAACTCCCCCCACTTTACATACTGGACATGACGTCCCATGGTATGGAATACCCCGTTGGCCAGTTTGGGTCAGCTGTCCTGGCTGTGTCCCCTCCCAACTGCTTGTTCCCCTCCAGCCTTCTTGCTGGCTAGGCATGAGAAGCTGAAAAATCCTTGACTTAGTCTAAATGCTACTTAGCAACAGCTGAAAACATCAGTGTGTTATCAACATTCCTCTCATACTGAACCCAAAACATAACACTCTACCAGCTACTAGAAAGAAAATTAACTCTATCCCAGCCAAAACCGTGACAAACTCTCATAACTTGGCTTTCATGTATCGGCTGGTAATGGATATGTTTGTATTCAATGCAATTTTTCCTCTATCTTTAAGGTGTCCCAGATAGATTCCATCTTTGAATGCTTACTGGAAGAAGAGGAACAAATCCTGAAAGATATGCCTATTGAATCAATTGAGTGGGCCCAAATAGTTGTCAATGTGAACAACATCATTAAGGTATAGAACTGCATTAACTAAAGTGTTTGTCGGAAGGTAAATATTGAAGAGCAATCAACAAGTTGAGTGCAGCACATCTGAGTTACTGACACAAGAACAAAAGTGAACGCACTTTTCGCATGTCCAGATATATTGGGAAGGAAGAGATGGTCTTGTGCAGAATTAGGGACATTCCTCTTCCTCCTGAGCCACTGCTAAAGAGAGTTAGAGAAGTTGCAGCATTGTTAGAAGTTGTGAAAGCATGAGTACGTAGCAAAGAGCTTGTGCTGGAGCACTGAGGTGTCTTGCTCAGTCAGTATGTGCTCTTCTGTACAACTGAGAAAGTGATGTAGAAAGGAAGAAGGGGGATATGAAAAGAACATTTTGGAATTGTAAAAGACAATGTCTTTTATGGTCTGCTTATATGCAAGTAGACTTTAAAAAATACTCACATACTTGCCTTTAAATAGGACATGCTACAAGCTGCCTGTCAGTATCGTCAATCGAAAGCTTCTTTATACAAAACAGGAGAGCTTCCAGAAAGAGAACCTGAATATATTCCGTGGACAGGTGAGAAATTATTATTACTTAGTTTATTAATTATCTATCCTAAACAAAAGTACTTTTCATGAGTTTCAGAACACATTAATTTCAATCTGAATGTTAAACTTACTGTTAAAAGCTGCTACAAGGCTGTCAGTAAGAATAGGAAAAGCTAAAGGTTTCATTTAGGGAATGAACCAGTGAACACTTATTTTGTCCAGTTTTGATGATAATTCTTTAAAACTTGCATTGCATATTTGACTACAAAACCAAAGTTTGGGAAACAATGCTAATTTGTTGTTGTTATTTTGTTTCGTGTGCACTGGTTCTGGTTGGCAGACCCATGGGATATGTAACATTAAAATGAATCGTAAAAGGTGATCTATAACTGTTTTAAAATGACTGATGATTCTCCACTTCCTTAAGTGTGTTTTGTTTTGATGGTTTAATAACATGAAAAACTATCAGAACAAATGTTTGCAGAAGCAAGCACTTTCCAGTTGATGCTTAAGCTTTCTTGTGGCCTCTACATATAAAACACACTTGTTTAGTGCTCCCAAGATAAAAATCTTTTGAAAAGCAGGACCCATGCAAGCTATTTTGGTGTGTTATGTCTTGATGACTATATCCAAGTATTTAAATCAGGTTAACAGAAATTGCATTTTCCTCGTGCATATTCTCTACTTTCCTTACAGGTCATGCAAGTGATTCTTTACTTCTGAAAAGTAGCTGGTATTGATAGTTGACGGTGTAGATCTGTGTTGTTCAGGGAGTGGTTTTATTTCTGGTTTTTTGTTTACTACATTTTGGCCAAATTTAGTATGTAAAGGTAGATGGGAGTATGTGTTTGGTTAGTTTGGGTTTTTTTATAATATTGGTTTGATTTTTAAAATTAAAATGTTTATTAGCTTTTTTCTTTCTATTGTTTTTTCATTATACGTAGTAATGTTTTTGTTATACTTCAACATAGATTCCTGTGGCGAGGGGGTTATTGTTTTCTGTGTTGTTTTCCCAAGCATCTAGTGGCCTTCGTACAGCAATAATACGTCAGCATGGAATCATTCTGAAGACAGTGTATCCCCAAGTGGACAGTAACCTCCGTAGCATCGTGGCTGAACAGTTGGTGGCACTACTGGATTGTTTTCTAGATGGCTATGTTTCTCAGCTGAAATCTGTGGACCGCCCTGCTGATCAAGAGCGATACAGCAGTCTGGAAATGGAGTATGTGCAGAAAAGATCAGAACTCTTGTCTCCTCTCCGTAAGTACTGTCTGTGTTCCTTAATGCAAGGATTAAATGTTCCATTTGATGAGGAAATTATGCAAATCTGATAGAATAAATGGCCTTTGTGTATGAATTCTATTTGTTCTACACGTTTGCCTTCAGAGTATAAATGACTGGTTTTAAGATTTAATGAGATATTTTCAAAATAAAAACAGATTACAGAATTGCATCCAGGACTGCATGCATGCCCATACCTGTAATAAGACACATCGCTGCTTGAAGTTTTTTCTTCTACTAGCTTGTTACATTTTTCTGGCAGGAATTTATCTTGTGCTGCTTGGCTGAAAATAACTTGTAAATGGATTTCTAAATGTTTATATTGTTGCAAGTTGACATAAACTTACCTGCCTGAAAGCTTGTTCGGTGTTTATCAGGGAAAAGTTACTTTTCGAGTCTTGATTATTTAATAATCAAATCTGTTGCTTAACCTGTCAGATGTGGTCATGTCTTTAATGAGTAATTGACAGCAAAGCCCCCTTTTGAAGTGGAAATAACTTGGAGTAAATACATTTTAGTAACTTTATAAAGTTTAATTTTCTTAGATGAAAAATTAATTATTAAATAGAACAATCTAATAATCACTGCTTCCTAACATTCTTAAATATTCTTAAGAAGAGTCTCTTAAACTATCATTCTCAGTGTTACTGACGTTCCTGGGCTCTGTTAGCTTGTAAATACATTTGATATCATTATGTTCAATCTAAAGTTCATATTTCCTTACAAACAAAACTGAGTAGTCTAACAACTTTTATGTATTTAACTGAACCCAAAAGAGTTTAAATAATATATTTTTCATACACACCTCATTGTCTTTACTTGTTCTATTTTTTTTATCAAAAGCCTTTGCCTGCTGTTTTTTTTCACTTTGTGTAGTTAAGTGTCTATTATTACAAATACCAAGCCATGGGTTGAATCCTCCCCCCCTGTCCCCCCCAGCACAAATAGCAGATGATACCAACTTTCAGAGAAAATAGGATATATACTGGCCATTTAGTATTCTAAACTTCTCTTCTTCCCTCTTGTGTTGGGGGACAGAGGTGGTAGGTATGTGAACTTGCACACGCACAGGATATGTATGCAGTAGGTGAATGTTTCTTTGGGAGTGTGTAAGTATCCCCTTGATGTGAACACTTGAAAGTTGTTTTCGTTTTTCTGGTCTCTGCCCTCAGTCATCCTCTTACTGTCAAAAATGAGCTTGTTTGATATAACTTTTTTTTCTTGGTTACTTAGTTTCCCTGGGACAGTATCAGATGGCAGCTGCTTTAGCAGAGAAGTACTGTGACTTTGATATCCTGGTGCAAATGTGTGAGCAGACAGACAACCAGGCCAGATTACAGCGTTACATGAGTCAGTTTGCAGATCAGGTAACTCTTTTATCTATTTCCTTTAGATAGTGTTTTATAATAAGTTTGCACCTGAAATGTTGCAAAAGTTATGATTTTTTGGGGGGCTTTTTTTTTGGTTTTTTTTTTAAGGCATATGTATTTACATATACATACGGGGGTAATGTGGAAAATTGAAGTCAATATTCACTGTGCAGAACTCAATGGAGTATTTACCCTGGCACTGCAAAGCAAGGCAGCAGAAATATGGGTGCTAGCTGTATGGGCAGTGGCTTTTCAAGGGACCTTTTTTGTGCCTCAAACACATTGTCCCACTCTTAACAGCTTTCAGCGGTTTGTGACTTGTTCACTAAGGTGCTGTAGTCAGTCAGTGTACTGCTGTTTTATTGAACTAATATAACAGAAATTTAAGGATAATTTCCAAAAGAGAAGATGAGATTGTTAAATGTATAAACAGAAAAGTAGTTAAGAAGAGTAGGAAGGTAGGGGTGTTGCTGTGGTCTTTTTTGTTGTCCTGCTAGGTACTTGTTGGACAATTTTTCCAGTGTCAGTTAAAATCTGGTGTAAAGACTTTTAAGTGTGCTAAAAAATTGCAAAGCTCAAGGAAAAGGCAGCAGAGACTACTTGAAGTGAGGGGGACTGGGACAAAAGTTTCCTAATTTGAGAGTTGAGGAGATCAATTTGTTTAGCTTTCCACAACAACTATGGAAAGAGAAATTCTGCAGTCTACAGGTTTCCTAATAAAGAGAGTACAGAAAGGTTGTTTTAATAAGAAAAAGCAAAAGTATCAGTAACGGACAGAAATGATAGTAAACGTTTTTAATAGTGAGGCTTAAATACTCACTGTCAAAGAAGGAGATAAATTATCTTTTTTTTTCTTTCCTCTTCACATGCTTTATTTTAAAGGAAAAATGGAACACTTTCTGAAATGTAGCGTTATTGTAAATTACTCTGAAAAGACTAAATTAAATCTCAAACACAAATCCTGATTAGTTATTTCACATTGAAGTTTTTGAGGATAGTTTGGTTTTGTCTTTTTTTTAAAAAGATGACTTTTTTTAACAATGACTGAGAGAAGTAAGGTTGTACATTCACTTGGAGATAGTAGGGAATGTTTCAAAAACAGTGACAGTGGAAGTAAACATTTATGAAAGGAAATAGTAAGCACGGAGTTCCGACGTGGGGCAAAGGTACAGGTAAAAAAATAAGACTAGAATTGTGACTGATGCAATATCTGTTTCCATTCTTGTGGGTTAACATGAAGAATTTACATTTGGCACTTCCTTCACTTCCAT
The DNA here is from genome assembly GCA_035590195.1 of Aviceda cuculoides. Lineage (NCBI taxonomy): Eukaryota > Metazoa > Chordata > Aves > Accipitriformes > Accipitridae > Aviceda > Aviceda cuculoides. Next base: position 11,285,039 of record JAVJGG010000050.1, on the reverse strand, counting down.
TGAAGGATGCTGTGTCTGTCAGCATCTGTTGTAGAGTAGCTCATGAATTCTTTAAACACTGTTTCTATCAGGACTCTTTAAGTTTTTTTCATCAACACTATATTTTTGTGTGTGTGCGCATGTCTTGTTTTGTTAAGCAGGTTCTTACTGTGTTCTTACCAATTGTATTTTATGAAGCATTTTGCCTTAGAAGACAAACAAGATATTTAAATGTAACTTTTAAAACATATTCGTATCCCTGTTATCTTCAGAATTTTTCAGATTTCCTGTTTCGCTGGTATCTAGAAAAAGGAAAGCGAGGGAAGCTGTTGTCTCAGCCTATTGCTCAGCACGGACAGCTGGCCAATTTCTTGCAAGCTCACGAGCATCTGAGCTGGTTACATGAAATCAATAGTCAGGATTTGCAAAAGGTAGAGTTTCTTAAATACAACCAAACTGAAATATCACATGTTAAACAGGTCAAGTACACATTCAAGTAGGCAAATAATCTAGTTATGACTCTTCTCCATCAAAAGACGGCTTATTTAGATGAGGTAGGGGAGAGATGACAGATATTATTAATGGAGTACCAAAAGCCTCCCTCCAGGCACCATCTAGTATATCATATAAGCCACTGTACCATGTAATGGAAATTGGGGCTGCTTTTCATCCCTTGTGGTGACTAATATTTTTATCAAGGAAGTTTTGTTTGGCTATGTGATTGCTACTTTGATGGAATTGGGGGTTTACAGTGAATGTCAATAACACTATCAAATTACCCAGTCAGGGAAAAACTGAAACTTGTATTTCAAGAGTAACTATTTAAAGCAAAGGAATTTGGAGGTATCACAAAAGTAAAAAAAGGTATTGATTACTTTAAAACTTACTTGCATAGTTTAAAAGTGTTGGGTTTTTTTTAATAGCAGATGTGAATGTGGATAGATTAATGTGACATTTTTTTAAACTTGATCCTTTGTTGCCTTGTAGGCTGTCCAGTTATTCTTTCCCCACTTCCAGCTGGTCAGTCTTTCCTTCCTTCTGCGAGACTTATGAATGTATTTTGCTTTAGCAAATCAACTATTTCTAAACAAAAATGGATTCTTTCAATCCATGTGCACATTTATTAAGCATCCAGAGCATGGAAACATGTACCCTACTGCAAATTATAGGTTGATAATACCATATGCCTCTAAAAAAAAAAAAAATAAATAAAACACCACCAAAACCCAAAACAAAATAAAAACCAGCAACAACAAAAAACGCCCACCCTGAGAATATTGTAATATACTATTTGTGTCAACTGAGGTTTTCTCTGTTATAGCAAAGCACTATGAAGAGGGGGCAAGGACTCTAAAATATACAAGTAATTCAGTCTGGATAGTTTAGTTCTGAGTAAGTGCTCAGAAACTTTCTGTTCCTTTGTCCGATAGACAAATAAATTCTTGCCTATATGTTTGGTTACTGCAGCAGTTATGCATACAATTCTGTTTTTTCAAATTCCTGAATTAAGTATATCAAACTGCATGTGAAATTGTTCTGTCAAAGCATATTTGCCTGGCTTTTATGGCAGAGCCACCTTGTCTTTAATATCCTGAATAAGATCCCAGAGGTATAATATGCGAAGTTGCAGTTTTTCCTTGATCATAAGACAGTTTTTCCTGATTAGTACTGAAAAGATTTTTTTATATATATATTTGGACTAAAGATCTGTGTCTCTCCCTGAAGAGTGTAATGCAAAGTTGTAATGAGCAAGTTGTAGGACTTTTAAAAATAAGGGTTATAGGTATTACAAATGATAAATAGCTGTGAGACTGCAGTTCAGATTAAATCCGTATCTGTTAAACTTCTGATGTTAACTTAAAAAACTGATTTCTAACATCTTTATTAATTTCAGGCTCACAGAACGTTGCAGACTTTAGCAAATATGGAGACCCGATATTTTGCAAAGAAGAAAACACTACTTGGCTTGAGCAAATTAGCTGCACTGGCATCTGACTTCTCAGAAGACATACTGCAAGAGAAAATAGAAGGTAAGAAATAAAAACAGAGCAAATGAAGAAGAGACTAATGAAGTTATTGAATTAGAATCACGTTAATTTTGCAGATTGTTAATTTGTTAGGTTGAGGGCTCTAAGTTAATGTGATAAGGATAAACGGGCAGATGATTTTGCTTGTTGCAGGAATGATAAGGAAGACTGTGTGAGGCAGTAACCTCAGTGTTCACTTTCACCTGTGAGTTAGGACTATGAGCGTGGGAAATCTGTACCTTTTCACTACTTCTAATAACACGCAAAATGTTGGCATGCATAACAAGACTAAACACTACTTAGCAACAACTGAAAACATCAGTGTTATCAACGTTCTTCTCACACTGAACTCAAAACATAGCACTGTACCAGCTACTAGGAAGACAATTAACTCTACCCCAGCTGAAACCAGGACACTGTTTATTGAATGGCTCTCAATTCTGAATTCTTCTCAAGTCCCAAGACTCTGCTGTGTTGTATTGTAATAATGTACCTGCAAATATATACATTTGTGATCAAGAAGTGCTTTCTCAGCATCTTGCTCTTTATCTAGAAAGGTGACAGTGACAGTGTTTCATTATGCTCTAACTGAAAGGATGTTAGCGGGTAAAGTAGGAATACCTATTCTGCTTCTTTACCAATGGTTCCACTGCTCTGCTATTCCTATCACTTTGGAAAATACCCTTTTCCCGGTACTGTTTGTGCAGCACATGGTTCTGTGAGTTTGTGAAAAAGCAGTTCTACACTAATAGTTAAGCTGGTACTGGCCACCAGGGGGAAGCTTTGAAATACTACTCAAAGTTACTACTCAAGCTTACTTCTATTTATCTGTGTGTTTATCTGTGTATGTTATGTACAATTCTTAAAAGAAATCCTGTTGAAAAAGCCCGGGGATAGTTATGATAACTAAGTAGGCCTTACAAATTCTTTTTAGCTTGTAATAATAATGTTATCTGCCTTTTAAATTGTAAAACATTGCATGAAATCTTAAATCTTCCATTTGTTTTTATCACCACTGTGGGGAAAAAAAAAAGCCTATGCTGATGTGAAGAATCTCATCTTTAAATAGGAAAACTGTAGAAAAATGAGGAAATCAAAACTTTATTTCAGTAGACTAATGTACTCTCAAAATTTGGTCTGGACTTAACTACACGTTTCTATATGACACATGACATAGCTTTTAAAACTATACTCTTTGTTTATCAGTTTCCTGTTGATAAAGAAAGAATAATTATTTCCACCACATTTTGCTTATCCATTTAAACAGATAAAATGCTCCTTTAGAATTATTTTCCTCTTTCTACCATGCAATGGAACTGGGTGGGGAGGGCAGGATTCACATAGCGTGGCTGGAATTATTCCATTTTGATTGTTTCAGCCTAATAAGTTTCTAACCCTGAAGCATATCATACTGGCAAATAAAACAATCAAAAATGGAATAATTCATGAGATGGAGCAGGTCCATGGCTCAGGTCTTTAACCAAAAGGTAGCTCCTAAAAATTGCAAGCAACTTACTTTGCTGCATAGTGCAACAGCTTCCCTCCAATCCCTCCATTTTGTGGTTATGAGAAAAAAAGAAGAGTTAACAGTCTGCATTATGCAGAGAACCTGAGTGGAAAGTAAGAACTAGTTCACCAGGATGGTAATACTGAAGTGGAAGTACTTCTGTGCTTCAGGAACATAGACGAGTGTCCAAATAGAACGCTTCATAACAAACACTTGTAGACCTGAATAGTATTGTGACTTGACGGTTACTACTGTGCCATAATAACATGAAACATTCATTTCCTTAAATGACTACAAGAAATATCAGAACAGGAACGCTTTCTGTTACATCAGGAGACACTTCCTGAACAATTACTGGCAGAAAAACAGTTGAACCTCAATGATATGCCAGTGTTGTCTGCATCTCAGCTCATTGATGTAAGTATCTCATGTTTTCTTCGTTACACAGGTAAAGTTCTAGTATGTTTTCTGCCTCTATGTGATAATTTAAATGAGAAGATCACAGCTGCCTTTATCCCTTATGTGACTTGCTAAGCACCTAAAGATCTGATATATGATGAATTGGTTTATCTTTGCTTAGTTTCTACCTGCACCAAACTTCAGAATGCTGCTTTTCATTCAAATTTCTTCCTGTTGAATGTGTGCTTTAGAGTGCTGCTAAGAGGAAAAACAAATCAAATCAATGCTAGAAGTTGATTTACTGGTCTTAAGCCAGTTTTTGGATCTGAGACAATTTCTACCTTCTGTTACATTCTCAGTAGGGCAGAACTTGGAAGGCAGAAGGAACAAAGAATTCCACCTTAGTGGAGAAGGATGCTGCAATGTAGAAAAAGAAAGGGCTAGAAGCAGGAAGAGGCTTTTGGTCACCTATTGCACAGAGGCACCCAAAGTCTCTCTACTTTTTTTTTCCTTTTTCAAAAACAAACAAAAACCTCCAACCCATACCAAAACAAAAACATGAACTGCTCCAGTACTGGGATCACTAATAGCACTGAGTCCTTTTCCACACCCGTTTCTGGTGGTAGCCAGTAACCAGTAGCCTTACTGTTTCTGCCTTCTTGGCAGCATATTTTTACCATCCAGTGATGCATACAAAAAATACTCAATGAGTAACAACAATACATTTTAAGACAAATCAGATCCTGTCTGGTTGTCAGTTTTGCAACTCCTTACTTTTCTGTAATCTTGTGGAAAATCAAAAGCCGATAGTGTGCTTGTTTACATTCTCCGCAATTTCTTAGAACAACGCTCATAGCAGATTCTGAAGTCATTACCTGTGTCTTTAAGTGAGGCTATTTGTGGGATTAGGGAAGAGTAGGAAGTGTCACTCATGACTTGGCACCGTGACAGTTTTCCTTCTGAATTGTCTCTATTGTCAAACCAATGTTCATACTTGCTACTTGCAATGCTAGAATGAAACTTGGAAAGTGTAAATAAAAAGAGCATTAATGTTAATTTTCCTTTGAAGTACTAATTTAGAATTGGGAGGCGGAGGGGGATGAAATATTGATAGCAAACTCATTTGTTTTTAAAAGGTGAAAGGCAGAACATGTGCTTAAGTATTGCTTTGAGCTTAATTACCGAAATAATTCTGAGAGCTTATTTGTGGAGCTGAGCTCTGGCTACAATAGACCAGGAATGTTACAGCCTTAAATGGCATTTAAATTTGAAACCTAGCAGCCTTATATCCAATATCATTTGTCCACACACCATTGTCATGTAGGTGGAATGCTGCTCTAAAACCTTAAGTATATTCCTTACTATAAAAATACTTGCAGTTGAATCAAGACATATTTTCATGAGAAGGTCATGTAAGTGGAAAATACATGGTGGTCTTCCCACAATGAGTTGTCCATGATATCAGTTACATTAGTTTGTAGGCTAAAAATAATTCTCTACGTTAATCTCTCATATCGTAGATGTACATATGTGATGAGAACAGAAGGGCCAATGAGTATGACTTCAAGAAAGCACTTGATCTGCTGGAATATATTGATGAGGTAGGAAAAGTTTTTGAAGGATTTCTAACCCAGACACTTTTTTATTTATTATTATTTAAGCTAGGATGATGCATCTGTAGTTAGTTAACATATTAGCTTAGTGTATGGTAATTAAAAATAACTCCTGATGTGTTGTTTTCAGTTTAAGTCACTGGAGACTTACTGCCAAATGTGGTTTAGATCATTTAAGAAAAATGACACTCCTCATCTTCACTTCCCATTTATAGTCTATGGTTTCTTTTTTAGAGCCTTGTTTCCCTGCAGACTTTCTCCAAACACGACAAAGATCATCTGTTTTCAGTAGTTTAGTTCTTGCATCTTCCCTATTGGCAGTTTCTCCGATTGTCATGAGATAAGGTGGGATAGTCACCAGGTTTTTTAACATGTAAATAGCATTGAAACACAGATTTGCTGTCTGCTTTCTCACTGCATCTTGTTCTATGAGCTAGTGTCTTGTCAGGAGTAACTTTCCACTAAGCATGAATAAATCAACTTCTGAGGATCATCAAACCTAAATTAGCAACAGTCTTTGCTAAAAAGCTAAAGTCATATTATTTTAGCAGAAGTATTCCTTATAAATTGAAAATGAGAGCTCTTTTCTGATTATCCCAATTCCTGATAGTCTGGGTAGGACTTCAAGTTAAAATCCTCTCTGTAGTATAGCTTTGTAAACACCATTGTGCCATTTTGTTGGTCTTCACTAACCTTGGTTTGATAACTACAAATATCTTTATAATTAAATTGTTTTTAAAAATTAAATTTATTTTTAAATTGGTTTTCATTGCATTTCTTTTACTAAACTTTCTTTTGAATAACATTACTGTTATTAACTAGTTTTTTTTTGCTTTATGTATGAATATGTGTACTTGTCCTTTGTTTAGTACTATATTATATTTTGTGTACTGAGGAGAGTATCGCTACTTAGAGTAGCATGTTACTCTGAGTTAGTTCTCCTTAGTTTAAAAAGAAAATTCAATGGTTTTTTTTTCCTGCTACCTTCATTTTTACAACATAAATAGTCCAAATAATAATATTTTGCAGTAAAATAAACTTGAGTGAACTCATTTGGTTCTCTCTTTTAAATTCATTTTCCTCTTAAATTTTGTCAACACAATTCATGAACAGAGACAACTATATTGGTTTTTTTACATCTAAATAAAAGAAATGTCACTCTAAAAACATGAGATTTCAAAATTATTTTTTGCTCAGATATTTGAGTCTCTAACAACTTGTGTAGAACCATTCAGCACAAATTAGAGATGGTGGTTTAGAGTCTAAAAACTAGCTGTTCCCTAGTTTTCCCTGCTTTTCTTTTGCAAAAGCATAGCATAAAGTTGACACCCATCCTCTTGCTTCCAGGCTTCTAAATTCAAGTGTTCATGGTTTCTGTTATCTCTTACGAGGGGAATTACTCTTCGCTGGGTGAAAAACTGGCTGGATGGACGGGCCCAGAGGGTTGTGGTGAATGGGGTGAAATCCAGTCAGCGGCAGGTCACAAGTGGTGTTCCCCAGGGCTCGGTGTTGGGCCTCGTTCTGTTTAATATCTTTATTGACGATTTGGATGAGGGGATTGAGTGCACCCTCAGCAAGTTTGCAGGTGACACCAAGTTGGGAGGCAGGGTGGATCTGCT